>VXBJ01006974.1:39768-88435 GCA_013400055.1 Nycticryphes semicollaris
TGCAGAGGGAAGGGCCATCTGTCAGTCTGGTTTGGGTAATTTGGCTAAAACCACGACAGATTTATTGGTGTCCAACATGGGGCACAACTGTGGCATGACCAGAGCCCTGATAGATTGCCTGAATAGTTTGAATTCCAGCTTGATCAGGGAGAACAGACAGTTCACATCATGTTATTCCTACACAATATTTTATATTTTATTTCTAGAGAGCTTTTTATGAAGTTAATTGATTCAGTGCTGTTTAACTGGTCACATATATTGAATGGTTTATTAATTATTTGTGTTTGGGTGCTGTGGGTCAAGTGTGCTACGGTGGTGTAGATTTGCCTTCAGATGTATAATGTGATCAATTGGATTACTAGGATACCTGCATATCTCAGACATCACCTGACAGATTCTGTTGCTAATTACCGTTTTGGTTTTACCTGGGGAAAGTTTACTTTGACCTTTAATGATTATCCCAAAGTGATATCAACAGAATCAGGGGGTGAAAAGCCTTTGGGTTGTTTGGAGAATTATTGTAATTATCATTACTGTCATTCGATCATGATAGTGCTGTTGATTTTACTGAATGCACTGCAGGCAGTATTTATTATTAAGTAGTTGTGCAGGAGTGAGTATTATGTGGTATGCGATATTGCTACTCAGACACGTGTGGAATCAGAGATAGCAGAAATTCAGACAATGGCCCCAACAAACACTACAGCAGAGACACAAATGTTTGCCCCTCCAGCCCCAGCAAGAACCTTAGTACAGCTCCAGCCTGAGCCTCCACCCCTGGCTCCAGCCAAGTCAGCTGCACTGACAAAGGTCACACTGCCGCCAGCACCAGCCAGGCCCACACCTCCACCAAGCACTGGTGAAAGGCACCACACTGGCTCTGGCTCTGGTTTCGGCCCCAGTCCTGGCACAAGCCAAGCCCAAATCATGAAATCGTAGAATCATTTAGAAAGAAAAAGACCTTTAAGATCATCAAAAGTACAACTATTAATCTAAACCTAACTGAGGGTGACTGAGCACTGGAACAGGTTTCCCAAAGAGTTTGTGGAGTCTCCCTCCTTAGAGAAATTAATAAGCTGTCTGGACGTGGTCCTACAAAACTGGTAACCTCAAGAGCTGCTTTTCAACCTCAACCAGACTGTAATATTATGACCTTGTTACAATAAACTCATATTTGCATATCTAAAGAGAAAAAAAAAAAAAATCTGATTATTATTCTGCTTCCCATTAATCTTTCTGGCTGACAAGAGCTCTTAAAAACTTATGACTGATACCAGAATTTCCAATGACTAAGGAGGGGAAAAAAAACCACAGTGGGAAAGGAGTGGGAACGAAGAACACGAACAAAAGTTTTATATCTCAGTTGCATTTTTGCTTCATCATATAGGAGATACAGATCAACACAAACAGTATGAAAAGCCTCCCAGTGGCTGCAGTTTTCTGTCTCAGAAACAGTCATGAATGACAGCCTGCAGAGATGTCACTATAAAGAGTGCCTCAAGGCCTGTTATGAGTGATCTCATAAAGCTTTCCCTCCCAAAGTGTTTCTCTGGAAATACATGTCCTATTCATATTGTGTTAGCAGAACGCAAAAGGCGTAGATGACAAGCCTGATTGTTGACGTGCCATGTTGCTTTGAAGCTCACATATGAAGAAATCCCCATTCACCTCAGCTTGTCATCCTTATTCTGGCTTAAATCAGTATCTGATTTGTTGACTTCTAGGAATTCAGTGATTTATCCTGTTTTAACTCTCAACTAACTTCTATTTTTCTGCAGAACTAGTGCCTAAACTCTAAATCTAAGAAGTTTTATATATAGCGAGTAGTTTTTAACCTCATAGCACCTATGCCATCTGTCTGTCAATTTTGCCTCCTGGTTTTCTCAGTTGGATTTTTCTCCCAAAGGAAATACTGAAAATATATTCACTGGGCAATACTAAAAGGAGGAGGAATCAGAAGATGTAACTTCCAAATCAGTTTTACCCTGGTCTGGCAGTGGATCTCGCATCATAGTAATTCTTTGCCACTTGTCCTTTCTATCATTCCTTAAACAGCTATAATATCAACACTATTTCTAAAGTTATATCTGTATTAATTGTAAAATTAACTGTAACTGTTATTTCCTTTAAACTGGGTGACAGAGAACCTAGCATACTTTTAAGAAGGAACCTTATCAGACCTTACTGCTTAGAACCTCTTGAAATTAATTAATTTTCAGCAGGTGATACAGTCTCTGGGAGCGCAATTCACCTGATCATTGCAACCATCTATAGAGTACCTTTGCATCTGGACTAGTTGTCACAATATCCTTTATTGGAGAAAAGCAAGCAAGCAAGCAAGCTTAGACCATAACTCATTACACCCGAGAATTCCTCCTGAAAAAAAAAGGTCTGAAGACTGACACTTTTAAAATATCTACTGCTTCCCACTAAAGAAAAAAGTGATCAGCTTAGACATAACTCTTTACATAGTGGGTGCAATTCAAATGAATCCTGCCATAGATAACCAAACAGATTCCCATTTACAACTGTGCACTGAAAAAAACATATGACACTGAATATGCCACATATGCTCTGGGACATGTCTTGGTTTAGGTCAGACTGGTCAGTAATAAGATGGCAGATGCTCTCCCCAGCCTTTTGCTCCAAGGAGAGGAAGAAGAGAGACAAAGAGATTTATGAATTTTGAAAGAACTAAACTACTTTAATACAGTATTAACAATAAGAAAGGAATAATGGTAAATATACAATATATACCAATACATACAACACCATATCAAGTTTCCAGGGAAATGCCACCAGCAGGCACTAGGAAAGTCCCAGACTAGACTCAGCAAGAGATAGGAACTTAATTCCAGACCTAGTTCCAGGAATACAAAGATCAGAATCAAAGACAGATGACTAGACAGGACCACAATCAGTCATTAACAAAAGAAAGACACTGGAGAAGCAAACTGGCCCTTTGATTCCTCAGCTTTTATACTGATTATGGCAGATGGGAAAGAGTATCCTATTGGTCAGTTTGAGTCACCTGTCTTGTCCTCTCCTCCACACAGGTGCGATCTCTCCACATGGCAAGTCAGCTGTCTCTGGTTGCCACAGCAACAAGTAAGTGCCACTCTCACTGAAGAGAAACTTGGCCCTGCTCTGCCACAAACCAGGATATAACCAAACAGATTTCAGATTGAAACTGCTCACTGAAGGAATGTAGGAAACTGAGTGTATGGGTATGCTCTGGGATACACTTGATAGTCTGCAACTCTGGAATGGCTGACATAGCTTGGGAGAGGGAAAAGGGAATGACAATAATGGAATGTTTTAAAAACGCCAATAACACATGCAGGCTGGTAAATTTTGGGGAAATTTTAACATGTAAGCTTGAGATGCAGGTCAAACAGCTAAGACTTATGTTTCCTATAGTGTCCATGTGTTTTCTTAGATGTTTTGGTGTTGAATACACTAAATCTATGTTGATATGCTCAATGGACAGAGGACAAGCAGTATCACAAGTATCTGCTCCCAGTGAACATACATCTGTATTTAGCAAATATTTACCTTGATGTCTATTACTAACATTGCTGAAAAAAAAAAAATTGCCCCAAATTAAGATGTTTCAGGCTAATCCTGAAAAGTATGAATGGGAATAACTAAATAAGCAGGATGATAAGCTGTTTAACCTGTTATTTTTAAAGGATCTAGGCAAGAGTGTATAAACCATCTATCTTTTTCTGCTTTTTATCAGTTCCCTAAAATATATTATTCTGACAAATTTCTGCTGCTGTTGTTCTTTCCCCTGCCTGAATCATAGAAATATATTTAATAAACTGTAAATAAATCATGAAGACTGCTACTAAAACAACAGAACCAGGAAGAAGTGCTAAGAGAAGCATGCATCAGAGGAAAGTTGGGGGCTGATTTTTTTAACAGCTCTGTTTGGCAAACTTAAGGTAAAAATCAAAACTAAAAATATTTTAAATCTGAAGATTTTTGCCAGTTTTCTTTCAATACCTCATCTGGAAACTTCTGTCATAATGGTAGATCTATTAACTAAGAATATTTTATGCAAGACTTGTTCTTTCTTCTGGTCATAATGTGTTTACAAACTGATCGTTAAATTGGATAAAATGGATTTTTTTTGCAGTTTCATAAGATTTTAAGGAAAACTTAATTAAATTCCAGAGTTTTTCTGTTTAAACAGTGTTATTGTTCCTCCAGAGATACATTATTATTTGTGTAACCTACTGGCTATACTTATTTCTATAAGCAGATTATCTTGATGAAATGATCTGAAATGCTTGAAAACAATCTGGAAAATGGGCTGGGAGTACTTTAGGAGGTAGGCAGATTGAAAAATTATGAAGGAATAAAATCCTAACTGGAATATTTCCTTATCCTGTCCTGTAAAATATTGATCTTGTAAAATCTAATAGTCTTTCTTCTTAATTTTTTTAGACATGATGTACAATTCACCATAACTACCGTTGTAGAATATTTTATTTTCACTATGTGGGATGTTCTGAACTCTTTCATTCTTTCTTTATGATTATTTCCTAGAACATTTTTTCTTTTTAAAATCCCAGTCTGGACTGGTGACTCTCAGTTTTAGGCGTTTGAGGTAGCTAAACAAGAAAAAAACAATTTAATTGAGCTTAATAATTATTATTCAGTTTAGAATAAGAATGCATAAGTATCTCTCAATCTCTCTCATAACTTAGGTTACATTGTCTTGTGTATTTCAGAAAGTTCAGGCCTTCTTCACTACCAGAAACATTATAGGGAAGATGGCCATCCACTTGGGGCAACTCTTGATAGCCTCTGGGAAAATCTTAAATACAAGTGCATTAATGAAGCCACACAGACTATAAATTTGAAAAGTAGCTATTTTATTTTTCTGGTATTCCCAAAGGGTAAAATTTTGGATAGAGGGAGTGACCCTTAAGTGATTTATGAAGATGTACTCTAAAAAGGAATAATTAGGCTATGGTTCATCATCATGCAGTTGTTAACCAAATCACACGTATGTCACTACAGATCTAATGTAGACATAAACAAGAATTACATTTTTAGTAATCTCTGTGGTTGGCTGACGTTTTCTTAACTGACAAGGTTTGAACTTCTGCCTTGTTGGTATCCCAATGTACCCAGGAGGTACAATAAAAGTTGATCTGTGCAACACTGACTGAAAATCAGGCTCCAGTAAAAATGTTTCTGTGATTATCAAAAGCTGTTACTCCTAAAAATATAGTCTACATCAATATCAGTGTTTATCTGATAAGATTTAGGAACATGAAAGACAGAAAAACTTCAAAATTTTGCTTTTTCAATCTTTTATGTTACATTCCTACTTAAGAGATTATTGTTGGTTTGATTTTTATTATTTTTTTCGGTCTGGTATTAGCTTAATAATGCTTAATTTCAACATTTCCTCTTTTTCTTTTAATTCTTCTTAATTAGCAATGTACATTTTAAGATCCTGCTCATTTGCAGAAATTAAAATTCTATAAAAACATCTCTGTTAGAAAAAAAACCAAACAACCTTTAGCATTCTTTGTATTTCTCATTCTTATGAGGAATTTATAAGGCAGTTATTATTATTCTTGTTACACAGGTGGTAGTCAGCTTAGATGTTTTGTGACTGAACAAAATCCATGAGTTGAATCAATGACAGAGCTAAAGTGTACTTAAAGTATAAGTCGAACTGATATTGTTTATAGTGAATGAATTAAACTTGTAGAGCTGTTAATTTATTCTACTTTTTTTCTTGTCTTCCCAGGCTGTACTTTCCTCTTAATTATATCATTTAGTCTACTGGGCAGTTGTAATTAAGCCTGTTTTGTTTTGATTTACAGCATATAAATATTCTCATCTGGAATCTGCCTAAAGCCAAAGCCAAAAATAGTAAATCATAAATCTTTATCAATTAACAGTTTATGCTACAGTATATAATGAGAAAAAAATGACTTCTTACTGGTAATTACTAATTGCAACAAATGTTTTATATAAATAGTCCTCCTATCAATATAATATTGTCATGGTTTGTGCTGAACTGACCACTGAAAGGAATAAGAGATAGATGCTTTATCTTCTGTCCCAAGGGAGAGAAGAATGAGAGAGACAGAGAGAGACTTATAGACTGAAAAACAAACTGAACTAATGAAATATAAAATAATATTAATAAAAATGTAATAATATTAATAAGAAAAATATACACTATATACAAGACCAGTATCAAGTTTGAACGATGATAGTCACATCACCAGCAGGCACGGGGGAAGTCCCAGGCTGGACTCAGCAACACATAGGAACTGAATTCTGGATCTGGATACAGGAATACATAGGTTGCAATCAAGGCAGGCAAACAGAGTCCTCCTTGGATGCCTGTCACTGAAGAAAGAAGCTGACCACTTTGATCCCTCTACTTTTATAACAAGCATGATGCAGATGGGATGGAATACCTCATTAGTCAGTTTTGGGTTATTTGCCCTGTCCGTTCCTCCCAACAAGTGTGACCCCTTTACACTCTGTACTACCTTCCAATGGGGCACACAACAAAGTTAGCTGACCTTGGTTGTTATGGGAATTAGAATAAGTAAGAACCTCTCTGCATACCATGCCTTGGTATTAACAGTAAACATCAGGCCTCATCACTCTGGTAGCAGACGTTGTCTGAAGAATATGCTGATAACTTCAGAGAGTTAAAAGAGGGTTAACTGAAAAGTCAAATTTCTGAAAAAAGACTTGATTCTCTTCTAACCCAAACCAGTACATATTAGCATAGCCAATATTTTCTCAAAAATCCTCAGAAGACATTTATGTATCTTCTGCTGATATATAAATTGGGTTAAAGAAAGTGTGCTGTATATATTGTTAGACATAGGCAGTAAAAAGGGATTGTTACTCTCTTTTAATAGCTTCCATGGATTCTTTACATACGTCAAGGCATGTAAGAGTGACCTTAAATAATTTAGCTAAAACTCTTAAATATATGTTTAACTTAAAGTATATCTTTTGACACCTTAATGAATTAATAATTTTCCTGAATAAAATTCTACAGTGTGGGTTTTGATATATATATATCTGTTCATAATTTATCTTAATTCTCACCAAGTTGAAAAATAATTGCTTAAGAATATATAATATGATCTTTGTATATAGAACAAGGAGTTTGGGTCATTTAGATTTTGAATTGGAAATGGTAAATACATTTACTCCAAATGCTGACAAAAAGTGTGGGAAAATCGTAAATTCAAAATCATATAACAGTACGAGGTATGTGTGCACTTTCACAATTATTCTTTCAGCTCTACTTCTGATGGTGATTGTATTAGCTTTCAGGTTATGAGGGTTGAAGCTGAAGTAATTATCCTATATGTTAATCAGTAAGCACATTTTATGGAATTTACATAAGTATTCGGTCTTTGTTTTGTAGTCTATCACTTATTCTCATCTTTGAACCCAAGAGACTGAGAGACAAATGTCTATGTACTCCCTTCTTCTGTCAAAACATACAAAGAGAGTAAAGAACTGGAAAGTGGTACGTTTCCTATCCTTTACATTGTATAGTGTTGATAGGATGGAAATACTGCCCAGAAGAGCTCTGTAAGGGTCTGAGTTCCGGATGTAATGGATGGTCTTTTCCTACCACTTTCATAAGTCCCATTCACAACTGGAACAGAAAATCTGATTATCCTTGAAGGTGAGAGCCACTTTGCTGGACAAATCCTACTGGCAGTGAACAGAGGACAATTTGACACCGTGTACAACATTTTAAATATCTAGGGTAGAGTGAGTGGAAATTAATTCTTTTTGGTGTACCTTGTCCCTCAGAAATCCTTTTAACTCTCTTTAAGAACATTGCATGTGTTCTTGAAAAGTGATAATCAGCATGTATTAAAGTGACAACACATTTGGCATATTAATTTAAAGTGTGCATGTAGTTGAATTTAAGACACTTGGTAAACAATTTCCTGCAGTTTTATAAGTAAATTCAAATCTATTAAAATATCTATTTTTCTGTTATCACTTGCTACCATGCAGGGTTAGAGCACACATCATCCAGAACTATTCTATCCTGGCCCTCCCTGTAAAATCATAAGAAAAACTGAAAATACCATTGTCTGCCCCCTGCTGTCCTCATTCCTCATTCACTTGGAAGAAACTGAATTTACAGCTAATATGTGCTTGGACATCCACCAATAACCACTGTTAAAAAAATGCAAGTCTAATAGTTCAGTGCTTGCAATTTTTGGATGGTGTTTTATGAAGTTTTGATGTTGTGTGTATGTGTTCTCTTAGCTTTTTATTTTAACATCTCCTTGCAAGAAGTGAGTATCAGCAAAATCCCAGTACAAAAAAAGGGGGTGTTAGGAGATACTATGCACCTATTCAAATGGATTTACAATAATTTAAAGGTGAGATTTGAGTCATGGAATTTCATATCTCCAAAAGGAAGGAAAAATAATTTGTTGTGAAAGTTTTCACTGGAGGTAAACTTTGAGTTCAGACAGGAAAATAGAGTAATAAGAAACTGATCGGGAAAAATTGGATTTTGTTTCATTTTTTAACAGTGTAAAAACACCAATACACTTCTGTCATTTCTCATCTTTCTCCTTTTGTTTGCCCTTCTTGTGGTGCGATATTAGTTACTTGTTATGTTTTACTCCTTTAAATTTCTCTCTCTTCAGTATATGTGTCTTGTCGATAGATCCTTATCCACCTACATTGCTAAATAAATTGCTATATCCTGAAATTGGAAAAGAAAAATAAAAAAGTTGATATTGCCATTTCCAAGTATAGTGCAGTACAATTTGTTCCCAGAAATCAAAAATTGGATATATGCATTTATAGCTTTCAAGATATATTGGGAAGTTGTTTAGGGTATATACGTTGCCTGGATTATTTTCAGGCTTTTCAGCATTTTTTCTGCCATCAGACTGTTGTGCATACAGCAGCATATCTCTGATCTACACAGCTGTGTTTATGTTGGTTCTTCATAATGTCAATGAAAGGAAATAGAGAAATGTCAATTGCTTAACCAGCAATTGGGATTTCTTGAATTGGCATCCATGACATCAGTCTAACAGTTTCCTGATGAAATCAATACCATTGTTATCCAAGTTTTGTCACATATAACTATATGATATTGCAGTCTTTAAGTAATCTCATTAAGCTTTATATTATGGTATTACTATTTTTTTGGTCATGAAAGGGGACAAAGAAGGTTAACAAGCTCTGAGAAGTTCTCCAGTCTATTTATACCCTAAATGCTTTGTCCTAAAGGCAATATGTTAGAAAAATTAGGCATACTGGTTTTTAGCATAAAAAAAATATAGGGTATTTCTTGAATCTTAGCTTTTGAAAAGTTGTTAGTTTTGCCAGCAAAGGTTCTAAATAATAAATGATGTAGTGGTACAGATTTTTTTTTTATTTATATTTGTCTGTTTAAGTTTATATTTGACTGTTTAGTGAGCCACCTAGAAGGTACATGGTGGGGCCACATTGTCTAAAGCTGGGAATAGATACTCTCTAGACATACTGCAGACATTCTCTGATATGATTTATCTTCTTCCAAATAGGTACTAATCTAAAAAATAAATGAAGAATATAACTGCTTGGTTTGTTTTATTTTAATAGAGTTTGTGAAAGAGTTCATTCTAGGTTGAAAATTAAAATTCTACTCTTTAAATAAAAAGTATGTAAGTTTTATGCTGCACAACATAAAAATATTTTCACTTGTGCTGCCATGGTCCTAGGCAGAATTTCTAGAGACATCATCACAGGCTGAACATACAGAGCCCCCAAAAGATTGTTTTGTCCTTATACTGCTGCACAGCATGTTTTTATTTGGAATTATTTTTCATTTCAGCAGAAACTACTAGAGGCAAGGCAGGCATGAATTGGTTTTTCAGGTTTGTTTGCTGCCCTCTTCACTCCAGTTGCACAGCAAATACAGTTCCAATAATGGGAATGGTCATATGAGGCAAGGCGATTTATGCACTGAGAGGTGTGAGGGCCTGGGAGGAAGAAGTAATTATGAATAGAGAAAATGAAAACACCCTTCTTTTCCCATCTTTTCCCATCTGCAATCAGCAGAAGAAGAAACTTAACACTTACACAGGAACTGAGTGGGAAACTAAATAGGATATAATGATTCACTATGAAATTAATTTAGATTTGTGTTGTATTATTTGATGTTGTAGTTTGAGATGGTATTCTCAAATAATGGTGCAAGATAATTACTCCAATGGAGTGTGGGCTATCACCTTAGATACTGTCAGGAAAGCACAGTCTCATTATAGTAGAGTGCTTTTGCTATGCCAGTCAAACAGCCAAGTGGTAGCTGTCAAATTTTGCAACATAAAATGTTGATCCTCAGACAACTAACAGAGTTGGCTTAAATTATGCCAAATTTATGACTGAACTTTTGCCAAATTAGAGCACTATAGATGGCTAATGAAAACATTCATGATCACATGCCAGAGATGTATGTTTTGTTACATAAGTATGTGTGCAGAATATGCATCTCTGCACATATTCTCCTTTGTGCAGTCAGACCTAGTTTTTCCCTGCCCATTCTTGCAAGACTGGGAATAAAAAGCAACTCCATTGGGGTCTGATGTGCAAGAACTGTATTCCTATGTATTTCTTGTGTATTGTTCTGCAACTGTGCAACTATTGTACTGCTGTATACTACATGTTCCCTTATGCTGCCATGGTGGGCTTGTGCACTGTACACATTTAGTACAAGAAGAATATAACACTCAGAGCAATTTGATTGAGGGATATAAAGTTCTGAATGGATCCCACTGGGTTAACATAAAAGCCACTGCTGCTCCCTAATCAAATTAAACACTGTTTGATAAGTCACATGTGCATACTAAATGTATAAGGAAAATCAAATTAACATTGCCTATTTCTGTACAAATGCCATTAAGTTAGCTTCTTATACTCCTTTTCACCCAATGAGATTCTACAGAAAGTGGGAACTAGAGATGAGGAGCCACACATTTCATTTTCTTAACTATTAAACAAATATTGGGTTTGTTTGTAAATAATGTTAAATTTTACAGGATTAAATACTTAAAGAATTAAATTATGGCTTCAAGTCTGACACTAGAAACCACTTGATACTTGTATCAGACAACAAACGTATAGAACCTCTAGATGTACCATATTTTATCAGCACTTTATAAAACTGAATGTATTTTAACATAACAGTCTGTTACAATGGGATATCTTTTCTTTTATCACAGTTACTGAGCAAGAGTACAAGAGAATTCTGACACTGAGTTGCTGTCTGCTGAGCCAAAAAACAAATCTATATGCTCCTCAACTTCTGGATGCTATACTGTAATCACTTAAAATAGGCAACAGGTCTTCAACTTTATATGTTGACTTCTACCTTCCATGTTCTGCTCACTGCCTTGCCGTGAACCTTATTGTCCCTCATGTATCTCAAAGGTCCTTTGATAGGCCAGGTACCAAGCCTTCTGTAGTAACTCATTAAGCAAATGTTCCCAACAACTGTAAGTCATCTTCAGTTTTATTCTAACTCAGAATATTATTTAATGGAGCTCTTTTGAAAACACAAAAAATTTAAATAAGTTTGATTCCTTTGAGATCTGATGCAGTACTTGCTTAACTTGTCATTTTAGCAGCTTGGGCAGATCTGTGCCTGAGAAAACATGGATAATAATGACCTTCATCTTCACTGTATATTAGAAAAAATAGTTTATTCTCCTTTTGTGCTTACATATGCCTATTGTCACTAGAGGTCTATGAAGTGCACAACTGGCCTTTTTAATACACAAATAATATGAAGAATGCTTATCATTGACTGCTCAGCATGTAGGCAAATTAGTATATAATGTATAATTCCCCGATCAACAACATTTTCTCTAAAAACATGACTAAGAACATGAAAAGTATTCACTTCGGTTCTGTTAAATCATGGACATAGTAAGGTTTAGATGTTAGTTATGAGCTGCCATGCAGCAGTGTTATTGATGTGAGCCTGAGTTCTGCTGACGTACTAAGATCATCTTTTCAAAGGTCCCAGTAGATTCAGGTTAGTACTATTGTGAAGGATTCAGGGCAATTCTATTAAACAGAATAGCTTCACATTATCTTGTGCAAAACTCTGTAATAAAATAACAAATAATAATAAAACTGAAAGCAGCTTTTTAGATTTTACAGCTTAGACTTGTTCCCAGTGGTGACTCAGATTAGCTGGTTTTTGGGTGAGATAATGAAGAATGCCACTGTAGTATTTCCCCATGGAACAAATGACCTTAATTAATTTTGATTGAGAACTACTTCCCTTCCCTGCTCAGGTTTCTTTTTGCCATTCTTGGATAAAAGATATTTCACAGGCTATCAAAGTCAATTCATATTTAATAGACCATGAAGAAAAAACTTTATAAATAAAGTTAGGAAGAGACGGACCTTGATTTCAACAGGTAGGTACTACCATTTCCTAAACTGTAAAAGCAATCATAACAGAAAGGGGTTAGTACCATTCCTGTTTACTAAATTTTAACACACAAAGAATATCTTTATTTGGAATCATAGAAACACAAGGTTGGAAAGGACTTAGCAGATGTTCTGGGTTTGGGAGATTGTTTTAATTACTTAAATTAATTACTTTAATTACTTAATCTAGAAAAGATAGTAAAGTATTGAATATAAAGGCTATGTCAAATTGATACGCTGTATGGTAAAGGTTAATGGTAATTGGAGAGTTTGAGGTATTTGCAATGCAAAGAATTAAAATGGTAAAATTTGCACTCAGGCATGAGACTTGCAATGGAGTTGTGTGTGAACAAACTTGCAGAGTCTGGGCCCATTGGGTGTTGCAGGTGCTCCACGTTTATCAGGATCAAGTCTTAAGTTGGCTTTGGCCAAGTTCTTTGAACTTTCATTCTCATGCTCCAGCTATTTTCTGGCCTTTCATGTTTTATCTCTGTTTTGGATACTTGATTTTTGCTTAAAAACTTTTCTACTGATCCTTCTTTAGTTTTATTTGAAATCTCAGTAGGCCTAAGAGTTGTTTCTTCCTACCTTTTGAGCTATTAAACTGAATTTTCACCCCCACTTCTCTCCAGTAAGATATTCTCTCATATGCTTTCAGTCTGGCTATGGAGATTGGTTCCCTCTTTATCATTCATTTAGTGCTAGTGAAGAAGTCCCTTTTTGAGTGCACATTGCCTTAAGCTGTTTTGAAACAGCTAGAGTCAACGACATAGTCTCCATTTCTTTAAAATCATACCAGCTGATCCACCTTTTTTTTTTTTCTTCCCCATTTTCTCCCCAGGCAGGCAAAAGATTTATTTTTTCCAAGGAAGAGGAGAAGAAAAGACACTTGATTTTTTTTTAGAATTTATTTTTAAAGTTGGTATGTAATAAAAGCCCTGCTAGCTTTTTTTTTGTTGTTGTTGTTGAATATATTGTTGTTAAATGTAAAACAACATTAGTGCTGCTGTTTGTACCCTAGTTTCCCTTTGGCAGCAATGGGTGAATGTACTGGTCTAGCTTTTAGAAATCTGATTTAAAATGTTGCCACTGATTTAAAAGACTTAATTTTTCATCAAACTTTTAAGGCAGGAAACCAAAAATATACTGAATAAAAAAGGACTGTAGAATGCTACAGAAGAATATTTATAGACCTCAACATCAGCAGAATGGCACTGCTGTGCAAATAAGTAGTAACAGTTGTAATTTATGAGATTAGGTATGATGAATTTAATTCATCGATATATTATGTCTATTTTGAGCTCTTTCATCAGTGTAAAACAACATATGTTATGTCACCTGCGAGTCAACAATTTATTGTAAAAATCACAGCATAAATCTGACTTTGAATGAAAGTAATTTTATTGTTTTTGACTGCTTACTGGCTAATAAGTAATAAAAGACATCTTAAGTTTTTAACAATAAGTTAATTTCTGTTTACACATCTGTTTTTACCATCACCAGTTCTATTGAATAAACGGCATTTTGTCTATATTCTCTATATAAACAGAATTAGGCTCACTGTTTTCCTGTAATTCTATTTATCCACTTGTAGTATATGTAGCTGTAATGCTGGTTTTGCTAAAGCTTGTGTATAAAATGCAGAAGAAATTTTGGATTGAAATCTCACCATTATTATGTTAATGTGGGCTGAATAAAGCAAATGGTTAGAGAATGCAATGCAAAAAAAAATAAACAGTGGATTTTTATTGCTTAGCCCTTTGATGCTCAAATAACACTGAAAAATTTACATTACTGTCTAGTTTATTCTGTATTAAAATTGTTTCAATATTTATCAAAACAAAAAAGAAATTACAATCTTTTTTACTTCTTACTGGGCTTAAACATCTTTCAGCTCAGAGTAACAGGAGGGTATTCCACTGGTGTAAGTAAAAAAAGGGAGAGTGATCTTGTCTAATTATCTGTATACTACAGGCAACATAATCATTGATTAATTCTGTTATCACGCTCAATATCTTGTATTGAAATAGGGAGTTGTCTTTTAGAAAGTGGATAGGTCTTAATTTGAAGGTCTCAGTGGAATAGTTGAGCTTATTCTTGGCTACTGCCTAGATGATGAAATATTGTTTTCTCTCCTTGATTACCCAAAATGCACGTAGTAGCTTGACAAGAGTTGTTGTTGTCTTGTGGTTATTTAAATCTTAGTGACAGACCAAATATTCAAGTTTTGCAAATATTTTTGCAGCAAAACTAATTTTTTAATTCATGTATGTAGTTAGGAGAAGCAAACTAGAACCAAGTAAGTGATGTGAGATTCTACTATGACATGGCTATTACTCTAAGTAAATTTTCTCAGTCATTCTTCATTTTTAACAAGTAAGCTTAGCTAAATTCCTCACCATTGGCTTTAACTGTTTCCTGGGTGAAAGGTGAAAGAAGTGAAGGTAAAAGTTAACTTCAGGAAGAAACTTACTCCTTTTCTTCACCTCTGTGCCTTTTCAGATCAACAGAATAGACTGGTGCTTTGGGGTCCTCAAGTATGGGACAGACGCAGGTTCTAATGTTTCCTCACTGCCTCACCTGAAGGCTACCAGCTACAGTGAAGTAAGCTCCCTCCTCTTCTGGCAAAGCTATCCCAGTTTAAAAACTTTTTTTCAGCTAAACTAGTACATTTTCAAGAAAGTTTTAATTTTCTTTTTTACAAATCAGTTCTTTTCACTAAAAAGCTCCCAGATAAACAAAAAACCCTTTTGTGTGGTTCTTTTTTCTGCCCTGTTCTACTGCACATCCAGTGTGGTATCTATCCCACACTTTTTGTTCCCACTCAGCAGGCAGTTTTCTGCTTTGTATACCTCCTTGCCTCATTCTCTCACCACTTTAGCTAATGCTGAAGTTGCTGTTTAACTCGACTCATTTCTTTTATGGAGCATTTTTCAGTTAATTTCCCTGTCAGCACTCTGTGCAGCTGGCATTAGTTCTCCTGATGCTCCCTTCTCATTCAGACCCATATTCTCTATAGGACACTTACTCAGTGCCTTCACTAGTTACCTGCTCCATATCCTCTCCTTTCCTTCCTTCTTGTGTGTTATGAAAGCTGGGATCTCTTTTCTGTCATTAACTATTATTCTTTCCGAATACATTATTTGGTGCATATTGCTTTTGTAATCACAGGGATACCATTTTGCCTATAGGCATGTTGCCCACGATGGCAGACCAGCTTACCTCCACACAGTCTTCTTCATCTACTGCTGTCACAACCAACTTGTTCATACCTCATGCTAATTTGAAATTTGCTTCTCTTAGCCTCCCTGTTAAGATGTCCAGAAACATGGAATACTTTTGTGTATCCTTTTGAATTTTGCCCCAGTTCTTTCTGTAGAACTTACATCTTTTAACATTTCGTCTGCAAATGCTCCTTTCTCTATCAGCCTCCTCTTATCTGCTGTTAAATCACTCTTTGCCATTGCCTATTGTACTATCATGCTTCTTGTGTACTTTACAGGAAAGGTTTTCTCATTCTGCATAAAGAATAATTCAGAATAGCTTATTTAAAGATATATTTAATCTCTGTGCCATATATACACATGTATGCGTATATTAATTGTTTTGGACTAGTAAGTAGGCAGGACAGGTATTGGATCAACTTTATCCATGATTACCAATATGTTGATTACCAGCACATAGAATCATCTGGGCCGGAAGGGACCTTCAAAGTTCAGCTAGTCTGACTCCCCCCGCAGAGGAGGTCGTCGAGCCTCCCCTTGAATCTCCAGGGAAGGGACCTCAACCACCTCCCTGGGCAACCCGTTTCAGTGCTCCACATTTTTTCATTCCATCTAACAAGATGATCGCCCTGTATGGAAACACATAGAAATACTGTTCATTAGTACAAAAATATTTTGCTGCTCTCTAATACAACTAACCTTTCTCCTTTCTATAAGAGAAAAGGCCTTTCTGATGTTGATTAGAATGATCATTAGTGTGCTGTGTTCTATTAAGTAAAAGACTCATTTTGTTTAATCATAGTTTAATTTAAACATCTTCAAAGTGAGGATTTAGGGTGGGATTTGGCTTGCTTTTTTTTTGCATTGATCCAATACAGCATGAGCCATTTAAATATTTGGTACATTTAAATATAATTTGCCACTATGTTAAAAATATACTTATAGCTCATGGAATAGGAAATTAATCTTCCATCTCTGTAAAATCTATATTTTGGAATTGTTTGGATTAGGCCTGGATGGAATCCCTTTTCACAGTTTGAAAGTCCTCTAGCACTATTTTTGGTTATACATTTACTGCATCTGAGCTTGCGTTATAAAAGATTGTTCTTTCATGGACTAAACTTTCTGTGTGTTGCTGTTTAGCCTCAGATGGCAACAAAGAACTACATGGCAGCCGCTCTCTCTTGAGCCCATCCAGAGCTGGAAGGGCAACATCGGAACACAAAGGCAAAACTCATGGGTTGGGACACAGGCAGTTTAACAGAACAACAAAAATAGCAACAATAACACAGATAAAGAAGTATTAAAAAACACAGTTATGATACCGACTGCTCACCGACCGCACCCCGGATCCTCCCGCACCGCACACCCCCATCAAATGTTTCTTGAGCTTATTAGTAATAATATTTAACTAAATAGGCTAGTAATTAAGTATTTTAAGTATTTTAACTAAATTTCCTAAATCTAATTGCTAGCTTGATGTAATATTTCCTCAGTGATTCAAAAAATTAATTGTTTCTCATAACAAATAGTATTGGTATTCTTCCTTGATTATATTAGAGTTTATGTACTTTTATTGTATCTTTTATTTGAAAATGATAAATATATTAAAAAGTGAATTACAAAAATAGAACCTGAAGAACGGTGTATAAGAATAGAAGTGATTGATGTTGATGATGGTAGTGATTGTGAAACTGTAACAGTAGCCCATTTGGGTGCAATTTTAAAATCGTATTCCCAGAATAAGCATAACATGATAGATTTTCTCAGTTAAGTATCACGTTTGTGTCTGGAAAAAAATAACCTTTTCATTTCATGGTTGCAGTAAAAATAGAATGTGAGGCTAAAATACATTGTTCTTTGAAAGGAACTAGTCTTTCTTATTTGTTTTTGGTTTTTCATATTTTTTTCCCTGCAATACAATTTCATACACCTATAAATTATTAGTGGAAAATCTAAACAAAACACTATTGTTTTCATAAGACTTAAAACAAAATAGAAAGAGCTATCCCTGTTCTAAGTTATCTGGACTAACTTCTGCACCTGTCAAGCCTACAAAGAAACAAGCAAAAGCAAATAAAAATAGCCACAAAAATTGCTTGCTTATGGAACCACTGCAGATTGCCACAGGTAGCATTTCTGCTGCAGTACCGAACATTTTCATGTCACCAGGGATATGAACAACTTCCTGTTATCTTCTTGAGCAAAATTTGAAGTATAATTCTACCATCTTCAAATACAAACTTTTGGAGATAGCTGGAATTTGTTTTTTCTAAATTTATTTTGCTTCTATTCTTGTGCTACTGATTCCATTTTGTCTCATTTTCATCTGCTGTTATCTAGAAGCCTAAGCTTTTAACACCTCCTTTCTTGACCCTCTAATTAAATGAAGCCATCAAGTGTCTGTTCAGAGCTACATGACTTTCATGGCAATGATTTAAAAGATTACGCTTAAAATAAAGGATACACCTAAGCAATGTTCTTAGTAGGGATGGTTCATAAATTAAGCTTTGAGGCAGTTATCCTCTGCCAGATATATGACCCCATCATTGCCTCTAAGTACACACCATCTTTCTGAATTATGCCTTGTGACTGAGATATGGAAAGTGAAACTTGCAGAAGATCCATTCAAGGGCAACAAGAAAAGCTTCTATAGATATGTCAGTGGCAAAAGAAAGACTAGGGAAAATGTGGGCCATCTCTGCAAGGAAATGGGAGACCTTGTCCCTCAGGACATAGACAAGGCTGAAGTATTCAATGACTCTTTTGACTCAGTCTTCAACAGCAAGAGCTCTAGTCACACTGCTCAAGTTGAAGAAGGCAAAGGCAGGGAGCAGGAGAATGAACCACCCACTGAAGAAGACCTGGTTTGAGACCATCTAAGGAATTTGAAGTTGCACAGGTCAATAGGATCTGATGAGATGCATCTGCAGACCCTGAGGGAACTGGCGGATGAAGTTGCCAAACAACTACCCATCATATTTGAGAAGTTGGGGCAGTCTGGTGAAGTTCCCACTGACTGGAAAAGGGGAAATGTAACTCTTATTTTTAAAAAGGGAAAAAAGATCTGGGGAACTACAGGGTGGTCAGTCTGACCTCTCTGCCTGGCAAGATCATGGAGCAGATCCTCCTAGAAACCATTCTACAGCACACAGGAAATATAGACGTAATTGGTAATAGTCAACATGGCTTTATTAAGGGCAAATCATGCCTGATAAATTTGATGGCCTTCTGTGACGGAGTTACAGAAAAGGGAAGAGAAACTTATGTCATCTACCTTGACTTGTGTAAAATATTTGACATTATCCCACATGACATTCTGTCTTTAAATTGGAGACAATTGGATTTGATGGAAAGACCACTTGATTGATAAGGAATTGGCTGGATGCATGCACTCAAAGTTTTGCAATCAGCGGCTCAGTGTGCAAGTGGCAGCCAGTAACAGCTGGCATTCCTCAGGGGTTGGTATTGGGACCAGTGCTGTTTAACATCTTTGTTGGGGACACAGACAATGGGATCGAGTGCACTCTCAGCAAGTTTGCCGATAACACCAAGCTATATGAAGCGACCAACACACTGGAGAGAAAGGATGCCATCCAGAGGGACCTGGACAGGCTTGAGAGTTAGGCCTCTGTGAAATTCATAAAATTCAATAAAGCCAAGTGCAAAGTGCTACACAAGGGTCAGGGCAATCCCAAGCCCAAACACAGGCTGAGTATAGAATGGATTGAGAGCTGCCCTGAAAAGGAGGAAACAGTGGATGAGAAGCTCGACATAAGCTGGCAATGCTCACTCGAAAGCCAATCATGTCCTGGGCTGCATCCCCTGGAAGCTGGGGGAGCTGGCCAGCAGGTCGAGGGAAGTGATTCTACCCCTCTGCTCTTCTCTTGTGAGACCCCACCTGGATTACTGCATCTAGTTCTGGAGACCCCAACACAGGAAAGATGTGGACCTGTTGGAGTGAGTCCAGAGGAGGGCTGGAGCACCTCTCCTATAAAGACAGGCTGATGGAGTTGGGGCTGTTCAGCCTGGAGGAGAGCAGGCACAGAGGAGAGCATCCTTCCAGTACCTAAAGGGACCCTGCATGAAGGATGGACTCTTTAGAAAGGCATGTAGTGACAGGATGAGGGGTAACAGTTTTGAATTGGAAGAGGGTAGATTTATATTAGATATTAGGAAGAAATTCTTTACCTTGAGGACGGTAAAAGACTGGGTCAGGTGGCCGAGAAAAATTGTGCATGCCTCATCCTTGGAACTGTTGAAGGCCAGGTTTGATGGGGTGTTGAGCAACCTGGTCTAATGGGAGGGGGATAGAACTTGATGATCTTTATAGTCCCTTCCAACTCTTACCATTCCATTTTTATTTAAGCACAGCAACTTACAAAGACCATAACAGAACAGGCAGGATTAGAAAGGATGTCAAGTAAAATCCAATATTTTTTTTTGTTTGTTTTAGAGTTTACTGCATTTCATTTTACAGACCACCCAGAGAGAAGCAGGCATAGTAATAATATTTCCTGATCTGAAGCAACCACAATCAAGTTTTAGATGTAATTCTATATTGGTATTTGCAGGTGTATCTATATGGTTAACATACATCTTTCAAACCTTATGAATGCTGCACATACTGTAAACCTTACAGTGTCAACAATACTAAGTACATGTACAAATTCTTACAGAAAGATTCATAATTTGCACCTGTTTATCAAAATATGTTTGTGTATGGCCTGAGAGATTAATTTTCTATTCGGACAATGTCAGGCAAATACATTATGTTCTTTAAAACTTCTGAAGGAGGCAATTTTGACTATTCAAATTTATCTGTGACTTTAAAATTGTAGCAGTCATCATGCTGTCTTTCCTCTTTCTGGCTCTGAAATTAGTTTTTAAGTATTACTGAAAAAAATGAGAAATTAATAGTTTTGAAAGTTTTGACTGAAGTCAGATCAATGATGTGAGCAGCAGTCATTCAGGCAAAACATTGCCATTGAACTCAAAATCAATCAGTACAATATTAGTCATGTAATTTACCTTAAAATATTTCACCAAGACTCATCCTGAGGAAGGAGACACTAGATCCGTGTAAGAGAAATTGTTCTTATGATATTTCCACAACAGGCTAAATCAGAGTCTTGAAAGCCAAATCATAGTTAAATAGGCACGTCTTCACCTGAATTAGCCTATCATTATGCAAATAAGTCAATCACTGATTTGATACCAATGGAAAGAATTGCAGAGTCGAAAAATAATATAGTAAGGAAGAGTTGCTTAGTAAGTCAGAGGTCAAAATTTTCTGTAAGTCCTCAAACTGACTGTTATCTGATCAACTTAACTGTTTTGAAAAACTGTTATCCACAATTTTTCAGAGTGGTTTGGAAGCTTTAGTTTATCTAACATCATAGAGGTGACTGCAATATCTAAATCAAACCCAGGATTTATTTGCCAAATTAGACAAAGAAAGTTACTGAAGTACTTGGTCATCAAATATTTTTTTGGCACAATTCACCGTTTCAAGTTCAAATTTTTTTTGGCTTAACTATGACTGTCCTACTATTGGACATCCTTAAAGCCTTTTTTCCAATGATGTTCATAGAGATGCTATCCATAGAGGTCATTTAAATAATGTACAGGTGCTTTACTTTGTAATGCCTTGGAACTCAGCATATCAATTATTAGCATTCAGCTTTTAACCAGATAATTTACACATTTGTGTAGCCAAAGAATTATTCTCTATTGATATCTGACTTCTAAACAGATTAATTAATTTATCCATGATCTTAAAAATACATTGTGGATAACTGCAGATAAGAGATAGTAGAAGGTCAGTGTAGTGTTCTTTGGCCAGTGTGAAACTGCAAAGCTTCAACACTGTGTGAGTCCATATGTTAGGAATCAAGGGAATTATTCTAAATAAATATGTGCAATAAGTGTGTTGAAGAATTTGACAAAGCATTCTGTGATTTATAGTGTTATGTTGATAAGAATTATGAGCCAATTTTCAGATTAATTTTTCTCAGGTTATTTCAAAGCCCTGTGGCAATGCAAATCTGTACAATGCTTCATAATATATTAAGAATATGACATTTTTAATCTTCACTTTAGGGAGACATCAAAATTTAGGACTTAGTTAGTCTGACAGGATTTGTATTGCCATTACCAAAGTATTCAAGACCAAATATAATTATGCTTCTTCATGATATTTGCTAAAGCCCATATGCACACAAATTGCTTTCAATTCCTTTAGCAAAATAAATAGTGGTTTTCTACCATTTGGTATTGTTTTCCACCAGAAGCATTTGTTCATGTAAGAAAGTATAAGTAAACTAAAAATATTCTAAATTATTATTTTACTTTTGCAAAATTATTTACCAGTGAGAGGGTTACAGTAATAAAAAAATAAAAAGTAATACACTAGAGATGGTTCAAAGTAAATTGAAATTCGGTTAGTATATGAAATTACTGTTCTACTAGTCTACTCTCTAAAATGGGATAAAACAATTAAACAGTACAGCAATAATCGTAGAATCATCTAATATCAGGTTGGAAGAGACCTCAAGGAGTAGAGCTGTGAAGATGGAGTACAAACAGGGATGGAGAGGGACCAGAGAGACAGTGCTGTAGTTTGCTTGGCAGTTCACACAGAAGGGCATGTGAGAAAGGCCACGCAACCTGCTTGTAGGCCTACAGGCCAGGGAAATGGTCTTTGCCAGGATGGTGGGCACTTGCCCCAGAGTTAAAACCAGTGTTTCTATAGAGAAAGTCCCTGAAATGTCTGACACTTCCACCCAGACTGAACTGCTAAGGAAAGAGACTTCAGTACAGATGGTAGATTGCAACAAGTGCTCAAACCCCTTCCACCCCTCAAGGGTATCATAGAAAAAATCCAGTACTCTGAACTGAGTTAGCTGGAATTCAAACTATTCAGGCAATCTGTCAGAGACCTAGTCTATCCCTACATTGGGTATCAGTAAATCTGTCGCAGTTCAGGCTGGATTGGCCAATAAACAAATGATAGATGTTCTCTTTAACCTCTTTCCCTTCTGGATCTCCACAGAGAAGAGAGAGAGAATGAGAGAGAGAATGAGAGAGAAAGAACTTGCAGGTTTATAAAAGAAACTAAACTACTTCAATGAAATATTAATAATAAAATAATTAAAATGAAAGATAGTAATATAAATAAGAAAATAATTAAATATATAAAATACATACAAAACCATATTGAACTCCCAGGATGATGGTTACATCACCCGCAGGCACTGGGGTCTCAGATTGAATTCAGTGACAGACAGGAACTGGATTCCAGCTATGGATTCAGGAATGCATAGATCAGGATCACAGGCAGATGAACAGACTGTGTCTTCCTCGGACACCAGTCATTGAAGAAAGAGTATGACCCTTTGATCTCTCAGATTTTATGCTGAGCATGATGCAGATAGGCTGGAATATTCATTTGTCCGTTTTGGATCACTTGTCCTGTCTATTCCTCTCTGCAGGTACATCTCATCTGCGCTCTTCTGCTTTCTAAACTCCAATGGGTCATGCAGNGTACTCTGAACTGAGTTAGCTGGAATTCAAACTATTCAGGCAATCTGTCAGAGACCTAGTCTATCCCTACATTGGGTATCAGTAAATCTGTCGCAGTTCAGGCTGGATTGGCCAATAAACAAATGATAGATGTTCTCTTTAACCTCTTTCCCTTCTGGATCTCCACAGAGAAGAGAGAGAGAATGAGAGAGAGAATGAGAGAGAAAGAACTTGCAGGTTTATAAAAGAAACTAAACTACTTCAATGAAATATTAATAATAAAATAATTAAAATGAAAGATAGTAATATAAATAAGAAAATAATTAAATATATAAAATACATACAAAACCATATTGAACTCCCAGGATGATGGTTACATCACCCGCAGGCACTGGGGTCTCAGATTGAATTCAGTGACAGACAGGAACTGGATTCCAGCTATGGATTCAGGAATGCATAGATCAGGATCACAGGCAGATGAACAGACTGTGTCTTCCTCGGACACCAGTCATTGAAGAAAGAGTATGACCCTTTGATCTCTCAGATTTTATGCTGAGCATGATGCAGATAGGCTGGAATATTCATTTGTCCGTTTTGGATCACTTGTCCTGTCTATTCCTCTCTGCAGGTACATCTCATCTGCGCTCTTCTGCTTTCTAAACTCCAATGGGTCATGCAGCAAATTTAGCAGAAAAGGCAAGTACTAGCAAAAAATGCACACCGATTGATGACCTGTTACATCAGGTAGCTGAGTTGCAGAGAACAGTTAAAAGGCTGTACAGTATTAGAGGGCTGAGACAGAGATAGGTAAGTGGTCTCAGAACCATGCAGACACCACCGAGAATGAGGTACTTTGGAACCTGGTGACCTGCTGCTTCAGTCACCACCTTCCAGCATTACAACCAAAACCAGATAGAATGCTTTAGCAGCTGTAGACACCCATGAGCAAGGTCTACCAGGAGAAACTGTATCAGCAGCAAACAGTGTATACCGCAAAAAGATACTAGTGGTCTTAGCGGGTAACTGCATTAAGGGGCACTGAGATGCCCATCTGCCAGCCTGACAGGGAGTCCTGAGAGGTATGCTGCCTCCTGGGAGCTAAGGTTTGAGATGCTGCCGAGAGGTTGTCATAATTTGTCAGTAGTACTGACTACTATCTAGTTTTACTTTTTCATGTGGGAATGAATACCACTGCAAGCCACAACCTGGGCAGAATCAATCAAGACTACAGAGCCCTGGGGATGAAAGCAAAAAGTAATGAAAAAGGTACAGTGTGTGCACAGTACTGAAGACATTTCTTCTCACAAAACTAGACCTTTTAATATAAATCAGACAAAAGAACTAACAAAGGAAGAAACAAAAACTGAAGAAAAATGTATTTATAGTCCACAATGCAGTTTTCATTTTGATTTCACAATAATAATTTAAAACACATTTATTTCCTGCACATCGGTCTGTAGGAGCAAAGTCTTGATTTCATGTACAGTCAGGTTTAGTTCCTGCAACTAGAGCCTTCCCTTATAGCCTGCTCTCATGGATCGTAACTCTCAACAAAGTCTACCAAAGCTTTACAACCTACAGGGACCCCCTGGGTGTCTTCCATCCAAGTTTTGGCAATGCAGTTTTAGGCTCTGATGGTAGAAGATGAGTAGGATTGGAATAGGACCAGATCAGAGAATTTGCTTCATGCTAAACTGATGTGAAATCAAGTGTCCAAATTGTTCATTGCTCCAGGAGGAAATAATACATAAGGGCTCCTAATTAATTTCAGCTATTGTACCTAGGAAGCAAAATTAACAGCTACAGTGGTAACAGCTTCTTTGTTCTGAGAGGGAATTTAAGCCTTTCTAACTTGTTCCATAATAGAGTAAAATGGAAGAGAGTTTGGGAATTAGTTTCTATATTCAAGCACAAATATTATAACTATTTTCCAAAATCTAGTCAAAAGGCTCAGAAGGAAATCATCAGAGCCTCCTCTAGTCAAAGAAACAGAGAAAGCTTAGAAACAGAGAAACATATCATAGAAATAGAGGAAGCTTAAATGCTTCCAGGGGATGCAGCCCAGGACATGATTGACTTTCGAGTGAGCACACAGTGCCAGCTTATGTCGAGCTTCTCATCAACTGTGTCCTCTTCCTCAATCTACACTTTGGGCTTGCGATTTCTCCAACAGGCCCATGTTGTTCTTATGTTGTGAGCTCCGAACCTATATGCAGTACTCCAGGTGGGGTCTCATGAAAGCAGAGTACAGGGGTAGAATCACCTCCCTCAATCTCCTGGCTATGCTTCTGGGGTGCAGCCTGGGATACAGCGGGCTTTCTGGGCTCAAAGCACACATTGGAAATAATTTGCAATCCCCTGCTTGTGGACTAAATAACAGCAATAAATGAAATCCAACCCAATATTTTTTCTAAGAAATATTCACTATTTAGGGGCTCAGAATATGTGAATACCCTGCTTAGCTCAAATAATATTTTCAGTCATTTTTAGCATTTCCATCACTACAATAAACTCAGTAAATTACTTCTTTCAAGAGTACTAAATCTGTTTTTTCCTCCTACTGGAGTTACATTTCTTTTCATTATGAGATTTTTGTCTGTCATTTGGAAAGAGGCTTTCAGTTTATTCACACCTAAACTGATTGGTTTTCCCCATAAAACTTCTTTAGATCTCCGCCTTCGTACCTAGAACTAGAGTTCTGTAATCTTGTTTACTCGGTTTTAGGTTTTTCTGACTATCATGGAAAACTTAACGTAGTTCAAAAGATAGTTCAAAAGAATGCTTCAATCATTAGTATTCATCTATCTACAATGCTTTGTCTTATTTGTATTTACTTATTCTTATTTACACAACAGTTCTAATGTATTTGTTACAGAATGTTTCTCCTCTTGATAAGGATTTCTGGATTTATTTCCTTATGTGTAGTAATAATGACTCACTGCAACCCACTTTGATATAATAAAATATTCATGTGGTATCAGATCTGAAGTTATATTTGTGGAGAAAAGAGATGATAGGCTAATTTGGTCATTTTAATGGGATCAAAAACTTTAGTGTGAGTGTAAATCTTGGGGTATACTTTCGGTCTCTATTATGAAAACACTGTAAATATCTATTTTAATAGCTAATGTTTTATGCATAAACAAGACATATGTTTGCTTATAAAACTCATTTTCAATAGACATTTTATATTAAAGCAGCCAGTTGACTAAAATAATTTTTTACACTAGCAAGTGAGGCAAGGAAAAAATATTCAATTTTGATGTTGATGATGGGTGAATAAGTGACAACTAATGTTTCATTCAGTAGACTGAATTGCCATTGTAAACATTGCTGTTTATGTTTTAATATTTATTTATTCATGCAAGATTCATTATTAAAAGGATAATTATTTTGTGTTTTGACCGATTTTAGAAAACAAAGTCAAGTTAAATAAAATTAATAGAAGGAAATGGGATTTTTGATTTTGTATGGATTAGTAAACGGCTGTTCAGATGATTAGCAGTGTGGTTTTGGAGCATGTTTTTTTCTCCATTATTTGCAGTGTGTGATTTCCTCCTGTGCTCTACCCTGGCTATGCTTACAATCTAACTTATCCATTTTCAATCTGAATATTTATGTTTTCGGATAATAGCAAGATAGGATAAGGTGAAAACCCATCTCAGGGTAGATTCAAAGTGAAAGTACATCCTCATTCTGGGATAAAATGTGATATAAGGCATATTTATATTTCTTCATCTTGGTAGAAATAATTAGTGACAGGAATGACAGACCAATAACTAATAAAAATAAGGACATTGCAGTGGACATGCATCAGTTATTCCATGTTCTCCCCACTCAGTCCGAATTCCTTCTGGGACATATAAATAAGTTTGCCATACAGGAAAAAAAAAAAAAAANATCCCACCCCATTGGCAGTTTTAGTTGGCTATCTATAAAATAAAGTTTCTGAAAATTGGGTAATTTATTCTAAATGTGAGAAAACTTAGTGATCATTAATAATTGCACAAGGCAATGTATATAAGAATTGGTAAATGAAAATGAAAACTATTTTAAGTCTGGAAAAAAAGTCATTTTGACCTAAGTGAAACAGTCTTTTACAGGATGAAAAAAGAGCAGCATTTTCTTAATTTTCTTTATTAAGTCAGAATTAATTGATATAAAAACTAATTAAATTATATGTTCCCACATCACGTAAGATTAGGTTTGGGTTTGAAACTGTTAAATGACCTAATGGAAATTCTCTTTGTATTTGAGCAGTTTTTACGAATCTATGGGTATTCTTTATTTTGTTTTTTGCAACCAAGCAAAATAAATGGTTTCATATTTCTACATGCATTTTGTCTTTTGCTTAAAGAGTTGTCTTTCTCTAGTAAGAGAAAATTTTGAAAACTAGCTTTATACTGTGCATGTATTCCTACTTCTCATATAAGATTTCATATTTGTGACAGGTGGCTTGAATGAATTTACCACTTAATAATTTAATGCCATTTTCTGTCTTGCATTTCTGTTGCTCTTCATGAAGACTTACAAATTTATTGACTTACTTTTTTATGATAGTAGTGTTTTGGTGCTCTAATCATGATTTGGTGCACCTAATCACATATTAAGTGTAATTAATATAAACCCAGAGCAAAAAATATCTCATATAAAGTTTTTATCTCATCTAATTTATCAAAAGGGAATAAAACAGTCATGAATACTATAATAACAGACGTTGTTAGTGTTTAAACACTGTCACAAAGAGAAAAATAGAAGAGCTTTATTATTTCAGAAATTAAATTAATAAGAAAACTAAGGTAATCCTCAGTACACTATCTAAGCTTCTGACTTCTGGTGCAGTAAAGGTTTGGACTTTCAAACCTGTCTTATACAAGATGTTTTTTTTATAATCTAATAGCTCCATTACCCTCCACTGGGACAGATATAGTAAGATCACATGCAATATGGTACACTCTTCAGATGTCAGGGAACTCATTACAGCTTGACAGCACTCAGTTTCTTGTGAAATGTGTTCATTGAGTGGATCTTTCTTGGGAAGAAACAGAAGTTGGTCACCATCGGGCACCTAATTGCTCTTGGTATCTACACAAGTGGTTTCATCAGCCAGGGCATATTCGTCCAAAAACTACTGAGATGCTCTGGAAAGTAGTGTTTCTTTTTTATTTTTCTTAATCAAATTTCATCAGATTTCTATATTTATTATGGCAAAGAAGCAAAAGATAATTCAGTCTGTTTTGGTAAAATGTAAAGTTCGAAGTCACAAGAGAGGATTTAGTATCACCATCTATTTAAGCAACGACTGTGTATGATGCCAAATATGCAAATAGATACAAACCATTTATTGAGATATAAAGTTACCAACACAAAATCTGCAGCAACTTTAAGAAATATAGCTAAACTGTTCCACCTGAGTTGAAAAAAACCCACAAATACCTCAATATTTTAGCAGAAAAGTAAAAAAAGGAAAAAAAACCTCTCTAAAATAGTTGCAATTTCATCTCAGTGAAATAATTTATTTATATTTATTTTCCTCAGGCATAGGAATTATCTTAAGTTATTTTTTTATATTAAATGGAGAATAACAAATGTCTAAAATTAATTTAAATTAGCCACTACGATTCTGAACTTTTTCTACAGTGATCTTAAAAGTACAGTTGTGGTTGTCATTTGTAAGCAAATCAATTTCAATTTCTTTGTGATGTATTGTGCTTCTAAGAACACAAAATTTTGAATTTTTTAATTCATGTCCTAGTGTCTAAAGAAAAAAAAAAAAGTAGTCGGTTTCTAGAAAACAAAAAAAAACATTGGTAAAAACAGTGGATTAATCTAAATACATTTTTTTTTTATAAGAGGCTAGCAGAAGAGCACTGGAAGTTTTTAAATTTAAATGTAGTGAAATCAAAATAAAAGGATTAAATTCCCCATGCTTTTCTATTTGTAGAATCCAGATGCAAGGAAAGACATAGTTCATTCACAGTAATATAAACCTAAAAAACCCNTGCTCAGAGACCACAGGAGAAGATAACTTCCATACAAAAAGTGCTTCTCAGGAAAAAAATCTTTCTTTTATCTATTCTAGTTTTCAGCTATATAGTCTGTGTCAATGTTATTATTCAACTTTAAAGTAAAATTTTTAAACATCTTCCTGAAAAATAGGAATTTTTGCTCTCTGGATTAATCTCAGTAATTGCTATTTATACACTAATTTAATTCCAACTCTTTGAAACCAACTCTTTAACATATTTTAAAGTAGTTTTCTGCTGAGAATTTTTAGGAAGATTAAGATACCATCCCAGACTAAATGATGACATACATCACAAAATCCCCCACAGGTATACTGATTGATGGAGTTCTAATGCTACTTTTCTTAACAGGAATGAGACCCTGTTTAATAACGTTAGTGACTGCAAAGAACATGGGATGCATTCTGGTTGTAAAGAGTTTCCTGAGGGGAGCTTTAAAGGGATGAAATGAGCCTTTGAAAACTGAGTAAAAGGATGAATCTTTGATGCTTGCTGACAGGGCTCTTGCTAATTTCTGAGACAAATGAGCATCCATTTCTGGAGTCAGCCCTGACTGAACAGAATGGGAAGAAAGAACAGGTGGACTTTAGGAAAAGGTTTGGTACTACTGCAGGGTGTTTGAGGAGTCTGGGTCGAGAGGAAAAATAACCAGGATGGTCATCAGAAAGGCAGCACATAGATATCACATAGATACTGGCGGAATTGTCGGTTCTGTGGCAAGTTATATCAATACATGATAAAATCACCTTCCAAGGATCACTATCCCATTTCTCCGTCTCCAAATGAGGTCAGTAAAGACTTTGCTTCTCACTGCCCTCATCTTCTGACCTGTAGGCATGACTCAGCAAGTAGAGAAGATCTGCAGGAAAGATACTAGAGATTTTAGTTTCTCTTTCATCTTCTATTAGATTTGCAAGTTCACTTCAGTTCAATCCCTAGAGCTCTCCCTGTCACCATTTTGTTTCACTTTACACACATGCTTGTCTTCATGGTGAAAGCTGAAGGTAATGAGAAACTTGAGTACAATAATTAAATAATTGCAATAATGTTGATCTGATCTGGAATATTCTAGTGTTCAATTAATATATTTTTTCCTTGTTTTCCTAATAAAATATGTCTCTTACCCTTTATGGCCTTACATCAGCCATTAATGATGATGTCAAAATCCTTTTTCCTCTTCCTCTTCCTCTTCTGGAGTTTTTTCCAGTTGCTAATACCTCAACCACAACATGGTGGTCTTGTATCAACATATAGCATATATTTTCTAAATTTTATACCCAAGCTCTTGATAGCAAAAGTAGGCCTTCTTTGAAGTATACCTATATTCCCTCTGGAGTTAAATCACTCTTTAAAGTAAAAGCTTTCAGAATTCACTTTCTAATAATAAATCTTACAGCGACTGTTGCATTTTTTTAAAGATGATAGCTCAGATTAAAAATCAGCATGTACAGTTTCCTTCAAAAATTAATTTTTTTTCCCACAGGGTGTAATAGATGCAAAAGAAAACCTTTAATTCACCTGACAGTAATGCATAGAGATGCAAACTCCTAGGCAGAAAAAAAGTGTTGTTTTCCACAAAAGTGGAAAAAACTGTAAATGGTTGTTGTAAATGTGTAAGCAATTTCCTCAATTGTATCTTCATATTTAACCTACAGTACACTTTACCTTTTCTCACTCTGCTTTCTGTGTTCCCCATTATTTTACTGGATTAACTTGCTTAGATACATCATAAGATATGTCTACATTAAGGAAATGCATTTAAGGATTAATTCAGCTTAGATTCCAGACTTCTTAATCACTCCTAGTTCAAAATCTTGAACACTTTCTGTTTCTCAGATCTATCTCCCTGTTCAATTGCAGGGGGAGCCTTGTTGGCTCACTTAGGCTATGTAGTGAATAATCAAGTGAGAAGAAGATGTACATTTATATGTGCCTTAGTAACAGTGTATTGGAAAGAGCCTTTGAATCACTGTCTGGCGTAACTTGACAGACAGCATTCTGGCTGTTCTGTAAGGTCCTTTCCTGCTGCTCTCTAGAACTCCTAGGATATCATGCCTTATATTAATAACCAATGGTAAAAAAAAAATAATAGAAGAAGATCAAGGGGTATTTGCTATTTGTGCAGGAAGAATGAATGCTATGAAATGGCGCATACCATAAAATGCAAGTCAGGCCTCCAATTCTGCCAGTTTTGCAACATCACTGGCAGGAGAACCTCTCTGGATTTGGCAGAAACATGGGTTTCTGTTGTTCCTGAAAGGGGGACTCTGTCTTAAGCGGTAGTTAGCATGTCACCAAAGATGACATCAGGACACTATTTACCCTCCAGCTTCCTCAGGTCATGTCAAAAATCCTGAAGGACTGAAATATACTCTTTAAAATCTGGGACACAAATTCTGATGACTTGATTATATGATTTAATATGACTTGATTATAGTCATATAATCAAGTATCTAGAATTTGCTTTTGGTAAAAGATTCTTACCCTTAGTCCAAACCTAGCTGCTGTTCAATTGTGCTTAGTTTGTCAACAGGGGTTGTGGTGTTCACTGAGGTTCTTGCTGCCTCCCTAACTGCTGCAGCCCTTCTCTGTGCTTCTGCTTCATGCTCTTAAACAGAAGTTGTTGGGCAAAAAGGATCTGGCAGAAAGGTGACTTCTAAGCTGACAAGGCAGAGTGCAAGTTCAATGGTTCTTTCAAGTAAGAGTTTTTTGGATAAGAGCATTGAAAGTGAGTTAGAATTTCGTGTTTGTGTGCAAAAAGTGAATACTTATGAGTAAGTGACACTGATAGTTGTTTTTTTTTTTCACAGTTCGAAATGAATGAGTTGGCAAATAGCATTTTTAGTTTCCTTATCAGAGGAGAGGCTAGAAAAGGAAGGAAACCCTTCTATTCCATCCTGAATATGTTTTGCTATGCTGTGCTACACTATACCCCTGTGACTGCACTATATGACCAAAAAAATCATACAGGCGTTGCTTTCTGTCCCAAAACTCACTGATATAGCACAGCTTCTATTTCCACGGGTAAATTCTGTTGCTCTGCAGAACAAGGCTGTGACATCCAAACTGTCCTTCAGGAGCAAACGGGGCCAGTGCTGGCTCCTGCACCTGCCTTGGTATGGTTTGTGAGACTGCTAACAGTCTAAGAACAGTCATGAAACAGTGCAGAAAACCTATGTCTTTCTTCACACCCTCTTTTTCATTTTTCACTTGTACAGCTGTAGGCAGAAAGATTATAGTTTCTACCTCCTCAGGTTCTGTTTCCCATTAGCAATTCTTTTTACTTCCTTATATTTTTTTTCCAGTTTTTCACTGTGCTAGCAAATACTCATAGACCATTTCTCAGTCGACTGCAGCCCTGCTTCAGTGACACTGCACTTCAGGTGTTAAAACTTTAGTTTGATACCACCAGGTAAAACCAAGCTGATTATAGAACAGTGAGATAAAGTTTGTGGGAGTGAAAGTGAGGTAAAATTTGTGATCAATGCAGATACATAGAGTGGCTGTCAGTGATAAATGCAAATGATAAATGCTAGAGTGCTCAGTTTTGAAGAATTCAATGAAACATTACAGAGTAGCTTTTTCTTGATTTCTGTCTTTTTATGTGAAAAAAAAAAAAGTATAGTGGTCTGGATGCTACAAGTACATCAGCCATTATAACACATTACAATTAAAATTTAATACTGGAACATTTATTTAACTGCCAAAATAACTAAAGAGAATCAAAATGTGCAGGATAAGGAATTTCCTTTTTTATTAATTTGCCAAAAAATACAGTTGAAAAGATAGTAGTCAAATTTATTTGCATCTTTTCATTTCACTAAGTCATAACACTGCCTGACTCTGTGGATTAATTAAATTCTTTAAACTTCACATCAAACTTTGGATCAAACACATGAAAAAAGGACCAGATATTTCAAATTCTAAATTCTTTGGGATTCAGTCAAATTGAATTCTCACTGAATTGAGTAAGAATATTTTTAATTGCAGACTGAAAAAAAAAAAAAAAGGTATTTGAAAATGTTAACACTGAGCAAAGGTGATGAACATTCAGTCTCTTTTGATACTCTTTCCATTAAAAGATAATGAGAGGGATACTTCGAGACGGTGGAGAGTTCAGACCTTGCCCCAATAAACCTTAGGAGTATAAAACACTGAGATTAGAGGTCTATGCTTCTTCTAGCAGTGAAAATACTTCGTTAGATCAATATTATTTTAAAATATTCATGCTGAAGCCCACCAAAGAGGGACTGCTGTAACATTAAGATAAAAAATGATACTATAGGATCAGTCTTATTCATGGTCAAACCCAGAGAACAGGTTCTGGGGAAAGAATGCCCCAGAAGAGTCTTTTGAAAGTTCCTCCCTCCCTGACCTCCTGGTGGAAATCAGATGTGATCAAAGGGCAGGCAACTCTCAAACCAGTAACAAACTGGTGTGCATTTTATTTTTAAATAATTATTAAAGAAAAGTTCTTTCCGTATTTTCTGGTTTGCAACAGAAATACATCCTCTGTTGGTGAGAAGCCATGTCACTTGTGACCAACTGGGCTATCAAAGAAGCAGCAGTCTGTGACACAGTCTTGTCAACCACAGTGTAGTTTATAGAGGACAGACATTATAGGTCAGGTGATCTTTGTGGGAAAAGACAAATGCTGTTGTGATTGACACACATAAAATATGTTATATAGGACTAAAATATGATTATTTAATTAAAAAAAAAAAAAAAAAGCAGAAATATTATTTTAACTTTTCCTTATTTGGTTTTTCAAAACACTTCTGCCATTTTGTGCTTCTTTTCATAGAGTCAACTGCTTTTAGACTGTTTAGTAATTTTCTCCTGAATGAAAATGTTTAACTTTCCCTCAAGAAAATTTCCAAACAAAACACAATAGAAACGCATGCATTGCCCTGCATGATGTACATAAACCATCAAAAGAATTAATAACTTAAACTGAATTAAATTAAAACATCCCACATTATAAAATAAAAGTGAGAAATTTTGCATCCTATCCTGGCCATTCTTGCTTTTCTTCTGAAATTATGACAAAGGTTGTGTGATATTTACTGATCACATATTTTAAAGGCCCTTCAGAATTTTCTTATGTGAAAAAAAAAATAGAATGCAGCATCAATAAAACATAAAGTATCAAAATCTGTATCAATACAGGTATTAAAAAATCTCAACAGTACGTTATTTCTTTAGTGCTACATATACCACTCTTTTAATGTCTTTAATAGTGAAATTAAATTCAGTCCCAGATTTGAAACTTAAGATTCTCATTCAATTAGTTTTTGATCTGCTGTCATGTTATTTAGTTCTCCATGTTTCCTCTAACAAGATTCTGCAGCTTTTCTTTTTCATTGTCCTTTTGTTTCACGAAACAAGATCTGCTCTTCCTCATTCACAATGTCCTTCTCTCACCAATGATATATTAGCAGTGTCTCTTGTAAGTTGCTGTATTAACTTCTTCCTTGCTCTGGCACTTCCCCAGTTCAGAGGTGCCCCAGCATGCACTGGCCTCAAGTCATTAAAAAAGAAGGGGTTAGAAAAAAAGCAGGTAAGTTCTCTCTTCTCTTCTTGCTTGCTCTTTTTTTTTTTTGTTGTTTTTTTTTTTAATATGGCAAAGGTACTTTAAAGCAGCAGAAGTTTACTTCTTACCTTATACTAAAATGACTTAAGGATAGTTCAACTAAAAATCCATTAAATACAGATTCTAAAAAAATCAGCTGTCGTATATTGTTTCTGTTTATAAACTCTTTCAGCCTTTATTGAGTAAATCAAGATTCAAAACTAGGAAGTGAGTACTGAAAAAATAGTAATTGAACTAGAACAGGCTAAAATAAAGAGAATTCATTTAAATTCCACTCAGTACACACTGCATGATCAAAAATATAATTCAAAAAACAAGTTAAAATATGACATGCCATGGAATAGAGAAAATGTTATGAAAATATGTGAGCTTGGAAGTCTTTACCCCCAAGGAATAAAAAAGTAAATAGATAGAATTTGCAGATAAAATAACTTATCTGCCATCAAAGAAATAGGAAAAAGTTTATCTTTGAGAGCTTTTATTATATGCTGATGAATGTATACTTATGATACAATAATCTGAAAATTTTTTGCAATAGTTATCTGAATCTTATCTTCTGGTTTTCAAGACCACTGAGAAAGGATTCATCTTTCTTACTTTCATCTAGTTTTACCATCTTTTTAAATTCTTTTTCAAGAGGGAACTCCACAGAGGCTTTAACAGAGACCTAATAGAAAACAGAATAATTTATATCAGACTGTGGACCAAACCCAGGTTACACTTAAGAGAATGCAGCTATGCTGGTTCATTTCCATAAAGGAACTGAGTGATAACCATTTGTTGATCTATTTTAATCCTCCCTTTGATTTCTAGAGGGGTAATTTTCCAACTAAATACTATCTGCCGCATTCCTTTCATTTTACAGATTTTTAGATTTCAGATGCCTCATGTCCTAGCATGCATATATTCAGACTTATCAATCTATTGCTGATCTTTAAATTTTCAACTTTGGCTTTCATCATAAAATCAATTTTCAAGGAACACATCCTGAAATTGTTGTTACATATTTTTTTCAGTATGTTATAAAGTTCATTTCTTCATTAGTGACAGGCAATGATAGGACAAGGATGACAGGACAAGGGACAATGGGTGCAAGCTAGAGCATAAGAAGTTTCACTTAAATATGAGGAAAAACTTCTTCACAGTGAGGGTGACAGAACAATGGAAGGGGCTGCCCAGAGAGGTTGTGGAGTCTCCTTCTCTGGGGACATTCAAAACCCACTTGGACCTGCTCCTGTGTGACCTGATGTAGGTGTTCCTGCTCCAGCAGGGGGATTGGACTTGATGATCTTTCAAGGTCCCTTCCAATCCCTGATATTCTGTGATTCTGTGATTTAATCAAATTTGGAAAAAAGACCAAACCAAAATGAAACAAACTTAGTAAAGTAAATTGTTTTGGTTTGCTTGGTTTGCTTTTTTTTTTTTTTTTTTTTTNTTTTTTTTGTTTGATTTTGGGGTGTTTGTTTGTTTGGGGTTTGGGGATTTTTATTTATTTTTTTGGGGAGAGGGGTTGTGTAAGGTGTGTGATCCTATCCACAAATAAATGCAATTTTTTTTCTTCTTCTTTTTACAGCATTGTGTATGTTATAGTAACACCAAAAAAAAAAAAAAAAGTGTTACAGAAGAACATTGGTTCTCTATAATGGAGTTTCCTGGGAAACAAAGCTGGGGTTCAAATTTTGCCTTAATAATTCTGTGGCTCAGGTATGGATTAGGGTATCCAAATTGATCAGGCAAGACAGAAACTAGAGTATTTAACTTCCTACTTTAAGAGAAAGAAAAAAGAATTGATTTGTCCTCTATTAGAGGATTCCCAAGAAGATATTTTATATGATCGTATAGAGCACTCCAAATACATACTTTAGTCATCTGTGTATGGATTTGGGTATATATAAAACTTGGACTCTTTTTGCTGTGTGTGCATTTACATACATGCATATATACATATGCATACAAACATACACATCTGATTAATAACTTTAGCAATAGTTTCATTATTTCATATTTATGTCTTTGAAGAAATTGGAATTAATTCCTTGCTACCACTATGACAAGTGCAAGGGCCCTTTAGGCCACAAATACAAATCAATTTAGCAGCCATGATAAGAATGCTTTTTTTTCTGCTTTATCTTCTGTCTCAAAGAATACCTGAGAATCTGAATATAACCCAAGAGTTGGCTTTACATTTATGGAAACATTTCCTAGTTTATTCTAAAATTATGACTTTAATTTTTGTAAAGTGTTCAGTGCTATACAGCATACAAAAGAAAATGTGATCTTGTCATAAGCAGTCAAAATAAACGACACAAATCAGATACAAGCTGCACCAAATGACCTTTAGACCTCTATAACGATGTCTATCCTTCTATTATTTCTCATCTTAATTTAATAGATGAGTGACTATTTTCAATGAGTTTTCTAGGAGATTTTTGTAGAGACTGCAGTTGAGTAGATCCATTTATTTTGCATAGGACATCAAATACAATTGGGGATTCACAGTTCAAGGTAAGTCCGTAAGGCAGAAGTAGGTAGGTTCAGAAAAGAGAGTAGAAGCTTTAGTAGTAGACTTTCTCATGGGACATCGAGCAAATATGTTCAAAACCAGATGATCCATCAAAGATTTTTAAACACAGCATTGAGAAAGGAAAGTGTGAACATGAAGCATGTAATTCCTTTGGGGTTTTGTATGTGGCTTATACATATGAATGTTATTTTTCTAAAGCTAATAAAGACTGTTTTTAAAGTTGAGGCTCTCTCTGCTACTGTAAATAAAACGTCCCAAACCTCTGAGACTATCTGCTGTATAATACCCAAATGAAAGTAAGGTGGTTCATGTCTTCCAAGATAAGAGGTGTTTGGGTTTTGATAGCTGCTCTTTGACCAAAGTACTCACCTTTGGTCTTTTTTATATTAATATCACTTATAGTTGTTTCTAAGGCAAATACCTTTATTTTGATTTAATAGTTAAGAGGAGTATTCCATGCTTTACACAGTACATACTTTTCCATAAAATGGCTGCCTGGAATGCATTGGTTAGCTTACGAGAACGTCAAATACAAGCAATTTTTCATTGTAAATTTACACCTAAACAGAACCTATACGCATCCCATACTTTTTTTCATTACAAATACAGTAATAATATGACTGGTTTGGAGTATTCTCCTTTCTTCAGAAATCTTCTTACTGTTTTTTATGTACTATGTTCTGTGAAACCTTAAACTGATAATAGTATTTCAGCCTAGCCTATACAGCTCCTTTTAGGCTACGGCAATGCTGCCCAGTAACTGAACCCCAATGCTCATAGCAAACATGGCCCCCACTTGTACCAGACCAGTGGTTCCATTTTTGAACACGGTATGGCTCTCTCCTATCTACATAGTTGAAAATGACACAACAAGGTTACGCACATGTGATGGTGAACTACATAGCAGACTACAGAGTGTGCCTGGTTTACAGAATGAACAGTATAATGCTCTCATCACTTTTTTTCTCAGTACTCATGATTTGGGGGATAAATAATTAAACGATGATAGTGCTATGCTGGGGGCCTGCTACTGAAGCTTAAACAAGATAAAGAGGCAGCCTTGAGCTGTGAACACAATGTATAAAATAAGGGGGCAGCCTTGAGCTGCAAGAACACCCTACACGCAAAGGAAGAACTCAATTATCTTTGTGAAGTAACCATTGGGTCAGAAACAGCTACACAGTTTGGAGTCCAGCCAACTCGGCATTTTGTATCGAAGGTGACGAGCACATGGTGAAGAAAACCGTGAGCTTTCCTCCAGAAGGTCCCAGCCCACGACCACCAGATGGCAGTACATATGAGGCAAGAGGAGGAGACATGATAATGAGCTCCCAGAAATAATTACAATAGTTACGCCCATGCCCAGAACTAATTGTAATTACCTCTATTAATATATTAATAAATATGCATGCTTTTGTATCATAAATGAATGTACATTTTGTGATATGATGTGCAAATTAGGAGCGATGCCCCTTGCACCCAGTGCTGTAACAAATATACCTGCTTTATAACTCTCTGAGGATTGTAGAGTTTGTTTCCACATGTCCCTCATCACCAATTACACACAGAACAGAATTAAAGTCTGTTTCTCATTTCAGAAGTTCAAAGCTAATTCAAATTAAACTTTTTCAACAAATTGTTTGAATATTTTCTTTGCTATTACCTCATTTTTATTCAGGTCTGCATTTTCTCTTTTCCAGCAGTATCCCAAACCAGAACTGACAAGTGAATATAGGAAAAGTTTTGAATTGTCACATTGTATTTGATCAGAATGAAGATATGGCACACATAGTATGTTCTCATTCTGTACAAATCTTGTGATGGAGGAATAGATGCCAATTCTGCATGTGGCAGAGTCTGACTTTTCACAAAGCCTGCAGAAAGAAAGAGAGACAGGCCTGAAAATCTCACCTAGACTTTCCCTCTGAAGAGGGTAGTTACAGATGGGCAGGTAGATAGCAGCTTGGAAAAGAGGAGAAAATCTGCTAAGAGTTGTTAATAATTGCAGTGTGCTCTTTATTATTTAAGGGCACATTAACTTTCTTTTTAAGCAAAACTTTTTTGATACCTTCCATTCTGCAAAATGGGATCATATTTATATATATCTGGGGAGGCATACTACAAATATAAACTATTTAATGAAGCCAATGTCCTTCCAACTAACAACATGCATACAAAAGTGTCAAAATAGACCTTTACATGTATTTGTTTGTTTCAAAAAGTGTTTATGAACTATTTCCTCCCTTTCTGCTGTTGTCCATCATATTAAACCTACTCTTACTGTTTTTCAGCAATTTTGTTATATTATTTTCAATATTATACCATGACCTGGAATGTAATCTCCATACTGATATGACATTTTAACTAATAAACCTGTTTTTTGGAGAATTCTTTAAGTTTCAAACTTGTGCTAATGCTGAAGGATCTGTATCTTAAATGATTTCTTTGGTGAAGTCTGTTAATGCCTGTTTAGAAGTCTAATTGAATAACCTATTGTTCTTATGAGAAAAAAAAATCCAGAATTTTATGAGACGAATGTAGTTCTACCAAAGTGAGTTAAAGTATGTGACTTTATAGTAGCTGTGACTGAGGGTAAGATTCAAGCATCAAAGTGTGAAACAAAGAACTGAAGTCAACAAAGAAGGTGGCTGAAGGATAAGTCTACTTAGAAGTACAAACAAGCTTTAACACCATCAGACCTTGCTTACCCACCCTTCTTCTTACTATACTTCACCTGAAAAGAGAAACAAACATGGCTGTAAGCACACAGGTGTAAGCACATACCACCACGATGCCATATGATTAGCTCTGATGTCTGGAATCCTTGGTGATTCTTAGTTGCTAAGATTGAGTTTTTTGGACTCAAAAGCTCCTTGGTGAATGAAATCAAAACCTAGATGGGCTTGTCTTCTGTGATTTTCCTTGCTCATATCTCATGTCCCTTGTACTTATCATCTTCTTTATCTTGCAATTTTCAGTTACTTGGATGTCTCATATGTGTCAATACACCCATCTGGCTTTGCCCCTTTGGTGGTCACAATGCTCACATTTACATAATACACTTATTCATAAACTGTATTTGGTTATGCCATCACAGTGTTACAAAATACATATTTGTTGTATGTCTTCAGTATGTTTATATCTGTGTTCAAAGCAAGCTGTCCTGATGAATGTATTTATAATTGATAGGTATCATAGACCTCTGGTTTAGATACATATACGCTGTAAAGAGGTACACTGCATTCAAACACCATACTGAAGAATCCTTTCTGATGGTTTTAGTAATTTCAAATGACTTTCTGTAACTTTGTACAATTACTACAGTAATAGAAAAGAGGTAAATATTGTAGAAGTATGGTTCATTCTTTCTCCCTCTTGGTCTCACTAATAAAAAGTTTTCAAATACTTGTACATGCTGATGAAATCCCAGTTTCAGAATTCAGACCACATTCAGTTATGAGGTGCTTTATATTCAGCCAGTGTTATTAAAGAAGTGTATTTTAAATCAGTCAGATCTTATCAAGGCAATTTATATTGCCCTCCTACAAGTGTAGAAATGATTTACAGTAAGTGTCTTTACCTCATAAAACAGCTAAATGAGTTTTCTGCTTCAAAAGTGCTTAAATCATGCTACTTTCTCCATTTATGAAACAATTTATGTTTTCAGACACACAAGCATAATGGCATCAAAATCTGTTAATTGTGGTATCTCTTTTTACATGCTCTTTATTTATATCCCTGTTTGGTTTAATCTTTTTTTATTGACTTTCAAAACTCTATTTCACATTATAGTTGTATTTATTGTAGGGAGTCTTATTTACATCACCATTATTGTTAATTACTTGTGAATTGCATCATTTGCTATGCCTTTTAAGAGTTTCCTTTATAATGACTGAACTTTCAGGCAGAAACATTAGTGCAAATTGTAGCATATTTTTAACTAGTGTTTGTAACAGCAGCTTTAACTTGCTACTTTAAAAAATGGGAGTCTTTATACTTCTTTTCTTAAGTGGTAATTAAATTATTGTAGCATTGGTGGGATCCAGCCAAGGACACAATTTTACTGTTTGTTCTTCTGCAGATATTAATTAAACATAGTCTCTACCCTAGAATGCAGATAAGGATGGAAGAAATAAGGTCAATTTCTTTACTTCCTTCATCTGAAGATGGAAAACTAGAGCAGAAACCTACTCAGTGACTTCTCCAAGGTCACATTAAGGCTATGCCACTATTGGCTCCTCTGAGTCCCACTTTGCGGATTTATTCAGACCACTCTGGTTTTGAATGATCTGCCTGTAACATGTGACTTGTTGACTTTACCATGCAAAAACTTGTGGCCCATCAAACACATGCAGCGTGTTGTGTGGCGCTAGAATAGGACTCTCAAGCACAGTGCTGTCTAATTCTCCTGCCCATTTTTCTGTATGCTGATGCTCAGCATGCTTATGTAGAGGAAAGCAGTCTTTTCAAATCAAATGTTTTAAATCATAATCTATATCTAATCTATATCTAATCTATCTGAATCTACTAAACAATGCTTAGAAACACATTAACTAATAAGATTTCACAAGCATATTGTATATATACATATATTATATATATATGTAAGCAACACAAATAACTGCATGAGCTCCATTATCTTAATGGTAAGAAAAAAAAGTAAAAATAGTCTTTGGAAGGCACCTATATCAAATGATCCTAAGGCTTACCAAGTATTACTTAATAACGTTTATATACTGTAATCAAATTAAGGAGCGTCATAAATTTTGTTGTAGTTTATAGAGTAAAAGGTAAATTTTTCTACTGAATAAAGTCATACTTGTCATTACTTTCATGATTTGTAAATGTATGATAAACATTGCTATAATAATTTCACTTGTTCTTATATCTTCCTTCACAGGGGAAAGATTTATATACTTACCGAAGATCACTAACTTGACTAAGAAGAGATGTGTTTTGTGTGGAATTAAAGTAATTTCTCATGTTGGTGGTGTTGGGACACAGTAATTTGTGAATTTTTATATTGTTTTGGGGCATACCTAATGTAAAGGGAGAAAGGAAGAGGCAGATATTACTAAGTCATAATGTATGATACTGCATTTTAAGCAAGTGAAATTATGTCAGTACCCTTATATTAACTCAGTCAATATAAGTTTGGTAACAATCAGCGGAGAAAATCGACCAGCAATGGATGAAATCACCTAAACCAAGAATGAGTATGATACCCAGCAGTCAATACTATCTGAGAGAGCAACTTAAGGAATTATAAAAGCCACATTCTTGTGTTGCCCATTCTAAAAAAGTAAAAATTGTTCACAGGTTGATAAGCTTTGTAGTATTCACTTTAATATGTGCATTCTGGCCTTAAACAAATTACTTTTTTTACCCTTTCATAATGAAAAAGGATGGACTTAGAAGATGTTTGCCAGAAGTAGCAAAGTTTGACAGGTTCAGGACACAGTCCTTCAAAATACTTAGGTGTTGTTCTAGACAACTGGATTGTAGGGGAACTTTGTTGGTATCAGTGATGTAAGGCCAGCTTTTGGTCTATATTGCAAGTAAATGAGGGAACAGCTGGCAGTTTTTGGAACCTGTGTTGAGTAAAAGGAGGGAGGATGTTTTTCTATGAAACATAAGTGTTTTCCCTTGAATGTTAATTTATATGATGTACATTTACACATGCCTGAAAAAGCATGCCATTCTATTTGGAGAACAGGTTGCTTAGATAGTCCTAATCTAGGGAAGACAGTACTTTTTTTCTTACTGTTGTCACCAACTTTAGGAGGCTACGGAAAAACCTTAGGGACGCAGTAGAAGATACAAAAATGTGCACTTTCAAAAATATGCACATTAATGAAGACTATCAGTGCTTTAAAAAAAATATCTGGAGTCTTCTATCTATATATTGTGACTGAAAAATATATCGGATAACCTTTGCAAATGCACGTATGATCTCAGGCATTGCAGTTTACAAGCATGCTGAGTGTGTAATGCTCTGCTCCCTTTGTCACTCGCTTCATACAAATCAGACCTGCCTGGGAGTTTTGACAAGGAATATTTTGTACCAGTCCTAGATATAGAAATGCATAAAAGGTCCATCTTTCCAAGAGTCATACAAGGAGACTTCAGTTCCTGCTATTCCTTTCATTCAGTTAAAAAAAAAAAGCTAAGGGGGGAAATGTCATTGATTGTATGTATACATTATTTAACCAAATATACATACTGCTACTACAATGCATATCAGCTCCTTGTTATACAGTAGGAGCACATATGTTTCCACTATACTTTGTGGTCACATATACACATTTTTTTATAATGTCTGAATCTGCATCTACCAAACACCAAAACAATGTTCTCCTTCCATTATGTGCTGAATGAGCAACCAGTTAAATAATTGGCTGTAAATGTTGGTGCACATGTGTATGAGTGTTCTTATTCTTCAATCAAATATTTGCTCTTGCCATGGCATAGGAGACTGCACTTTCTTGCCTGGTTGTTTTAAACCTTATTAAGTTAAATTGGAGGTGCTTGTGTGAAACTTTTCAGGTAGAGATTGGCTAAATCAATCAGAAAAAAAAAATCCGTTTTACTAACACTTCTCTAAAATGTAAGAATGCCTTTTATGAAGAGTATCAGGTAATGTAGCACAGACAGGATGGGTTGTACTGAAGGTCATCTGTAGCCCACAGGGCAGAGGTTTAGCACCTTGTTGTTAAAAAGAGACGATGTTACAGCAGCTCAGGTGTAGTGGGTCTGTTTCATCATTACTCCTGACCTGTAGGACAAGCTCCAATAAGTGTGTGAGAGTACTGGAGAGGCATAACACCTTTTCTAAGGACTATTTGTATCTGAAATGCTAGCAGACTTGTGTGCATGTTTTCATCACTGCCACTACTTCCTATAGAATGTGAAATATACTGTTGAAAGTGACTTCACATTAGATGGATACTAGAGGAATTCCACAGGAAGATTCAAAAACCACTTAGTACTGGAATTTCTGAATGTAAATAAGCATTCCTTCATACAATCCCCCCAGTATGATATGTTTAGGTATAGGCATTTTTGCAGTATTGACGCAACTGGGGGCCTGAGGGAGAAGAGAAGGGGGGAAGAGACAGGGTAAATATACTGAATATCACAATTATTAATGAGTGCAATACACAGAAATGCTGGTATTGTCTCATTGACGTGTTGTCACTGTAGATACCGTTCCAGGATGTGAATTATGTTAAAGACTTGTACGCCTGAAAGCAAGCTTGGTAGCTCAACCTTTGTATTTCTGACAGATGCGAAATGGTTAAGTTTTGAGAAACATCATAGCTAAACTTTTCAAAAAGATTTGATGCTTTGTCAATATTGATTCAGGCTTCTCAGTGTCAGTGGAGTAAAAAATAATAAAGTTCTGTTGCTGCAGGGACATGAAGAAGAGATGTTTGATTGATTCTTCCATTATCCTATGACAGCTATTATGGAGCAGGGAATAAAAATGGCAATTATATTCTTGCTTTATAGAGGAAAAAGAAGAAAAAAAGAAACTGTTCTAAGATTTACAGAGTTGACATACTACAGCTAAAATATGTCAGATACAGGAACTGCAATGATTGGTCTCACAGCCTTGTTTCCTGAAGCATAGATACTTAGCAGTAATGTTTGTATTCAGCAACTAAAACTAGTAGGAAGAGCTATTTAGCTATGTTGAGCAAATAAGTGCATCCAAAACCAGTCAGCGCATTAGGAAATGGTATAGATGTATGCTCATTAATGCATGAAGTAGATTTAAAGATATGAAAAATCCTGTACTTTTTCAATGCTTACATTTTTTGCTTAAATTAAATTCAGTCACAATACAATGTTCTCCAAACACTCAAGCACAGTATATAAGGGATAATTGGTTTTGTACCTGCAGATAACAATTATGCAGACAGGGTTGTTTTTTTTTCATAAATCATATCTGCCTTTGTGCAACAGTGCAATTTCTACTCTTTTGGGTAGCCCTTTGCTACTTTAGTAATCTCTAATGTCTGCTGTTATAATTTGCATTAAATATTTTCCCAAATGGGTGACAGAAACTCTCTCATCTGGTATAACCTCTTTTTACTGTGCTAAGAAACCTCTCTCAAGCCTCAGAATGATTTTTCAGCCACTGGGTCTTAAAATATCTGTATCTGCTTTGTTGTCAGCAAATGCTACCCTTCCAGCTTCTCACCAGGCTCACAATTGACCCCTTCCTTTGGCTCTGCTTTCCATTACATGCTGTTTAAGTCACAGATGTGTGGTCTGTGTCAAATGGATCACAGCCAGTGAGTGCATATATGCTCTCAGACTGGAAATGCATAGTCAAATGTTATCCCACAGTGTCTCTCATCGATCTTACACAGAGCACTTCCAAAAGCCAAATTAATATCATACAGCTGTCTGAGCCTTTATCTTAATTACATACATTAAATTCTGCTTTAAATGGTAGCTGTCTGTCTTTGTTCTCAGAGAAATATACTTCCTTGAAGAGGTCAAAACTTACTTTTGATGGTTGAATTGTTTGTGGACTTTCCTTAGACTAGGCTGTGACCAAGCCTTTCTGAATGGTGATGCTGTGGAGGCAGACAGACACTTAACTTTACATTCTGGTGAGGCATCTAAAATATATGCTGCATAGGTTAACTAGAATATTGTAAGTAGATTAGAAAGACTGATGAAAAACAGGAAGCAAGCCTCTTTTTTCCTAGTATAAGCAGTCCAATTGTTTTCATTTCAGACAGCAAATGATAGCAGCTGGCATGGGTGCTACACCTTTTACTAGGACCCTGTGAACAATATAACACTATAAATAATTCTACAGTGTGAAATGTAATTCCTTACATTTTATCAAGTTGAATATGTCATGTCCCATATCTTCAGAAAAGGAGAATAAAAGTAAAGGTAGACATAATTCAATGATGTAACAATAGAAAAGAGTAAACAACCAGTTCTACAAAATATTCTGTCAAGGAAATGCATTGTAATTGTCATTTTGCAATAGGTAACATAATCTAATATTTGATCTCTAGCAGTAAGTAAAACTAAATACCATGAGAATAATGGGTGTGTACGGTTGACACAGTTTTCAGAATGGGCTTTTTTTTTTTTTCTCATTATTCTAAGTGATATCCCCTGGCATATTTCCTTATTTTATAAAAATGAGAAAAAAATATTCATTTTAGATCAATTATTTCTATTATAATTAGAAGCTCTCAACAATTTATAATAAAAATTAAGAAAATTCTATTTCATTTTAATTCTATATTAACCAGCAACTGACCAATTCCCTGTCAAAATTTTAATTGCATTTTCTTTATGGCATGGGAACACATCTTTTGATGTGTTTTTTTACCAGGGTCTTGTAGTGTCTTTCACTATACAGACAATCCTTTTCAGTGTATGCTAGAATTACCAAAAAGCCCTTCACTTTTTATTTTTATTCTGTTCCCTTCTTTTGAGCGCAAATTTGAAACATGTAAAACTGTTTGTTTTGGTGGTTTTCTTCTTACTTCAGTTTACACCGTATCTAATATTGCTTTAAACTGTTAATAAGTTATGACTATATGATTACCTTCAGTTCATTACTTGAGTATTTGTAAATACTGTTTTACAGTGTAATAAAATAAAGTGTGATAAATGTAATAAAAAAATCAGGGGTTAGTCTTAGAGGAGGATTCAAAAAATAAAGTACCAAAAGGCCCAGAATGATGGATTGTAACACTGAGAACCGAGGGTGGTGACTCTTCCCAGAATCACTAGTGACTGCATGTGTAATATACTGACCATAACTTCCGGAGTCTGTGGGCAAAGGGAGCAAGAACCGTGCTTGGAAGCTGTTTTCAATTTGCTTCCTAACACAGGCTACAATATTTAACCTGTTGGTGCAAACCAGGTTCAGCGCACTACTGTGAAAGCATGTTCTGCATCTTAATAATTGTATATGCTTTCTGGATCAGCCACTGAGACATTTCAACCTCTTTTGTAAGTAAGACTTAGGGATTTCCTACTCCATGTATCAAGCCAGGAGACCTGAGAGCAGACACAAGCCCTCTTATCTATCTACAACCTTCAGGAGGAGGTAGGCTCAGTTGAAGTGAGAATTCTAGCATGACTGCTGCAGGGATGCTGAAGATCTGAGTGCAGTGCAGCACAATGACCTGATCGTGTAAGTTTTGTCCTGATAGTGAAAATTTGTCAGAGCTCCCAGGAAAGTTGGAACATGGCTACTGCCTGATAAATGGATGTAAGAGAAGGAGCTAGGAGTATTTCCTAGTGAAGGCCCCTTTTCAGGTGTAATCAGGTGATTACTGGGTATTAAACTGTATATGATATGAATCTTTGTCCCCCCGGTCTTTACTGTAGTACGGGACAGTTATTTGCAGAACATAGGCAGCAAAAATACTGCCTGAGTAAACTCTTACAGCACTGTGCACTGAAAGGTTTCTGTCCCCTTTGCCTCCATGCAGATGCCAAACAACACCCTTTTTTATCAACAAGCAAAGCCTACAAAGAACAAAGACAAGTATTACAAGGATTTCTTTTCAATAGCTATCTCTAATCCTTTATATACGTCAGCTGGAAGTTTTCCATGCATTCCCTAGCCGCTGTTTATGTATAAATTAAATTTACATGCAAATTAGTATTTTCAAGGCAATTTTGTTAACTTTAAAAATTAGAATTGGCTTTTTTAGAGTTATAAATATATTTAAGGACTTAGTTTCCCAAAAAACCCAAACCATTACGTAATATATATAAAATTTCACCTGTTTTTGTAATATTTGTATGGAAATACCATTTTCAGAGCAACTCTGATAATAGCTCCACTTTTTTTTTTCTTTTTCCTAACTAGTTTAGTGGAGAATTTATCTTATCATGCTCTGTACAGTAGTGCAATTTTTTTATTAATTTTGCAAGAAAATGTGTGCTCTTCCTTATTCTCATGCCTGGAATAGCATCTAAAGCAGTTATATTCCTGAATGTCTCTCTCCTATGCATTAATGTAGTCATGGACTGAGCACACTAAGTAGTGTTTTCACCTGCCAGAATGTGACTGAAGGAATCAGTATGAGTGACAGATGACCCAAATGTGGAACACCTGCTATTTATGTCAGTTTTTGCTATAGCTGATGTATTTTAATATGTTGCAACTACAGCATCACTTTTCAAAATAAACTTTCTCACTAAGCATGTTCAATGAAAAAAAAAAAAAAAACCAAACCCCATAGCATAGATGTTATTTATTTCTGTTTGTTATTAGATGGGGGGGGGGCAGGGGGGGGATGAAGGGGCT
>VXBJ01006974.1:88464-110937 GCA_013400055.1 Nycticryphes semicollaris
AATAGAGAGCAGTAGTAGGTTTCAAATAAGAAATCATCAGCTCTATTGAAGGACATAAGAAAGGCGTGTTCCCCGTGGTTGCAGGTAAGACAGGCAAATATATAGTCTTCAGTGATGCCTATGAAATGCAGAACAGCAGAGGAAGAGTTCAGATCCAGAATATGAAGCAGAGGAAGAAGATTAATTTTTTGTATTTGTGATTCCTACCATCACTGATTGACTACTTAATTTTAGGCATACAAAAATTGTAAAATAAGTAAATGTGTTACTTTAAGTAGGAGTGAAAAAAATGAGGCTTGGACTTATGGTATGAGAGTGCTTTATGTAAAAAACATATTTTGATATGTAATGGGGAAAGTAGTAGAATTTATTTTATCTTTGTCTTTTCAGCAAGCAACTTTTAAATAGTATGTTGAGTTATAGTGCCAGAGCAGCTTGTCTTTAATACAAATAGAAGCTTTTGTACTGCAGGGAGCAAACTAACAATAACCATACTGAACAAAACTCAGACCAGGTAATTATTTAATAAATTTAAAATTAATTTGAATGGAAAATACTACATTACAAAGCCAGGAAGATTGCTATTCCTTTCTTTTGACACTCTATAAGAAGATAATTATCATATGCTATGCACTGTTATTTTACAAGTTGCACAGTAAAGTTTAGAGTTTCACATTTCAGAGTGCAGCAAAACTATTCAAGGAGAGAAAAATTACTTTAACATTTACATAGGACATAATGTAGCAACCAAACCTAAATCAGCAATATTTATCTAGTCATCTTTTCTGTCTATTGCACAGTAATGAAAAAAATAGAGGTACAATACTAAGAAGCAAACCTTCAATTAGCAGGAAACATTGCATGCTGAAATTAATATGTTCATCTGTTATGAGTTATGTCTGTTTTCCTCAGCTGAGGCTCTGACCTCTGAATCTTTACACTGTTATGTGATTCATCATAGAGATAACTGTAGCAGCATGTGTCATCACACTTTCCTTATTTTTCCACTTACACTTTCCTAAACACAGTCATTAAGGATAATAAATAACTGTATCATATATTCCAGAAAGATATTTTCATTACAATATAAGATTTTATTGCGAACTCTCTGCCAGATCAGCGACAGCATGTTTCCCATTACTATAATTGATAAGTCAGTGTGGAAGGCTGTAACTTAAAAAATAAATAAATAAATAAATATTATTATTTTCTTGTTTGCTACATAAAGCCCTTTATGAAATTTAGTGTTATTAATCTGTAAGAAAGAAACTGAGGAAAAATCTGTTTTAATGGCTATGGTACTACATACATGGTCTTATCAAATTTAGATATGCAAGTGTGGTCATGGCTCTGTGATGGTCCTTTTCTATAAGAAAAATGTTGGGAGATGTGAAAAAATGTGGTGCCATTGTGAGGCTTGTTTTAATATTTTTGTAAGTTGCCTTGTGAGGCAGATGGAACTGGTCTAGTGAATTAATGAAGTCAATGGGATATCTACAGTACATAAGGGACACCCATGCTATTAGAGTAGCAGAGGGTCATGGAGCTGATTGAATGCCACATTGTCACCAAGAGATAACACTAAGAAGTGCTGAGAGCTGCAGCAATTAATCCAATACAAACATCCCTTTCAAGAACATAGCTGTAGGTCACACCAGAAAATAAAGGTGAGTAATTTGTAAAGCTTTGTCTAAAACTAAGCTTCAAGGAGCTGTTAGTTAAAAAACAAGAAAACAGATTTAAGTGACACACTTTCTGGCAAAATTTCTTGGTTTTGTTTCAAGTTAACTAATGACTACTGAGAAGAAACTGACCTTTGCAAGTCAACTAATGTGGAGACAGACACAGATGTTATTTTTCATTATTTCTGTGCATTAAATGACAGATACAAATCAGCCATGATCATCACTGAAGGCACAGGTGTCCTTAAATTTATCCTTGTATTAAGTAATATTCTACCTTGTCCAATGTGAGCTGGAACAGACTCAAGTAAGACTCATTGACACTAACCAAGCCCCCTTTGGCCTAATCTATGCAGAGCACTGTCCTGCTTGTGTCTTTCCCAAGTGCTTTGTTGCTACTGATTTTTGCTGCCCTAGGAAGCTGAGAATCCTAAAACCTATGCAAGCACAATGATCAACAGACATTTTCTTGAGCTGGGAGTTGTCATCGGATCCATTTGTAAAGTTAAAGGGATTTACATTCCATCTGCTTGTCCCTGAAAGGGCAGATGCTGATATCAGCAAGTGCTGCTGCCAGGTGTCCTGTGCCAAAGTGATTCCAAAGGGCCTCTGCTGCATGAAGATTGCTCACACGAGAGCCGGCAGTGTGCAGACAGCTGAATGGGAACTTGGAAGTAATTGTGCAGTGCCCCTCCTCCATCTTGGATCAAACAAACTACGGGGAGACAACTGGTCTTTTGGACCTTCACTGACTAGTAAAACTCCCCAGATGAGTGGATCATCAGCAACCAAAGCTCCGCTGTTAGATTTATTAAATGTTCCTGTATCCATTTCTTGTCAAGGTTAGGAAGGACTGTGAGTCAGTGAAGAACACAAATGGAGCCCTTTTATGCTCACACTGAGTCAGCACATAGCCCCACTTCCAGCCAGAACCAGCCTCAGGAGTGACAATAACAAGAGGGATGGGATGAAATCCAGAAGGTAAAGCAAATAATTACATATGATGTTGTTCCACATGCAAAGCCTATCTCTTCTTGTGCGTGTTGCTTACTCGGTAAAGGACACTTCTGCTCTTTACATAGTGTAAGTATCCAAAGTGGATAGAATTTTTATTTCTTGAGTTTTGCTTTTTTAAGAAAAATCTCTTGAATTGACAAATATAAAAGGTATTTAAACACTTATGATTAATAAGCATACTTTCCAGGTGGGAAAGTGAAAAACTTGGGAATTTATAAGTGGTAGGTGCAGCATATGCAGAATAGCCTCCGTGGCTTTTTTTTTATAGCTTATAGAAAGATGTGAACTCTCTAGGGACAACATAAAATCACGTTCCTGTGGTGAAGTGCTGCTTGAGGTGCTTATCTTTCCTCAAGGACCCTAGGGAAGTTATCTATGTGGGCATACCCTTTTCCCTCCTGAAACCCTCACACAGAAAGCATTCATTACAGGTGAAATTCAGTTCTGTATTAAATCCCTGTTGGCAAATACCCCTGCAACATTAAATTTCACAGCTGTGTCAGGGAAGAAGCAGCAGACAGGAAAACTTAAGGGCCTACATATCTCAAAGTGTATAGGTTGTTATGGGTCTCTAAGGTGGAAGTGGGCCAGGATGAGGGCTATGTTAATGACTTGCATTGGTCTCTGTCTCTGCCCTGTTACTTCTCTTTTTAAAGCCACAACAGAATATTATTTTTTTGAGGGGGGAGGGAAACAAAAGACAAACAAACAAAAAAAACAAGCAACCAAAGGAAAAAAAAACAAAAAAAAAACCAAACAAAAAACCCCCTTGCAATTAATATTCAATAATTTATCTTGTCAAAGTGATGATTTCCGAGCCCACACAAAAATATTTAATGCCAAAGAAAATGATCTGTTTCATTTTCTATGACATTTTGTTTGAATTTTACTATTATGTCTTTTACCTCAAATGTCAGAAAAATACAAAGCAGAATATTTCAACATAAAAGATATGAAACTTTTATTTTAATGTTCTCCTGACCCTTCAATGAAATTAGTCAGTAAATCTGACAAAAATTTCAAGCTGCTTGAGCCAGTCTGAAGTTACTCTAATGTGAGGGAAAAAAATAGATGAAGAAGAATTCCATGTCTATATAGCATTTTTCAGTCCTCATTTACAGACGTTTGTCATGCCATTAATGTTTGTAAAGCAGCACATCCCCTCTTGCCAGAAGAATCTAATATTTCTGCATTTACCTGTCTAATACACAGATAAACAAGAGGTGTCACTTTGTTTTTGGAAGATACTACCAAAAGCAATTAAAAATGACAACTTATTAATCCTTTTATTAGCCCCTTGTACTAAGTCAGGATGGAATATCATTGCTTGCCAGCAAAAAAGACATTGTGCCCACCCGATCCCTGCTGTCCCCAGTTGCCTCTGTGAGAGGTGTGCTGTGGGGGCTGCTTGCGCACAAGCTCTTCTGTATGCTTGCTGAGAGGTATGGGCCTGCATGCCTGCCCTGGATGCTGCCGGCCAGCCTGCATGAGGCATAGCATTTCAGACAGAAATTGTTGTTTACAATAGAAAGTGCTTTTGTTTCTGTTTCATTTCATCATTGCTGGAATTAGAAAAGTACATGGGTCTCAAAGACCAGTTCATGCTGTATTTACCTCTGCTACAAGGGCAGTAAGTACTGATAAACCACAAAGCTATTATTTGTTCTGATCCAATATCCTGCAAACTACAAGAAATGGGATTTTTTTCTGTCCTGTGAGGATGAAATTCTTAGCTTTAAGTGTTTTTTGGGGGTTTTTTTGTGGTTTTTTTTTTATGTCAGAAGGACTTGAGATTAGACCTTAAGAGTAACTATTATGATTGCTATCGTCTTTGTTACACTTTCTCTTCTTTCTTGGACATGATTTGGGAGTAAGTTCATTCAAAACCAATAGTAGAAAGCAGCTAGATCTAGAAAATCAGCACAGATTGAAGGTGAAGTGCTAGGGCTACAAAAGCCCATTTTAATGCCACAAGTAAACTTGGAATTTCAGCTTTCAGGTAACATAAAATATTAAACTTTCACTCCAGTGTTCATGAGATACTGGCTGCTATAATGCATGTGGGAAAAGTTTGTAAGGTGGGTCAGTACAAATGCTTCCAGGATCAATATACTTTTCCAAGCATTTCTCTTGGACCACTCATCAGGCGGGGGAAACAGTGTCACTGTTTAATCAACCATACATCCACAGAGAACCTGTGAGGCAGATTCTTCTTGAGGATCATGCCTTACCTTCTTCAGAAACCATGCCTTACTTTCTCCAGAAACACACTAACGTGTGTGCATGTACACACACACTCACAGTTATTTGGGATGCAAACTGCCTACTCTCACCCTTCTTTGGTTGACTGAAAAGCCAAGAGAAAATATTCATTAACCATCTACACAAGCCAGCTACTTACTATTGTTTTCCCAATTCCAACCCTTAACATCTTTCAGAAAAGGTAACTACCTTAATTACACAGATACTTTTTCTTGAGACACACAGGAGCTCAGTTATTTCATGATAATTTTTGCTGTGTCTGCAACAAACTAGGGTAGCAGAGGAGAGTCAAGCAGATGCTTTCTTAGTTTAAGCTGCTTCATATCTATTCGCTAGGTTATAGCTGTGGTACTAACTGAGGAGACAGACAACTTCATAACCTAATACACTTTTCTCCATGTTCATAAAAATTAAAAAATTGTTATGATTAGAAAACAAAATAAAACAGCATAGACATTCCTGAGATCAATTACTTTTTCCATAAAATTAATTCATACAGCAAAACAAAAGAAATTAACCAGAAATTCATAGTATATTACCTATCATCATTGTTTATTATTTCATCTATGGTTGACTTACCTCCTATCTGGGTGTTGACAATGACATAAGTATTTGAAAATGAAAAAATGAAAAACAGTTTCTAATCTCCTGTTCAAGGAATGAAGGATTAAATTCTTTTACTAGTCTGTTCCTGCAGATCTTAAGTGATAGTGTTTGATTGCACTTGGGGATAGTACAGCAAATGCAGTCTCTGATTTTGAACCAGCCATGCACCTTTTTTCTTGACCTTGCCTGAATAAATTATTTTTTCAGAGGTTTGTGGGGCTTTTTTTTTGCAAGGTATCATGTTCTAAAGTGGCAGCAAGGCAGCCCTTAGAAAGTTTCAGAGGCAAAATAAAAGAGAATGAAAGAAAAGAAAAGTCAAAACAAATTTGTGGTTAGATATAAAACTATCAAAAAACAAATTGATGGGTTAGCTTGTGTTAAGGACTGATGACTTTGGACACCATTGACTAAATGATGCAGGATCTGGTCAGTAATCTATTAAAAAACTCTTTAAATATCAAGTAATTTAGTTTCAGGATGCAGCCTTTGTCGGGAATTTTAGGTTCTTTAATAATTTTGTAAAATCTCTACAAAAGGAATCTATGATGAATCAGTTTTTGTCTGAAACACAAGGGAATATTTAAATCTTGGGTCCTTCTAAACTTCCTTTATGTAAAGCAGCCTAATGGTGCTAGAGATGGATGCTTTCTCCTCTGTATTCTTCCCCATCCATGATGTGCCTTCTCTACCCTTGTTCCAGGTTTGAAGACTATTATTTGTTTATCTAATTCACATTCCTAATTTGGCAACAAATATGGTTTTTTTTCTTTTACAAAAAAAAAATTTCCTCCCAATTCAGTTTTCTTGTCATTTACTAATTGAAAGGAGTTTGCCATCTGATCATTTGAGTGCTAGTCAGCACAAATGAAATGACAGAAAACACAGAAGTAATGGGGAGAACTCTCCCTTTCAAAGGCAGCAAACTGCTGTACCAGCTGAGCTGCTGAGTTGAGCTGTACTAGCATGAAGCCCAAGATGGTGAGGTGGCATCCTGACTCTGTGCTCGCAATTACAGGACACCACCATGGAACAGTACTAGGAGAAGGTCCCTTAGCCATCTCTTGCCATTCAGATGGAAACATGTTATTGATTATTTTTGGCACAGCACATGACCCCTGGAGCACCATCACATGCACGCAGACTGGCCCTGTAAGGAGACCAAGTACGGCACCCACAGGCATTTTAGGTACCTATTTGGCAACGACATAGACACCTTTCTTTCAATATCATCTTTAAACCTGTTTCTTTCTAAGCAGCTAAGTAAGGACAAAAGGATAGAGAGTTTCTTTGCTCTTAAACTCAATATTTCAGGGATTATCCTCAGCAACAGAAGACTGGAGGAAAGCTCTTTGACGGCAAATAACTTCAACACAAAAGACTGGAAGAGACACATTTCAGAAAAACAGTAGGCTGGGCAGTCACCTGATATGAGCACTAGTCAGGATACTAATCTGAAAAAGGAAGAGAAAGGTGTTCTATTTTTTAGGTGACTGTCTCAACCACAGTTCTGGAAGTGTCTGACTTAATCTTTCAAAAACTAGAAGCTATGAGTATAATTTCCAGGTCAATTGTATTCAAGATCTTCAAGATCTTGGGGTTTTGGCTGGGATTCCGAAATGCTTCATCTACTGTCATTTAAATATATAAAGGAATTTGTTTTTCTGTACCTTTCCAAACAGATAAAAAAATTGTTTTATCTTTACCTTAGTAACAAAATTACTAAGATTTATGTAAAAACACAATAAAACATAACAAAAGACCTGGAACTATATGTCTGTGTGGTAATTTAAACTCCATTTAGTCCTCAATAAAAACAAAATAGCATACCATAACCATTTACTGCAAGGACTTTAACAAAATTAGCAGTCTGAGTACTCTTGAAGAGCTTCTGGGATCTGTTAATATACAGCCTGAGTTTCATTTTACAGAGAAACAGTGATTTTTCCAATAGTTTTTGGCCACTGCAAGAGATTTAATGTTACTTTTATGTGCATTTATTAAAGCATTGTTTCAGTTAATAATAAGAGCTAAAATTCTACATCTAGCTGTTACTTCTCTTTTAAGTGATACATATTCTTTTAAATACAGACTTTTTAGATGAGCTATGTATATATTTAAGTATATATAAATACATTTATGCAATTAAAATGTGTTTGTGTTAATTATGGAGGCTAAAATTCGCACTATATAAAAATCAATTCATTATGAGTTTACAGTAAAGCAGAATATATTCAGACTTTATAAACTTAATTATATTTTTGAGTGTTCAGTGTAGGTGTTTCTAATGCTTTTTCCTTTAACAGAAAATATTAAATGGTTCAGCTTTACAGTACTAGAACAGGCTAGAAAGCTATAAAGGATTAATTCTTTTTTTTCTGAGATTAGATCGTAAATCCCATGTCCAAGCACATATGAGTAATATCTGAGAAAAAGATAAATACAAAACTACAATGACAAGGAAGACAAACAGAAGCTAAATACCTTCTTACATTTTGCCTCAGTTCTTTGTAGCCAAACTCTAGCTGTATAGACTTAAATCACTATTATTTAAAAAAAAAAAAAGAAAGTCAAGTCCCATTTACAAAACCACTCAATTTTAAAGAAATAAAAAAGTCTTTAGTACCTCTAGTAACTTCAGCAATAACATAGTTTCTGTTGCAGTTACATTCAAAGAAGAAAGCTGGCTGCCTCTATTCAAGGACAGAAAATGCTTTAATGAGGTATAAACTTGTGTGCATATAAAATTTGGTGGTCTAATTACAATAGATATTTATATGCTTATATTGGGCGAAACTCTTTGATCAAGGCAATAGGTACAGCCCTGATGGCTTCCACAGAATTGTGAATGCTTTACCTGTGGACTTGGGCACATGTCTTTTCCAGGGACAGGAACAATCTCCAAAGGGATAATCAGGCCAAGAGAAGGTGATGGGGAGGATGCAAACATACATGTTAGTTGCATTCTTTGTCTAGGTGGTTCTGGAATTTGGGCTCTTTTTGGGGGTGGGGACTCTCTTCACCTTCACAGAAGTAAGGATTGTAGTAATCAGCATATGTTTGCTTAGAATTTCTTATCAACAGCTCTTTTGAAAATGTATACAGAATAAAGATATAATAATACCATCTACGACAGAATTAAAAGCAGTTAAAAGCTGTCCTGGTTTCTTTTTCATTCTGATATTCCGGAATTTTGTTTAAAAAAGCGTTATTCCAAGAAACAATAGTATGACTCTGTACAGATCCAAATTAAGCAATCAGTTTTCTTTTCTGAATAAAGTAGTACTATAGACAGCTTTATTGTGTAAGAAGAATTAAATCTGTAATGCCTAAAAGCAGATGCTTCAGCAGCCTGGGAGGAGGAGAAGAAGAAGAGAACTCCTTTCTGCATGAAGTTGGGAAAAGCAACCTGCTGGCTTCCATGAATCACAGAAAAGTCCTGGGTGCTTGAGGAAATGCTGCATGGGTGAGTGGGACCGAACCAATATGATTCTTTGTGGCACTCTACCTGAAAGAAGTGAGTAGTGGTGAAGCTTGGCCTCTTGCTCTTCCTTATTCTCCATCCCCAGAGGCCTAAGATCTGAACATCTTCCCTTTTTCTGGTGCAGCCCTGTTCTAATACTTCGTGCTGGAGTGAACAGCACTCCCTTTCTTCCTTACTCCCATATTCCTCATTTATCCTATTTTATCCTTATTTCTGGTTAACGGGAAAGAGAAAGATGGTGAGGAACAGGCCAGGCTCTGTTTCTTAAACAGCTAGAAGAGAACTAGATGGAGAGAGAAGACCTGCACTGTAAGGAAGGAGCAGCTGCTGAAGAGAAACTTCAGCAGCCTCTTTAGCAGGATATGAAGAAAAACAGTAGGTGTTGGATCAGTCTATCCCCAACTCCTCTGGCATAAGAATTTTTTTTTTTTTTCTCCTGTGCTTTGATCAAATTCTGCCAACTATCTGTTCTCAACAATAATGAAAAACTAGGGAGCATAAGTTCTAATTTTGGGTTTATTTATTTATTTATTTATTTGGGGGAAAGAGAGTAGTTCAGCTTTTTAATGAGTTTAGGCTTCTACATTTGAAAATTTTAATTGTTATGTTTGCTTATGTAGCATTTTCATTGGTTTAAAAAGTAAGAAACAAAAACCCAAAAGAAATTACATGTACAACAGTGAAAAAACCACTAAGCATTCTCTGTTTATAGCTTCATTCCACTTACAAAACATTCTAGTAGATTTAATTAATGCAAATGAAACAGTTTTCAACACCTAACATAATGGAGAAATGAAATTAAATTGTATGATGATTTGCTCAAAGCCACAAAATGGCCTCTGCCAAATACAGTATTAGTGGTGGATAGTCTTGGAAAATTATTCATGAAAGAAAATTGTTCAACACTTCAGAAAGTCTGTGATCTCAATGTGTGCAGATGTTTGCAGACATTGACTAGTGAAAAATAAAAGTCTTCCCAACATGGTTCTAAAATGTGTCACAATTAAAGAATCATTATTGTAAAACAATAGTACTCAAAGATTTTTGAACAATCATGAAAAAGAGAATTTCAATTTCCATGTATTAGTGAGACTAGACCCTAAACCAGATATTCAATCACAAGCTACTCCAGGATAATTAGAAAAGAAGCTACTGAAATAGCACAGACAATACAAATTTACAAGTAATTTTTTAATTTTTTAATTTTAATTAATTTTAATTNTGTTATGCAACTGAAGTATTTGTAATTCTAATGTCAGGTACATTGTACCTTTCCAAATATTTTTTTTTAGTATCACTATTATAGGAATATGAATGTATTCCTTTAATGGGGAAGTATTTTCTACAGCTCTATGATACAGTAGATGCTAGATTTCTCCTGATGGTCTGTGTCAGTACTGGTAGTGATCAATCCCTGAGCATGATGTCCTTCCTACCTGGGGTTCTCACCCAGCAAAATTTCCTCCTCAGTCAGCAGTCATGACACCACCTTCAAGAAAGAAAACTGACCAAAAAAAAAAAAAACAAAAAGAAAGAAAGAAAAGTATTTAGAAACAGCAAAGCAGTACCATCACATTGTAATTTCTCATGCAACACTGTCTTCTGAGTACCTTTGCAAGAAATATTCATTAATTTAATGCAGAGGGGTAATGAATTTTAATAAATTTAGAGCAATGGCAGGCAGCTCCTCACCCCTAGATTCTCCAAGGTAGAATCAAAGTTTGAGTTTAAGCTTAGAGGATCTCTACAGGCAGCTCTTCAGGCATTGCTTTGTACTATGAGAAACAAAACCAGACCTGTATCAAGGTCAGACCACGTGAAAACTGCTTTTGAAAAAAACCTGAGCCCTGAGAACGTAAGGCTACAACATAACTGTTAGTAATAAAATTATCAGAAGTGCTTTCCAATGTCTCATTTTTCCTCTTCTTATAGTTCTCACAAAGAGACCAGAACAAATACTGCTCCTGGGAGATGCAGAGTTGCATAATGTTGTCCCAATTTGAGGTAAAACAGAACCAACTTTCTGGTCAGTAATTTTATATCTTAGCTAGGCCTCTTGTAATTGAAATTAACAGCATATTGTGAAGAACCATTGTATAACATTGGCATAATTAGGCTTCTCAGACTTTTTTGTAGTGAAAGAAAAGCAGAGAATCACAGAAAATCTGCTTTTCTTGAAAAGAGATTAAAGAAGACATTTCACAATAGGAAAAGAAAACAAGGGAAAGGAGTTGAGAGAGACTTTAAATTTGAACTGGCAGGTAATGGTGAATAGGAAAGGAGCATTTGAATACATAAAAAAGGAATACAAATACAATTGAATACATAAAAGGAAAAATCAGTGCCAAGAGTTCTTATTACTTTTCTATATAAGAGCTGCACTTGAGGAGGAGGAAACCAGAAGTGTACATTGCTATTCTTGTCACAAATAATAGACAACGTGACAAAACAGAGCTGTAATGTCCAAGCAATTGTGGTCTTGAATTAAACAAGAGACCTTACTTCAGGCTATTAAGGCCTATACCTCTATAGCTGTCTTGGAAAATGGATATTAGTTGCAGTGTAGAAGTCTCCTCTTACAAACTCCTGTAAAAGCAAGAACACCAGACCTCCTCCCACACTTTGTAGAATAATTATCATCTGAAAGGCACAATGAGTTCATTCTGACTGGCTTTCACAACTCTGCTGTGTCTCAAATAGATACTGCTTGATAAATTAAATCCTTGACCTTTCCATGGCAAAGCATCCTCCTGTGCCAAAGGAATATTAAGAGAAAAGTAGATTCTACAGTTGGTACCAAGGAATACGTAACTGGCTATTTATGCTGGGTCTTATGGAAGTATTTCATACATACTTTCAAAGCTATTTCTGTTACTTCACTACCTGTATAGATTTAGAGAGTGGCATGAACACCTGTATATGTAAACCTTTGTATGTGCACGTACATATGTTTTTTTGTAAATAACAGAACTTTTAAATGACAAATATTTTAGGTCTGGTTTTTAATTTATTGGATTACACTTTTTGCCTGTTTTGTTCTGTAGCTGTTGGCATTACTACACAACATTACTGACTATGGGGGTTGGTGTAGGCTTGTGGTATTCCAGGGGAGAGGGAAGAATGAATGCATCTATACAATCTGATTACAAACCCCAGATGTTTCAAACACAGTATTTCTGCACTTAACTATGAGTAATTTTAAGGAAAAATATATTTTTCTGATGAGTCAAATACTCTTTTGAAAACAGAAAGAAAGCTAACCCATGAACAATATATGATGATTTAAATTGTCAATTTCTTACCTTCAGTTCTCAGCAAATAAATTGACAGCCACATACGGATGAGTTACCGCTGAGTTTACAGTGGTAAACTTACAGTTTTTTCAGAAGGAAAATCAAAGGTTGACATTCTTCTTTCATTGAATGATATATTTCAGTAGTTCAGCAGCATATTTTTCAATACTGTACCTGAGAACAAATCAAAATTAAAGACTTATCGAATGTACAAATCTGATGGAACTTTCCACATAAACATCAAATCCTAAGCAGAAAAATTGAGTTATAAATTTTCTTGTAGAGTTTGCTTTTATATACATCTAAACATTTTTCCTCTAAACATTTTCCCCCTTATTTTAAGCAAAAGTTATTCATTCATATGAAATGCCTACCTATTTTAAAAGCTTTATTGCCTTCAACATTATGCATAGCTATTTTATATCTGAAAAGCACAAAGCTCATCTGTGAAGCAAATGTAACAACCAATAAGTTACATATTAATGCAAATTAATAATTTAGAATATATACAGGGAGTTTAAAATTACTACAAAGAATGCATCTATAACACTACAGTTGAGTGCAGAAGAGGATGAAGAAAATGTAAAAAATATGGAGTTGGATATTATAGGTCTAGAAATCTCTTACACTACAGTAAATCAACTACTGTCTCAAGAAGTGGATTGTATGCGAGCATGAAACACCATCAGAATTCAAATATGTTCATCTCTATCCTCAGGCTACTTATTTCTATTATCCTTCCTTTCATTTGCTTTTCTTTGTTCTCTTACCTTTCAATTTCAAGTGCTCTTCATTTGTCTCTCACATTTCTTTTTCTCTTTTTATATAAGTATGCTTATGAATGTTATCAATAATGTATTGTCTAGCTTTATTCTACCATGGAAATTTAACAAGACTAACTCAGTATTTCACAAATAAAGGCTTGCCAAACTGCAAAGATACACATCAATAGAGCAGAAGATCGAAACATATGGTCAGAATAGAAGTTCCTTTGAGAAAAGAACTGTTAAAAATTATATCTGCAGGAAGTATAAAGGTTACAATAATTAGCATAAACATAAGATGGCAGTGGTTCAACAAATCCGGATAGACAAAACCAAACAGAAACCTGAAGTCATAACAGCAAAACAAAGGGGAAAAATCAGCAAGTAAGACAAATTAATGTAAAAATCCTCTTGTATCTGACTAGTAAAGTTTATCCCATTGAAATAACGGAAGAGAAGTCTCTTACTTTTCCTAGTACTCTAAAAATAACTCAAAAAAATATATTTGTTCTTGTGTTTTGAAACTACAGATGGTGTCATATAGTCTGGAACACCAGTTTGGTTAGTTTGGGGCAGCCAACTCACACCACCCTGCCCCCCTGGCTGTGTCTCATCCCAGCTCCTTGTGAAAATTAACCATACCCCTGCCAGAACCAGAACACTAACTTAAAATGCAAAATATCGCCTAAGTCAAGTGATTGCTACTGACCACCATCTCAGCTCTAGTAGTTAATACATCAATATTTCTAAATTTCAGACAATTAGGAAAGTTCATTTCAATATAGATTGAAAAACTATTTAAGTTAGGTTCTCATATTCTGTTGCAAATTTCGGAGATTATTCAAAGTAGTTCATGTTGACATTTTCAATTTCTTTTATGTTATCTGATTTCTTTTGGGTTTACCATGGATTACATCTAGATACAATTTCTCTTCACTTATAGCCTTTTTTTAATTTTTATTTTATACACATATGTTTCATTATAAGGTAATAGGTAATAAAGGACTTAAAAAAAAAAAAAAGTCTGCCAAGTCCTTTGACAACAAAAGGGCTATTCCTGTGTGGTTTGCACCTTGTAAAACTGTTAGGGAATTGATGTACTGTTCATTGGTGTCAAAAAGAGCACATGCTAGATCCCTCCTTGTTTCATTTGCTTGTAATAATGTCAGTACAAAGCACTGTAAAATTAATTTTATATCTTAAAATAAAAGGTGTAAATAATTGCATCAAATCCTTTGGTTACTGATCTTTGATATAATATTGATGAACATAATGAAGCTGCTTATATGGTCTGGTGAAAAATAACAAATACCTTTTTTCTAGGGGAACACTTTAAGTGACACAATAAAAATATTTTTTTTGAATAAAATACCTTAAGAATGAAGTTTACCATTCATTAAGCTTTAGATGTGATTTAATCTTTGGAAAGCAGTTTTAAAATATACTCTGGTTAGTGATACACAGAGAAGATAGGTGTAGTTATTGCTAGGTAGGAGATGGAGGCCAGGTAGGCCATGTGGACCCTGACTGAGCTGTTTATTAGCTGTCAGAAAAGACCCATCCCACAAAAACATCATAGTCGTTATATAACGTAAATGGTTTTGCCCTTTTGTCCTCGTATAATACCCTTAGCTTCCTTTGTTTATGCTGTTAGACTTTGCTAGCTCATTAGAAGAAGTCTTAGGCAGAAGGTTAACAATCATGGAAGAATGAGAGTCAAATACTAACTTTTAGAAGTAATTGCCTGCAGCTGCATTCCCACTGAGATTTCACAAGACAAGAGGTGCTGTCAGCAGGTGAATATGAATGCTCTGAAGAAAACCTGGTTTAAGGACTTTTGAGTGGAAGACTAACTTTCACAACTTATTTTCTTTTTTTTTTTTTTTTTGTCAGTTACAAAATTTCTTTTTGTTTCCCACTCCAAACTGTGTGAACGTTAAAACGGTGGGTTTTGCTCTAGCACTGCTGAAATGAGTTGGGCTGCTGAAAAGAAGATAAATACTTAGAGTTTTCTTCTGACTTAGTTTTGGTCTAATTTAGAAAAATTGTACTACATGGGAGTAGTACAAAAATTGTACAATGGTAGTCATATAATTAATTGTGCTGAGCTCTCAGAAATTAGGTAAAGGAAGGGATGCAAAAAATTTTTAAAGGAGAATGAGAAAAGAGCTGCTTAATAGGAAGAAGAGGGGATTGGAAATAATAAAGAAGATCATTAAATGTGCATGGTTACCACTTCTAAAATTTGTTTTTAATATATTTTGTATTTAGTATTGCTCATCGGTAGAGATGATGTTAAATGCTGGAGGAACATAAAGGACAAATATGGACTTTGTCTGTATTCCATGAAAGGCTGAGAGCATATATTTTTAATGGATAGAGATTAGTTGTCATCACACAACCTCGTATCACATATTACTGTCTCTTAGTACTTCTTTCTGTACCTTGTGCTTAACTACCTTTTTGATAGAATCATATCAAACCTGAAAAAATATGTAGAAAGAATATGTTATGATTGTTCTCAGTAAATTCCTGCCTAAGAAATTCATGTCTTGCACAAAGTTTTGTGATGCTAAAAAAGGAACAACCTCATAATGTTGTCTTTTGTTCAGTCATGAAATAAAGAAACATTTGTTTGCTCTGTTGAGCAGCTGATTTCCAAATTTTGAACTTTGTAGAAATGGTATTCTCTGTCAAATTATAATGACAGAGATTAGGGGTAACTTCAGAAATTAAGAAGGACATTATATATACATGCAGAAGCATTTATATGTGTATACACATATATACACCTGTACACATATATATACCTGTAAGTATAACCTAACTTCTGCAGGGAAAAAAAATACTACAGCTTCATCTGTATTTTCAGTTGAATAGACTAAGTTGACTTTCAACTGAAAATACAGATGAAGCTGTAGTATTTTTTTTCCCTGCAGAAGTTAGGTTGTACTTACACTAAATAGAAATATGAACTTCCTGCATTTCTTATATTTGCTTTTGTTTAAGCTGTGAAGGAAAATTCATGTATCTAGTACTTTACATTGAGTGATCCATAACACTTTGATTCAGAACTGATTAATTGATTTGCTTCAGAACTTTTAACCCAAATAACCTGAATGTGAAAATGTGAGTATATGCATTTCACTGCAGTTCATTTGATCTACCATGGTTCAAATCACCCATAAATAGCATTTCTCTTTGGTCCACACTGCACTTTAGTCAGCTGATGACCTTCTCCCCCCTTCTTCCAATTTAATTCTCCAGCTGGACTACTGCATCTGTAATTTTGCATTCACTACATGAATTTATGCTGCATTTGCTACATAGTTAGATAGAAAAACAGATTATATGGTATATTTTGGGGTCAGTCAGTGGATTTATGGTATATCCCATTGTAACTGCTGTAAAAAAAAAACAAACCTGGTTCTTCATTTAGAGTAACATTAAACATACATTAAATTATTTTTTATGGTTGCTTTCTGTATTTCTATTTCTTTTTGTTGACCAGGGAGCAATAGCAAAGAATAATTTTAATATAGCTAGTTCAATTTCCTCAAGGAAGAAAAAAAAAAACAACAACCAGGTTTAGTTGAAGGAACATTGCTCCTACTGGCAACAATGAAAATAGGCAAGCAATTAACATATATGTGTATATTCACATTCAATCCTTTCTTTAAAGGTGCATTGTAATTATTGAAACATAAAAGCCCATTTAGTCTAATTTTAATGAACAGAAAGATCTTATACTGTATCAGACCATTAATTCCCATAGTCCAATATCTTCCTGCAATGTTTGAGCAGAAACAATTGAGAAGATGACTACTGAAAAGGTTTACAGGTTAATTTAGGGGAAATGATACCATAGTTCCCATCCATTGATGACTGAGTTCAATATATCTTTTACTGTAGTCTAATTTCTCACCTTCTGATTTCAGAAATCTTCTTGCCACAAGACATAATCTAGACTGAAATCCACAACCTGATATTTGAATAGAGGTATTTGCTGTTTTACAGAAATACAGGTGTACTTTCTGATTTAAAGATGTTGATTTTCTTTCCTATTATCCTTCATATATTTTAAAAAGCATGTTAAAGACTAGAAAGATTTTATAAAATTGTTTTGTTTTTTATTTTATTTTTAGAAAAGCAATTATTAGCAAATTGTAGGAAAGTATTTTGTCTCTCATTATGGAAATCAGCATCTATTTTTTTAATGTGGCATTTGAAAAATAACTAGGATATGTAATTATATGCATTAAAAGCAGAATGTAGCCGTGAAAAGTGAGATAAAGCTTATTTTTCAAAAACACAAGGAATGTTTAGTTATAGGTAATATATAATCTTACTTGGTAACTCAAGTATGATGCTGTTTAAGTTGTCTTTGCGGAATTTCTCCACCTAAATTGTCACATCAGAAAATTTCTTTTCCTAATGAAACACATAATTAAAAAAAAACCAAAAAAAACAAAACAAAAAAAAATCAAAAAGCAAATATTAAAATATTCTGCCTTCGGTAGGAGTATTCGGTCAAGAAAAATATGTTTATGAGGCTAGCATGACTTTTTAACTATTTTTTTTTTTTGAGATTCCTGTCATAGCATATTTTCTGGTAAATCATTGCTCTAGCCTACTATCAGTTGGGATAATAATGAGCATTTTCCAGATCTGGATAATATCTGTCTAAGAACTGTAGATATTCAATTAAGAGAAGATCAGAAGGCAATCTGCCTTGGATTCAGATTTCTGTTCACTTATCTTAAAATCTTGATTATTTTTCCTTATGAACTAAATAAAAGGAAGTTTTGTACTATTGCAGTTCTCCATGAAATATTTATTTTTAATAACTTAGTATGATGCTTACATTTTTAGACCTTTTTATACATGCAAAATCTTGAGAAAATGAGCTCTGTTCCATTCCAAAACAATGCTTATAAAAATGCTGTAGGCAATATCTCAAAACTACGGAAATTTATAGTGTTTTTCATAGCATATTTTGATTTCATTCCATGCCTCACACCCCACTAGGGCCAGATTATGAGTGCATTAGTTTTGTTATCACAGGTTGAAAGGTGTTATCACGGGTTAAAGCAGGTGCTATTAAGGTCTCTATTATATTATCTGTCCTTTCTACACACCTTATCCCCTTGCTCATTTGTTTTGTAATCTTAGTAATAACTTGCTACTGCTTCAATAATTGTTTAATGTTCTTTCTTAGTGTTGTGAATTAGATAAGATTAATTCACGTGATAATTTAAACCAGACGGGTCTGTTCCTAGTAGTTTGTTGTTTGGTTTTTTTTTATAGAAGGGTCCCTAATGCTCTGGGTTTCTTTATTTTCCATGTTTTTGTGAGTCAATTCAGTCAAAACTGTCAGTTCTTGAGAAGATCCAGAGATGGACCACCAAGATAATCAAAGGATTGCAAAGCCTGTCATTTAAGAAAAGGCTGAGGGAATTTGGTTTGCTCAACCTTGAGCTTAGAGAACACCTTATCACTATATTTCAGCATTTAAAGATGGAAGCTATGTTTTTACAAGGTATTACATAGAAATGACACAGCTAATGGGTAAAAGTTACTCCTGGGGAGATTCCGTTTGGACACAAGAGGAAAATTTTTCACAATGAGAGTAATCAGCAACTGGAATAATCAATCACAGAATGTTGAGGGTTGGAAGGAAACTTCAGAGATCATTTAGTCCAACCTCTCTGCCAAAGCAGGTTCACCTAGAGCAGGCTGGACAGGAATGCATCCAGGTGGGTTTTGAGTATCTCCAGAGAAGGTGACTCCACAACCCCTCTGAGCAACCAGGTCCAGTACTCTGTCACCCTCAGAGTAAAGAAATTTTTTCTTACATTCGGATGGAATTTTCTGTGTTCTAGTTTGTGACCATTGCCTCTTCTTCTGTGGCTAGGCAACACTGAAAGGAGTCTGGCCCCATCCTCTTGACTCTCGCCTTTTAGATATTTATAATAATTGGGGAGATCACCCCTCAGTCTTCTCCAGGCTAAACAGACCTAGGTCTTTCAACCTTTCCTCATAAAAGAGATGCTCCATTCCCTTGGTCATCTTTGTAGCCTTTCACTGGACTGTCTCCAGTAGTTCCTTGTCTTTCTTGAGCTGTGTGGCCCAGCACTGGACACAGTGCTCTAGATATGGTTTCACCAGGGTAGAGTGGAGTGGGAGGATGACCTCCCTCAACCTCCTGGCCATGCACTTTTTAATGCACATGAGAATACTGCTGGCTTTCTTGGCCACAAGGGCACACTGCTCTCATGGTCAATTTACTGACCACCAGAACTCCCAAGTCCCTCTCTGCAGAGCTGCTTTCCAGTACTGTTTCCGGTACTTTTCCTGTACTGGTGTGGGGGATTATTCCTCCCCAGGTGCAGAGCCTACACTTGCCCTTGTTGAATTTCATCAGGTTCCTCTCTGTCCAACTTCCCAGCCTGTGCAGGTCTCAATGAATGGCAGCACAGCCTTCTGGTGTGTCAACCACGCCTCCCAGTTTTGTTTCATCAGCAAAGTTGCTGAGGATACACTCTGTCCCCTCATCCAGGTCCTTGATGAATATATTGAACAAGACCAGACCCAGTACTGACCCCCAAAGGAGTACTGCTTACAGGCCTCCAACTAGACTCTGCCATTCAGCCAGTTTTCAATTCACCTCACTGTCCACTCATCTAACCCACAGTTTGTAGACTTACCTATGAGGATGTTATGGGAGACAGGGAAGTGTTGGACTCCTTACCAATAAGAGTGGGCCTTGTTGTTTTAACTTGACATGTTCTTGTGAGATCAACTTCATGCCTGACTGCACACAAGAAGTGATTCAATCACCTGCATCCCCTTCCCATGTGAGCGCTGGGGCTGGTACGTGGAAAGTGCTGTGGCACTAGAAGGAAGGAAGAAGAGAGCAGGACTTCATCAGTTAAATTAGGAAAATGTTTCTTAGTGACTTTCTCTCCCTTGATCACTCATTGCCGCTTTCCTCTGCTGGCAGGGAGAGATCATATGTGCTGAGCCTGTGATTTGAGGCTGTACCCTCTTTTTCCTTTGGTGGAGTATGTTAGCTTTTACAGACAGTTCTCTCCAAGACTTTCAGGCAATCCAGAGAGATTTAATATTTGTCCTGGAAGTTTACTGTATTACACCCTTATCCAGAAGACAGCGTGTGGATATTTTTCTTAACTAAAGAAAACTTTTAATTTTTCACTTTCATAGATATGCAATTTTTCTTTTTTTTTTTTTTTTCAACAAGATAAGATACTATAACTTGTATTTTCTTGCTTAACTCATAATTCATTGTTCTAAAACTCTGTTTTCCCCATTGGACTACGTATTTTCTTCTAATCTGCACATTGACAAATCTACGTGACACATCCAAAAATAACAGGGATTTACATTACCATTGTCTCTAAATTTTTAACAGATATGTGAATGTTCAACATTTGTGCTGATTGATTATTACCTAGATCTAGTCTAGATATCATGTAACATGTAGTTCAATAGCATATTCAGAATTCTTCTGTGTTCTAGTATTAGCATAATGTGGAGTTTCTCAGTCCCCTGAAGGATGCATAAAGAATAATTTCAAAATTAACCTACTTTAATTTTTTTCCTTTAGAAAAAGGTTATGAAATACTCTCAGATCTTGTGAAAATATATATCTCCATGAGAAACAGTTCAATTTTCTGTTTTTTTTTTTTTTTTTTTTAAATTTCTGGACATTTAAATAACATTTATATATTAATTTTGGTTTGTTCTTTTTTAATTTTCAGGTTTTGAAAATTCTCCTTTACTTTCTGTCACTTGAGTAAAAATGTTATTATTTATTGTGTCAAGTTCTTAAATATTATAAATGGGTATATTTTTTCTTATTTTTTGTTTTTTCCTGCTTTACCATTTCAAAGCTTTCTCACAGTGGCAGCTAGAAAAAAATTGAAGGAAAAAAATTGACAAAACTATTGAATATAAAAATAAAGCAAGAAATATTACAAGTGCAAAAATATATTTATACTATTGTATTTATAGAGTTAAATAAGGTATGCAAGTTGTGCTTTTACATGTTTCACTGCATTTGTTAATAGACTTCTGTTCTGTAGGCATCTGATTCTAAATGTTCGCAGAGATTTGCTAAAAATGAGACCTCATAATAATGGCTTTCCATTAAAAATTTAGACTTTTCTATTAAAATTGTTGCATCATTATCTGACAATAATTTTATGTATATATTACCTGCATTATTCAGTACTTCTATCTTTGGAAAATGGACTTTTTGATTCATCTTTGTTAATTTTACTGAAGAAAACCAGGAAAAAATTATTTTAAAATATTTCCTAACAATTAGTATATCTACTATTATTTGTTATGTATACTGCTCAAATTCACTTGGGTAGGTTTGGAATGGTTTTTAACCTGTTGTTACTGTTAAGTCCCTTCTCACCCAATGCTATATAAGTATACAAGTGACTGAAGGTACTTAATAGGATAGTCGTGTGGTAGTTTTCTATAGGCAAACTGTGCCAATGATTAACTCCTGTATAATGATACAGATAAAGTATTCTAGCAGAATTAAATGTCAGTATGTAACTATCTGCAGATTTATTTCTTCTCCTTCTCTTTGAACCACAGTGATCGTTGCAGGCTGTTGATCACTTTTGCTTGCACATCTTTTCATTCTTGTTTACTTATTATAATTTTATCTCTTTTCATTTAGTTCTTTACAAATTGGCCTTAAAATTGAATGTTTTTTTTCAACAGCAGTGCTGGTCTCTGTCAGATCCACTCATGATAAATGTAAGGATTTTTGTGGTGGGTTCTTTCAGTCCCTTGAGAATCTACTTTGTTTATCATATCTCAACTCTAATTTCCTGATTGTGCAAATTTATATATTTTTATTTCAACCTCAGCTATTATTGCTGAACTTATACTCACCATGTTTACAAAGCTAGGGAGGTCTTCCTCCATGTTTCTGTCAACTCTCCTATATAGTTTTTTTGTGTTAGTCACAGCTTTCAATTTCTTCTTGTTTGTCCTTCATGCTTCTTGTGTTAGCATGCAGTTATTTTATTATATTTGAGCTATGCCTGAAAGCTCTCTGGGATTTATGTACCAATATCCTTGTGAACTACATGAAGGTTCTTCTTACTTGTCTACTGTTAAAGACCCTTTCTCATCCCTATCATACTGAAGAATAATATTTACTTTATGAGTGTAATTGATCTAGCCACTATTCGTGGCATGAAACAACTAATTGATCTGAACTTATTCAGATCAATAGATCAATTTTCAGCTCTACTCACTGCTTAGACACAGCAAAACACAAGCGTTTACTACGTTTAAAAAAAAAAAACAAACAAAACAAA
>VXBJ01006974.1:110978-129811 GCA_013400055.1 Nycticryphes semicollaris
AAAAAAAAAAAAGGAGAGAAGAGTAAGAGAGATTGAGAGGGATACAGGAAGCAGGCAGCTACCCTAGCTTTGTACAAGCTGCAACCCGTCTTATTCCCTAAAGAGTTATAACTTCTATATTGCTCCAATCCAGTCTAAAAATAAATGAAAGAAAGTAGAGGGATCTTAACTTATCTCACTTATGTTTATACCAAGAGAACTCTCCCAAAATAAAGGCACAGACAGGGTCTGAATGCTGGTGTCCTAGAGCATGCCAAACTACAAATACAAATTACTGAAGACCATCTGTCAGGGCCAGGCTTCCCATGGTCCCTTTCCATCGAGGCTGGGGCTGTAGGTTCCCTGAGATGCTGTAAAAATATAGGCCCCTGCACCTCTCATGTCCCAGCCACAGGGCCTCACACCTGACATGGGCAAAATGGGTATTAAACCGCCACAGTAAAAATTTTGTGAAGCCTATAAATATCAAGTGCCTTTAGAAAACAGAAGTTTCTTTCAGTTTGGATTACAATATAAAGGGGGAAAGCTGCCTTATGATATAATTATTTTTCTCCTAAAAATTACTTGTTAATGACCTAAGCAACAATCACTGATGGACCATGTGAAAATTAATAATATATTGCAATGGTGACCCAAACCTATCAGTAAAAGATTCAAAAGCAGAAGCCTCCTTTTATTAAATAATTGTGTGCAGACTTTGCAGTTACAGGTACAAACCCTTCTTTTTATAAATATCATTCACTAAGACTGTAATCTTGCAAATGCAAATGCAGCCATAGAATCATAGAATCATTCAGGTTGGAAAAGACCCTTGGGATTGTCAAGTCCAACCATCAGCTAGCCAACCACATGGCTAGTCCCCATTGAAGTCAGGCATCTGTTTATCCCAAGCTAGTAGGAGAGTAGATCAGGAACTTCAGATTGTTCTGTTTTATCTTAGGGGAAGAAGGGAAAAGAATTAAAATTATTTTTCTAGAGAATGCAAATCAGGCTTGTTCATAAAATGAGCAAAAGGGCATTTGTTAAAATTATCAGAAAAATAGTTTAAAATTAATAAAAGGGAATGGTTTTTAATGTCATGAATAATAAGACTGTGAAATTTACCATTAAATTATAAAATTGACACAAACAGCTGAGCAAGAATATGAAAAGTTTTATAGACTGCTCAGTCTATAAATAAATAGGCAATAAAATAAGAATATGCAGATAAATATTAGGTATGATTGGCTGCCATAATGCATATGAGAATGCAATGATCATCAGCTATGGTCAGGAAGAAAGAGTAATGATCTTCCAAGTATCTCTCTATTTTCCTTTGTCGCTGAACATCAGGCAGGATTTATGTGCCATTGAATACCTCTTTTCTCTGGGGTGGTTTGTACTAAGTTTTGATTTATAATACTCTTGAAATTGTCATGCTGTAAATAGCAAAATTTAAAACTCTCATTTGAAAATTTAAATTGTTAAAATACTGCTCTGAAAACTCTGAATTCACATTAAAATATTTCCCTAGACAGTAGAGTAAGTGTGATTGGTTGGTCAGGAATAGCCTAGAAACCAGAGATAAGTAGGGATATGCAAGTACTGTTATGTTCATACCAGATTGTCAGATGCTGAAAAAAAAAAAAAAAAAGGAAACAAGAAGAGCCATCAAGCCATATAATCCATAGAAGCCTTCCGAAACATTTTCACTTAAGTTCAAGAACAGGGGTTTGTAGTCCAGTCTTTAAATCATTTTGATGTAATCTAAAAGACCAACAAAGTGATAAGGTTAAAATGAAGTATTCTAATTTCTCAAAGCAAGCTTTATCAGAGTGAAACATGAAACTACTTCGATTTTGTCAACAGTATTCCTTATGAATTTCCCACTTTTGCGTACTAATTATCTGATAAATACCACCATTATCGTATGATTATTTTTTTTCTGTCTCACTATGGCACTTTCATTACCAAGGGACAGAGTCATGTGTTTTCACAGAGAAGTAACTGAAGAAAGAGGTGTGTAGTTAGTGATATTTCAATTGGAAATATACCTGTTCTTTGCCTTTGATTATTATTTTTTCATTAGGCTTGTTTAGTCTTACACAGGTTTTTAAGAGGAGAGGGAGAGCTAGAAAGCATCACATGAGTGATTAGCTTGAGGTAAGAACTAGAAGGATGACAAAGTGAAAAAACAGTAAAACCAGATCTGTTTCCTATCTGTTGAAAAAAATTTAGCACATCCTAGTGCTATGGAACATTTAGTAAGTCCCTCATATCCATTTTATCTCTATTTGCTTATGGGTTTACTCATGAATTCCTGACTGGAAACAGAATGATATAGTGAAAAGGATTATAAGAAACTGCAGCTAATTGCCCGAGCTTTACCAACAATATGTAGATGGTTCTTATCCTCAGTTAGGGTCAATTTGTATTGCTGCATATCTTTGCATCCTGCTGTAAGTCTCTTTTAAATGGAGGATTTTACCTTGTAATATACATTGTACTAATGGAACAAGCAGGAAGAGTAAACTNGCCCCTGTTGATTCATGGATCCGGTTATGGACAGGAGATGGACCCAGCTGGGAGGTCTGCTGTGATTAATGCTGTCCCTGTAGAAGGGGCAGATGGCATAACACTCATCGGCTTGATAGATTTATTAATTCTGCCTCTGGAAGATGAGGCTTGCCACATTCCTTTCCCATAGGTGAGGATAAAAAGAAATCTGCAAGGTTGACAGTTGAGGCACCGTGCCAACTGAATTTGAAAATCAAAGATTCGGATACTATTTTGGACAGAAGCAATACTTACTGGCACAATATCACCTAAGGAAGGCCATGCATTGTAATATTTAGACGGTTGCTAAAAGAAGTATAGTGCAGTCTTTTCTCTATATATTAGCTTCTCATTTCTTTTATTTGTCACCAAAACTATTGGACATTTTTCTGAAATTCCTAATAGATTTGGAATGACTCAAATTTAATTTTCCATCAGATTTACTATTTGTAACACAATAGAGTGCATATGTCTAGCTTTAGTACCAGGGACAAAGGAAAGAGCAGTGATGCTAGGGCTAACAGAAACACTGAATGGGACCATGGTCAAGTCTTGTAATGTACAAATCAAAATTAATTCTCAGTTTTCCTGGTGTTATTTGAAACTGAATTTTCAAAAGTTGTGTATCTTCTCTTCTGCCTGGTGTACTTACTGAGAGAAAGTATAATAATCACATTTATTTTAGATGGGTTCTATCGATCAGAATTGTTCTCATTCTTATTAGGGATGATTTTCATTGGGGAAAATAAAAATCTTCCAAGATGTAAATTTTATTAATATTTCCCATTGCTTTGTGATTTTTGTCTCTCCTCCCAATGTTCTTCCCACTTAGACTCATGACACAATAAGTGCTTAGCATCAGTAAGTGACCACCAACAAGGCTAACAGTGATTTAAGTAGGTGTAGTTTTTTGCGGCTGGTGAGATAAAGGAATGTTCTAGGGAATCAAGAAGCCTGTGATTATTTCCTCTGCTGTGTTGACACGAAAAGATGAGAATTTACAGCAAATTGTCTAGTGCGGATGGTCTTCATGACTTGTGATCATGCTGTAGTCAGTTCTTTTGGCTGGGGTGGAAGCAAAGGTGGACTTCCCAGAACAGCAGGAGGTATGCATACACACCCACAAAGACCACAGATGGGCCACTGGGAAATCAATGAAAGCTAATTACTTGGATTTCCCTTGCTAGTGTTTGAATGGCTGACTTTATTTTTTTCCCCCGGTCAATAGTGCTCTGAGAGCAGCAGAATTGTCTAGCCTGTAAAGAGTTTGCTTGACTTACAAACTGTAGGAAAGCAGGCCACGGGTACTACAATATCCTTTGTTTGTTTGTTTAATTAAATGGTAACACCGTATTTCAAAATATATACATATATCTTTTACATTTGTAAGGGTATAAATGCAAATGCAGAGCCCTATCTTCAGCTGACAAATATTTTCAAGGGGAACAAGGCTACACAGATGAGAACCAATGACATGTCCTTGTCTCTGATGAAATATCTAATCTTGAGGACTTAGGAAAATATTTGTGTATCTTTATTCTTTTTTGCTTAAAAGACTGGCATTGTTGTCTCTTAAACTCTCATAGCAATAAATTTTCAAGGCTATTGAGGTGATTGTCTAGAAATAACTCTCTCTGAGGTACATTTTACTGAACATATTGCTACCATTTATCAAGTATTCTTGTCTAATAATTGCCTCATTTGAATTCTTTCTGCCTTCATGCAAATCATATATCATCTTGCAAGCCCTGGCTGGAAAACTGTAACATGGGAAGGAAAAAGAGATATCAATTTTGCTCTGCCTATGTTCATATTATAGAATTTATCCATCTCCATCTCAGTTTGGTTTATAAAGAGGGAAAGGATTATGTGTGGAAAAATACAGGCTTCATTATTGGCATTTCCACTGGCAAAGCCACTGCAGAAAGTACCACAAGCTTATACGGAGTATAAAATGAGTATTTAAAATTTTTTTTCTGTTATTTCCTTCTCCATCCTGTAAATGATATTTTTTTATATTAATAACTTCTAACAAGTCTTATACATATGCATAGATTCAGCAGGTGAACCCCCCATCCTGATTTTAAAAAGCAATGTATATCTTTATGTAATGTGTAACACAACATCTGTTTTGCCAAAGCTCTACTTGCCAGAAATGAGAAAATCTACCTAATTTCATAAAGCCAAATTCACATATGTAAGCCTCTGATATGAATATAATGGCAATATTCCAATAATCAGATAATAAAATTAAGAAATATTTTTCCTCTCCTGCCTACACCATAGCTTAAAATGTCACAACTCTTAGAGGCGTTACTCTTGTTTGAACCTTTTAAGTGAGGGTAAGTTTTTGACAACAGCAACACAAGCTTTCAATAAATTCTGAAAAGGTCAGCTGATATCCTATGTTGGTATTGCTTTCCTAAGCTTTATTTTTTCTTAAACAGCTTATTTTCTTTTAAATATGGTACAGCTTTCTTTGTTGACCAAGATGTCTGTTCAGTTTAATTACCCAAAATTCCTGCTCAGAATAACTTTTTTAGTATTAATTATGCTGTTAATTAAATATTAGTGTCATTTCTCTGAAGACATGCTTGACATGGCCGGTCCACTTCAGTGGAGGAGATACTGTCTTCTGTTAGTTACTTGTTGGGCTGCAGCACAACATCATAGTATGTGGTACATAAGCTGGCCTAGAAAGCAAATCAACAGGAAATAATGCAAGTACTCTGTACATCTTTATACTCTTAGAAGGGTGTAGGGTTACTAGAAGAGTTTTTTGAAACTAAAACTCTGTGACTTTTATGGTGAAGTTTTCCAATGATTCAGTTATATTTTGTTCCTAATGTATCTCTGCATCTTCAAGGATCCTTAGTTGATCTTCTAGCAGATTTTAGTTCCTCTAGCTGCCAGCCTCGCTAAGGACTGCTCTTGAGAATTGCTGTGTATAATCAGATCTTTGGGGAACATCTCATCTACAAGTGGATTTCCCAGTATATTTTAATTAACCAGCACAACCTAATCATAGAGAACTTGACCTTGTTAAAATCCATTCCATTTGCCAAATTCCATTAAGCCAAGCTTTTTTTTTTTAAGTTTAAAGCACACAAAAGATATGTGATTTGATTATATTTTATTTTCATGGTGAAATTAAGTTTTTTCTCCTGGGGTATTTGATCTTGATTTTGGATTCTTAGCACAAGCTCTAAGTACTTTATATATCAAATGGACTGCCTGGCATGGCATTTTCTTTCTTGACAGATCCTTTTAGCAATAGCATTTGTTGTTAAATGATTTGCTTGATTTAATCTTTCTGTTATTTCCCACATACACAGCTTAAAATGCTTAACTTTCAAATATAAATGGCAGGAACAAGACTCAGATGTGACATATGTTTTGCTTATTTCAGTGCATTACTTTTTCAAATGCTTCCTACCTAATATGCTTAGCCGTGATGATATTTAACGACTTATTTTAAGTGGACAAGCGGATCTCTTTAATATCATCTGGATTCATTTGTCTAGAGAAACACAATTGTAGCAGGTAAAATATTCATCTTGATTGCGAAGATCTGTTCTATAGCAAACATATTTATCTCCAATAGCATTAAAAGGGTCAAAGCATTTATTCTTAAATTATATATTCACACTATAATGTCAAAAGTTTCTTTCTTACAGTTCTCATTACTTTCAGCTTTTGTGAACAATAGATTTGTCCTTCCATTTTCTAGGCCATACAATAATGTTTATCTGCTTTCTGTAAAGATTTAACAGATATATTGATACTTTGTAGGAAATATGCATTGTGTTAATTCAGAAAACCCAAATGCAGAAGATAATATAGCTATAGATATTTTATTCAATCATCCTTCACTAATTGATTTGGGCTCCTTTTTCTCCACAGTTTGTCACATGAACATCCTTCTTTTCCAAGGAAATCAGATAACTCTTGAATGCTGTAATCAATGGACGCTTGATCAATACATTGTCACTTTGATGCACATAGTACAGTATATAAACAGAATGCTCAATTGCAATTTATAAGGAAATACTGTCTATCTTATACTATTCTATCTTTTTAAGAACTGAAAGGTGCTTCTTTGTCTGAGATTTTTAAAATGCATTCGGAGTTTATGATGTAAGACAGCTCTCTGTGGACGTCACCTGAACTGTATTCTAATAGAAATATGGCATTAAAATGAAAGAGACTGGCAACTAATACAAAATGGTTCCTTACTGGTACCATGTACAGCAGTTTTGTAGTTGACCGCATGTGTATGTTGGAGGGGTACAGACTAAGTTGAAAGCCTTTCTAAATGACTCTAATTTACAAAAATTATTTCAAATGGTCTTCAAAATAATGCTACTAACCTACTGAAATCTGCCCAGTTTCTACTCAGCTACAATGAGGTGGGTTGGAAGTGGGAAACTAAACAACAAAAAAATGGGATTTTTTAGACAACAACCAATCAACCTCTCCATTAGAAAAGGTGATCAATCCAATATCTACTTTCAGTTCTTTCTACAGGGAAGTGTCTGAGAAAAGTTCTATGGCAAACTTCAGTAACTTGGTCTTTTTGTTCATCTTCAGTTTGTAGGGAAAGCTGACATTCTAGATGCCTGAGTAATACACAAGGGAGGAATTGCTATTCAAGTTACCCCAAAATTCCTTTGCAACTTGTATGAATTTTTTCTCCCAAAGCAAACCAGAAAATAGAAATATACTAACTTGTGCAGATAGGAATTTTATAATAATTGAATCTATGTTATGCATAGAAAGCCCAATTAAAAAGCATTATTATGTACAACACGGCATGCAATTACCCAGCACACAGACCATGACCACACATGCATTTGAAGTGGAGTTCCAGATGTATCAGCTGCCAACTTCAGAGCACGGCACCAACCCTCACAACACTACACATTTTGTTATGTTCAGATTTTTTTTTATCTCAGTTTTAGGGTAGGGAAGACATAGAAACATGATTTTTTTTCACAAAAACAAAAGTCAGATCTTTATCCAATGATGTTTTTGAAAGGAGAGAAGGAAGTAGCAATGCAATAGAAAATATAAGATTTATTTCCTTTTAATTTGTAAATACAGTATACAATACATTGGGAAGGTCTGAATACTGACTTTTTCAAAATCACTGCAGCCTTTGGCCAAATGTGTGTTAGTGCAAGATAAATCTACGGTGGTTTTTTCCTGAAAAACTGAAGCTTCTAAAAAATTATGGAGACTGGATTACTTAGACTGACAAGAACAACCTGAGGGTCCTTCCGTGTTCTTTCTTATCTGTCCACATCACACAAAGGAAAGGTGCTCACCAGTGTTAAAAATGCATTTAATGCAGGAAAAAATTAAGTATAAGAAAAATTATAGAGGTCAGAATGTATACTTACTTGAAGAAATGTTTTCATTTTGTGCATTAATTCTCCCATGGCCATACACCTCCCAAAACAACCACCTTCACAACTCAAAAAACCGGTATTTTTATCATATTCTCTTCTGCTTGTTTTGCTGCAGGTATGAAACTTCTAAGTATCTTTTTAATGGCTTAGTTGAAGACATATTCCTTCCATACAATATGTAGGATGCACGATAAAACAGTGGATATTTCAATTTGAGGAAGCAGCCAAACTTCTCCATTCTGCGGAGATGGTCACTGCAATCTAACATGGCGTTCAGCTAATGATGGGTAAAATAGGTATTCTCATGGTGGGATTTGAAAATATTGTCAAATTCTTAATCTTCAGAAAATGCCTGAAAACTTGCATCTGCTCTCTTGGGAAGCTGCTTTAGCAATGAATTCTATCCCCAGAATATTTAACATTTTTCATTGCTCTTTGATGGCATATGTTCCCTGAGGTAGCTTACATAAGGTATCGTATTTCTAACTTGAAGGCAAATTAAGATCAGACATGTAGTAATCAGTCTTTGCTGATGTTTTCAGTAATTCATCATGAATGGCATATTAACTTAATCTACTTACATCTTTGGACACCTAAATGAAGAACGCTTCTTTGCTTTTGTCAAGTCTAAGGTGTTTTTTATTATTTTTCTAAATATTGCAGGTTCCTGACCTGAAAATTTGCATTTTATATAAAAAGACCAAAAAACTGAGAAGAAAGTTGTCGGATACCAGCTGAATGAACAGATGGGTAGGAAGCATTTTTAGAGTTATCATCTGTCTTTGTAGAAAGTGGAAGGGAAAGTTTTTGATTTTTCAGAAAAACACTTAACACTAGTTCTGAAGCTTCCTGAGATGAAAAGCTTCAAGCTTTGAATGGATCCTCACTACTTTGGCTCTTCATTGCTCTTTGCTGAATTGTATGCAATAGAAGAAAACACTGGCAATTTTTATCTATCTATTTATTTATTTATTTATTGGCTGTGCTCAGGAACAGCAGCCCTTGATGTTGTCAATGAATGCATTTAACCTTCTTAGACTAACAAGATACTAATAATTTTTTCTTCCTCCTATTGTGCATTCCAGATTATGATATCTATATGAAGACATATAGGGGGGTTATATTTGATCAGTACAAATGCAAAGTAAATGAAGCTACAAATATGACAAAGACACACAGTAGTGTTCATGTGAGCCAGTGGCATTGATATATTTTGCTATCATGTTAACTGGAAAATATCGTGAGAAAGGTTTGCCTTTTGTTTGGTTTTTTTTTTTTACCTGCCCAAAGCATTGTAGACATAATCAGCAAAATAACTTCTATTTAACAAATTGAGATTCTCCATCTAGCTTATACTACCTAGATGAGTTTAGGACAAATAAAGTGTTTTCTAGAGCATTACATCAGAATGTCTTATTTCTTTGATTTGCAAATCTACATTTTTTTTTTTTTTTAAGAATGTTTGTGAGATGCCTTCAGCAGGATTTCTGGTTCTTTTTAGCCAAAGACAAGACAGAGCACACTTTGTCTGAGTGGATACATATCAATTTATGCATAGGTCATAACAATGTATCTCACAAATGTCTTGGCATCTGTTTGGTTACTCATTCCTAGTACTACTTTGCAGTCCAAAGTAGTTGGCTAGTCGTCCAGCTAGTTTCCATTAAAGCACAGTAATTGTGTATGCTAACATAAGAGTTAATGTGGTACTTTGGCAGATGCCATACTGGCTGTGCTTCACTCTTTGTTCTCTATGTTTTTATTTTCCCTCTGCTTATTAGGCCAACTCAAAGACGAAGGCGTATTTGCCAAATGTTAGGTGATTTTCTTTATGTTGAGGTTCATAGATTTGATTAATTCATTTTGGCACATGAAAGCTTTGAAACTGAAGCTTCACCCAGTGTTGGAAGCCCTTCCTGGGGCCTTGGTTTATTCTCATTTTAGATTTTGTTATCTTCACTTAAATAATTCTACTATGGCTAAGGGTCGCAACTACTATACTTGTTTAATATCTGCCACCAGCCTTGTTCACAGAATGGATTGTACAGCAACATGGTGCTATTCATTCAAATAGGTTATGTGCCCATAACATTATATAACAACTAGGTGAGGCATCTCCCACATCCAAGTAGAGCCTAACAGACTGTGGGAGAGTAAGGGAAGATCTGTGAGGAGGACTGTAAACATGCTCAAGTGACTCGTATGACTGATGTTACCTTTTAAGAAAATATATGCGTCAGTATATAAAGAGAATCTAAAATATATAAAATTACTTCTTATAAAATATGATGTAATTATTCTGGATAATTATATATTTGTACATTTTTACACTAATATTTGTACAAAATCTTAGGAAACATTTTAAGAACTTTTCTATGGAAGTGCACCTTGTTTTTAATTTCTTTGTTTCTTTTTCATACTTAATTGTTGTTGATTTTTCTTCTTTTCTAAATGTCCCAGCCCCTGAATTACCTTACATGATACAGAATTTGTTTATATTTCATTGCTCCTAATTACATATAATTTGAAACAATATGCAACATTATTTACAATTAAATAACCCCATAAATAGGTTTCAAAAGGTTACAGAAGAGTTAAATGTAATGTTGGTTTTTTAATCTACACATTGTATCTGCCTCATTGACTTCTCAGTGTGTCTGCTAATGAACTACATGGTGTTCTAGCACATCCTGAGGCAGAAGCTGGGAGGAGTAACAATCTTATGAATAAATGTTATTAAAAGCATTGCATGACATGCTATCCTGCCATGATGTTAATCTGTTTGGGTATACAGTTAAGATGCAATAGCAAGGGAACCAAGTATCTCAGCAAATGTGAAAAAATGAAATTTGAACTAGACAGCTGTTGTCAGAAAATTGATTTGTTACCATTCATCCTAAAAATTTGATCTGCCATTTTATTAAAAAGAAAAAAAAACTGGGTGCTTGCATGTTTTATTATTACTTTGTTTCAATATCTTAATTATTCTTTGGAATATGAAATACATTTTAAAAGACTGAAGTCTGAAATAATTAATCTACTAAAAAGACATTTTTTTATTATTGATATTATGTCTGATTCCAAAAAGCTCTGTTTCAGCGCATGCAATACTAGCTGGTGTTTTCTGTGATTTCATAGCCACTGGCTATAAATTCATAGAATCATAGAATGGTTAGAGTTGGAAGGGGCCTTAAAGATCATTGCCTTGGCACAGGCAATGTGCCTCAAACCCACTGGCCTTCATAGATAAGTCTGTCAGCATATTGCAAACATAGTCAGACTCTACCACAATTTTCAAGGAGATGTCTATTTAAGCAGGTGTTTCTACTTTATTAAAAAAAGTATAGTAAAAGGGGAGGAAAGCTGGAGTGTTTGAATCTGTTTGCTCAGCTGTTAGTTTGCTGAGTGATGTATGGGTAAACATCTTGCAGTTTTTCCCATAAAATTCGAGGCTTGGTGAAGGCTACTGTTGAATAGATGATATAGAATATTCCAGTAATCAGAAAAAAAAACCTTTGCTGGCTTTTTGGGGTGAAATTTATGTGTTTACCTGGGGTGGGATTTAACTCTTTAACTCTGCAATGAATTTGTTTTCATATCTTTAAAGTCCAAGCAGAAAAAAAAAATGAATAAAAAAGATCATTTCTAAGGTTATTTTGATATTTGTTCTTGGATAAGATAAATCAGGACATATAAATCTTTATTAGTTTTGATTGATTCAGTCAGGAGATGGCAACTGGGCCATCACTCAGTTATTTAAACCTAAATGTTCTGGAGATGTTATTCTTTTTTGAAAGAAACACAGAGATACAACATCATATTTGTTTTACAAGGTGCATTTCCTTATAAAAGGAAATTTCCTTATAAAAGGAAATGCATCCTTGTAAAACAGGATTTGGGATGAATGCTAAAGCAGATTCCCCCCATTGTCCAAGATGTTCTTAAACACCTATGTTTCAGCAGATGACACACGTCTCCAAGTTTGTTTATAGATGACTCTAATATCACTGCTTACATTGAGTCATTCCCATTTCTAATACAGAATTGAAAAATCATTATCGGGGCATCCCTATGCTTTTTCTTCAACCTTTAAAATCTATTAAGACACAATTAGTGCTACACCTAGGTAGGCAGAGTGTTGCCACTATTTTCTGTACTGAAATACATTATCGCCATATGTGAAGAATTCCTAAGGTCTTTTATAAACAAGGTTGTCAGCCTTTCATACACAACACAGATCTATAGTGATGTACCCCTTTCTGCTTAGCAACCTGCTTGGAAAGCTATAAATGACCTACATTTACATGTGTTTACAGTTCTGCTTTAGGAATGTCTAAACAGCTTTGTTTTCAATTTTTTTTTTTTTTTAAACTGCAGATCCCAGTTACTGAGAGCAGTATAAATTGTTGCAACTTTAATAACTGTAAATGTGTCATCAAACTCATACATTTCTTTTAGTACATATAGAATTTGGCCACTGCATTAGGTTGTTACAACAACTTACGTTTGAATCTAGTTTTATTGCTTGTGCATTTTCCCCAAGAGGCAAATCAGAGCTTGACTCTTTAATATTTATCACAGGCTCTAGGCACGTTTTGTAGGTCTGTCAATAGATGAGTTTCTTATTTAATTCAATTCTGTTGATTTTAGTACTCTGTATAAATCATGGCAGATAATTAAGAAAGTTTTAGTTTCCAAAAAAGAATAAATATTGATATAGTTGTATTTTTTAGGTAAAATCATAGTTTTACATCAACTGAATTGAATATTAATTTAGGGTGTTTAAGTATTAAGTAATGCATATGTTTCAAGATTAATTTGGTACTTAACATGCTGTAGCAGATTAGCTATGCTTCTAACATTTTAAGGAAATATCTCAGGCATGAGTTATTAAAAATTGCTTAGCAAAACTTTATAAAAAAAAAAAAAAAACATTTAAACTCATCTGTTTTTCAGGGGTTTTGTCAATCTAAATATGTTCCTTGCTGCTCATAATTTTACATGGATCCCATACTGAAAAACTATTGTCAGAGCAGGGTAGCTCAGTTTACTGGCACTTAAGAAAAAAAAAACTGCAACCATAACTTCAAAGTAAAATACAGAAGAATATGGTTCTGCAGTTACCAAAGTCCTGTCACTGACACCGTTCTTGGGAAAAGAATGAAGTAAAACTTGTGGCCTGTCAGTGTAGTTGAAAGATATCATTAGTAAATTATCTATCAGCTTGTGTTATGAAAGATTCCTATAATCTTTTCTTGGGCAAAACTATTCTTTTGGTGACATCTTTGTTATTTGCAGCCTCAGTTGACATTCAAGGGCCGCTTGGCTTCTCGTCACAGAAATGCTGCCTTGCTCCCCTGCCCCACTGTGCCCAGATGCCATTAACACAGACTCCCCTAAACACTGCTACTCTTTTTACACACTTTCTTCTCTAAGGAAACTGTGGCATCCTGCCCAAACAATAGCTAAGACACAAAGACCAGACTGCCACCACCAGGAGAAATGTGGCTGTACTGTGGCACTCAGTACTGAGGGAAGACAAGCAGACTTTTGCCTCTTTGTAACAATACATAATGGCACGGGACAAGAAGGAGGGCAGAAGATGAAGACACCTTCACCAGGTTCTCACTTTCTACCTCCAACTGTATTTTTGGACCTTCTTACCTCCTTTGTTCAGAGCCCTGAGGGCACTATCAGCCCTGCCTGCCCCAGCCCATTCACCCTAGAGCTCCCTCCACACTGCCCACAGCCCAGGACTGAATTTTATTCCTCCTAGATCCATCAGCCCCAGCCCCAGTGACACAACAACAGAGCCAGTCTCCATCTCCTCACAGCTCAGCCCTGGTTGACAATGGGCCTCAGCAAGCTAAGCCTAAATCCTAGCCTGGTTACTAGTGCCCAGGGCTGAGGCTACCCTGGTGTCCCCCAGCTGCCCTGCTCCTGATTGGGGTGCTCGGAGGGACCTTGGTTGCTAGGCCTGCCCTGAGCCCCACCATGGGGAGGTCCCAGCCCATCAGGAGCTGCCAGCCTTCACAGCAAAAAAACCTTTACTTCGTTCCCCAAGACAGCAAACCTGTTACACTACAGCAATTAGTCCTGCAAATTGAATTACAGAACTCCAAGTGAAAGACTGTTAGTTCATTTACAAAGCCTTCAATGCAGACTTTTAAAAACGCTGAATTTCCTGTTTAATCATTAGCACCTGCACTTTAATTACAGAGTCAGAGAAATATTAGTATTTCTGCCAAATTTATGTCTTGGTGAAAGTGTCAGCTGGCACACCTGGAGTTTGTGTGGAGGCTCAAAAGCGGCAGCTGAGGCAAGAAACCTAGCCCCTCACATGTGGTTCTGTCTGCAAATGGTTTCACCTTACTGTCAGGAGGAGGGACCAGAGGTAGACGTAACCTCTCATCAGGAATTGCCCTCAAAACAGCTATGCCACAAAAAAATAATATTGCTAGGAGTGAGGGCAGGGCTAGGTCTGGCAGCTCTGGGGGACATCTCATCAGGAAGAACCCTCCAGTGGCAGTGAATTATCGAAAACAAGGAGTACTTCTTATGGCCAACAAGGCAAATAAAACACAGGAAAAAAAGATGAAAATGTTACAGAACCTGTGAGCAGATTTTTCACTAGATTTTTTGGTTTTGGGGTTTTTTTATTTTTTTTTCTTTGCTGTGTACCTAAGATTTCACCATGAATTTTGGAAAATTGTTATGTTTGCCTTTGACAGTCTCTTATGAATTATGTCTTTTTTTTTTTTCCCTTCTTTACTTTTTTGGGTGTTTTTTTTGTTTTGTTTTATCTCTTTATTTTACTATGACACAGTAAAATAGAGACATGGATGGGAAACTTATGGTGAGTAGCAGTCTGGATGCGGACATCCGCATTCAACACACTAACCTAATAAAGCTAGGTATAGCTCAAAGCTGCCATTTGGGTTTTGTTCTGGTTCTTATATCTACTGCTGACAAACTGTCCTTCTCCCCCGCTATGATTAGACTTCTCAAACGATGTGATGTTAAAATGGCTTCTGTGACTAATGCAGAATGCAAAAAATGAAAGCATCAGAAAGCATGCTATAGTCTTTGCTTGCAATAGTCTGCATTTGCATAAATTACAATGTCTCCTGTCATACTTCTATTAAGTTTATGATACCTTTTAAACAATAATTTAAGCTTAATGCAATGCTCCAAAGTTTTAATTTAAAGAAGCTATCTTTTGATCTTCTGATGTTTAAAGCTGATGATGAGATAACTGTCTTTATAAATGAATTACCATTGGACCGTGACCAACAGTATCTGAACTGAATCCATTATTTCATAGTTCATCTTCAAAAGCAAGTCTGTCATTAACCTTTTTGTCCTCCATTCCTTTTCCTAAATAATTTGCTACATTCTTTATCAAACATGAAGTGCAACAACTTGTACATTTGCAGTCAAGCTGCTGAGAAATTTGTGACTAACAGCTTTCATTGCAGAAAGTTCAACAAAGCTTGACACTTTGAGAGCTCAACTAAATTTTGATCAGCACTGCTACCTTACTGTTAAATGTGGAAAATTCTGATTTAAATGGGGGAGACCTACAGATTTCAGATCAGCATGTGACCAAGGATGGGGCAGAACTTTCCCATTAAAAGCCTAGGTCAGAGTCCCTCTGAGCACTCCCAGAAGCATAAAAATTACTTCCCTTTGGTGTCCCTCTTTCTGTCTGCCTCTTCACCACGTGCCCTGTTACCTGCTGCTTCTTTACCCTTCCAATCCACCTCTATGATTGTTTATTCTGTGTCTCATCAATAGAAAGTGACTGAGCTGGCAGTAGAAAAGAGCAATAAAAGGAAAATCAAATGGCCTTGGATAAACATGCACTGAAAAAACCCTAAAAAGCAACACCCACCCCAAAAAAAAAAAAAAAAAAAAAAAGAGGAAACAATAGCACATTACTGAGTTAAAAATGAGGCAGTAGGAAAGAGGTGGAATAAAAAAGCTCTATGAAATGACTGGAATAAAAAAATGTGAATAAATGGTGTAATTTCCATGTCAGCAAATTTTTAAATCCTATCCGTATTATAATAAAATTATTTCAGAGCACTTGCGTATTACCAGATCAATAACAATTACATTATTTTATTTATGTAAGCATTTTACACATGTAAGAACCTACAAGTGTCACTGTCACTCAGATTACTTGGCAGCAGTTGCATAATAAATTTTTTATGAATGCTTCAGTATTTGATGCTCCATGCAAACTTGACTCTAATCCTCTGTATGTAGTTTTTTTGCTGACAATCAGAGTATCAATGCAAACAGTTAGTGCAATGATCTGTACTTCATTGTCAACCTGGGTAAAATCTTGGCCTTTCTGAAATTGGTAGGGCTGTATGTGAATTGACAAGAGGTTGTCTGAGATCTAGCAGCAGCGACGCTAGCTCTGGATCAAAAAGCAGGATAACTGTGTTAAGTATAGTAATGCTGTGCTCAAAATAAGTCCTGTTGAGAGGTGAAACTATTTAGTACATGCATATCACTGTCCTAATGGAGCTATTCTGCCCTAGGACACAAGGTAACATTTCTGTGTGAGTCCCCACAAATAGAGAGATGTGCCAGCTGAGGTGAGAGTTAGCTCAGGCATTTCATCTCTTGTCCATGACCTTAGATTCGCTGGTGTTTGCCAAGGCTTTATGGTTATTAGCTATTTCACCCTGTTGCAGACGAGCAAATTCTGAGAAAAATGTGTCCTGTGAAAGCAGGAGCTATAGTGCATTGACACATATTTAAGCATGGAAATTTCCGAGCTTATTATTTTTCCACAAACCAAAACCAAACCCCAACCTGTTTAGTAGCTCTGTAATCAGCCTCTGTGTCATTAAGTCCATATATCGTGTGTTTTATGTACAAGTTCTTCTTTCTTTTCCAAGTTCATCAATATATGATTTTTCATGCAAAGCATCAAAACCTGAATCTCCAAATAGACTGCATCCTTAGAATATCTTATCAGAGTAGTAATTTAAATTTGTATTACAGTCCTCAAACTTCCTCTTATTTCTTCATATTCCTTTCTTTACTTCTCTTTGCAAAATAAAACATCGTTGTACCATACTGCTGCTGAGTCTTTGCTGTGATGATAACTAATTTGACAGCAGCTCCATTATATGGAGCTTGTTGGGTTTTTTACTTTAGAGAAGCTAAATAACCATAGGAATTATCATTAATAGAGGACTTTTAGCACTGAAGACTGAAAAACATCTTTTATTCATAATGAGGAAGGTAATTTAGTAACTTTGTTTCTGTAGTGAATAACTGGATTTTATTTTTTTTCCCAAATTAAATGAGGTGATGCAGAGATTACATATTTTAAAGGTAGTATTGATGCTTCTTCCTATTAGGAAAAAATGTTGGAACTCTATAGTACTCTCAATGTCTGTGAAATATCAGTCAGTTTCAGAACACTTTCTATACTCTTATCCATATATAATATAAAACACCAGTGTAACTTTGTCGTTCTTGTATATGTTCATATTAGCCTAAAAAAAAAGAACCTTTGATAATTAGCTTTTGTTTGAATATCAGCAATAATGTTTTGATTTAATAGCTTTGCTAACCTATCTCTAAGCATAAATTTCCCATTTGGTCCACAGCAGATAACTTAACTACTACAATTTTTGTTTTCTTCTTTTAAAAAAATTGCAGTTTTGAAGTCACGTGTTTTCATAGAAATTTAAGTCAAATGTTAAATATATGATGCATCACATTGTTGAACAGTTAGAATACTTTACTACATAATTATATCTTTAGAAGGAAAAAAAATTATAACAAGTTATTAATTTTAAAATCTTAAATGTAGGTTATTCATGTTAAATGTTTATGTTGCTTCTTACATTAAGAGTAGTTGGAGCATATATTTGTACTCTTGCCTGTGCATTTAACAAAATAATTTACAAATTTATTTTCAAGTGTTGCCTTTACTGTGAGCAACAATCATGCTGTATGCATTTTTATGAACGTTGTTATGAATTAGGTTTTTTGAAAGCTATGTCGTAAGAAAGTACAAAGTGAAATTATTGGTAAATATAAATTCAACATTATTGCCCTGTATGCTCATATTGATGATCTCATTTAGAGAAATATAGTTTTCCAACCAGAGAAACAAAAAAATTTTACCTGATCCATCTTACCACGTTTCCTCATGGTTTTTATGATCATTTGAAATAATTTTTTTCTATCTACAAGTAAGATAAGATTAGTAATTCTTAATGAACTACTCTGGTTAGAATGGGAACATCATCCTACAGCTCAATTTAATACAACTGAATTACATTAAATACACGTGGGACATTTCAGAACAAGTATCATCAGAAGATGTTATTAGGGAATGGCTGCTAGGCATTAATAACTATATGGATTCATTAATCTAATTTTTATGTATAGATAAACCAAAATGAGTATATGTGACAGCAGGAACTACCAACAAGCTTGGTTTTCTGAAAAATATATGCCAAGTTTCCAGCAGGACCAAAAAACAGTAAAAAACTTATTTGTTTTTGACTAAATTTGTTGGCAATGCCAAAGCTTTTCTAAAAGTGCCACCTTTAGACTGGTCCAAGTCATCATGTAGGTAAGACCTTTTCCTAAAATACAAAATGATACAATTTTTATCTGTAATGTAGACAACAACATAAAATACAGAAATCAATGAGTATAATTGTCTTTGACAAAAAGCGCAATAGCCTTCCCAAGCCTGCAGACCTAACAGAGAAATTGTACTCCATAATAAAAAAAAAGAAGATGTAGTCTAATAGATAAGACTACTCATACTGATTACTCTAAGTGATAAAGCCATAGAAATCAAATCAGGCTCATCAAGTGCTTTTGATCTGAAAAGAAAAAAAA
>VXBJ01006974.1:129818-142563 GCA_013400055.1 Nycticryphes semicollaris
AAAAAAAAAAAAAAAAAACAAACTACTATCTTTATATTTTAAATATACAAATTAGGGTAATATGTATTGTTCAAAAAATGTAGAATGAATAAATGAGAGTGAAAAAACAATAAAACAATAAAAATAAAAATAATTCCATTTTTTTATTACCTAGTTAATCTTATATCGTGACTAATAGAAATTCATGAATCTAAAAATAAGAATTCTGTTACCAGAGAAGAGTTCACGTTGTTGTGTAAAGACCATATCTTACTAAGATATGCTCTTGCTAAGAAAAAGACTGGCCTTTATGAGTTGAAACAACATGATGCTTTCCACTGCAGAGAAAACTAATGAAGATCTTGGCACCATTTTTCTTAAATGTCTTTCATTTCACAAGCACCCATGGCCTCCAGTTACATTTTCTTTAGACTTAGGGGTATAATTTGTGACAAAGAAATGTGATTTAGAACATATGAATTAAAAGCAGTTCTACCTTCTCTATCATACAGAAGATTGGACTAAGATGATCCTTGTATTGACCTCTGGTCTATGTAAACTTTGAATCTCTGGGGGTTATGATCAGTTACACGAAAATCAGAGATTAACATAGCCTCCTAACACCAGGAACATCCACACTAACATTTTGTTGTTGCTAAACTATTTTAAGAAAATATTCATGGTAGTCATTCTGAAGTTCTTCCATACTGTGGACAATCTATCATCCACTCATAGCATCTTGCATTTCAGGCCTCCTTCTTCTAGATGTCATTTTAAGCAAATGTGTTAGATTGTACTACTAACAGTGACAATATGACCTTGAACTGAGAACTGATTTAATATAAATTCAATTTCATGCAGGTGGCTGAGCTACCTGACTGTAGGTGGTTATGTTCCCTTTCTGTATAAAACAGCAATACAGTTACTGGCACTATCTTGCTGTCTATGGCCTAATCACATCTTATTTTTTCAGGTTATTTTTTTAACATCCCTTTTCTTTGCCTGTGTTTGTGATTCTTATAAGTTCACTATTAATTTTAAGTTTGAACATAGATGCTTCACTATAAAGGACATAATGAAGATGGATAAAAGGCAATCATGAGAGTCCATAGAATTTTTTTTTAAGTTATTCAGCTAGTTTAATTATATAAAACTTTCTGGAAAGCTTAAATAAGGGACTGAATTTGACTGCAATATTCATCAGCAGTGTAATTGATTGGATAGTTGTAGTGTTTGAATGGTCTTTTGACCATGTAACAGTGTAGTACATACTGATAGCTGAAAATCACAGTGTTATTAATTACACTATGTGAGTCTGGCCTTCAGTTTGCAGCAGAAGTCTTCCCTCTTGACTTCAAAATAAAAGGGCAAGTTTTTGAAAGATCCTAACATGTTATGGACATATAGATTTAATTTAATAAATTATTTTGTTTCAAATCCTGAAATATTATCTCATTTTTTGCTATGATGTTTAAGAATAAATCTGATTGAATTTTTAATAAGTAAACTCTGACAAAACATAAACTAAACATTTTTAAATTTCTTAGTATCATGCGGTGCTATATAAGCACAATTTATTAAATTTTTATGTTGACAAGAAAGGCAGGAATTATTTGTGAATTGGCCAGTAGGATCACTACCTGAATCCATAATGAGGAAAGATAGCTTTAGGGAAAGGCTGATAGCTATAAGAGTGCATGCTTCTTTCAACATTTTTGTTAACATTATTTTTGCCCTTATGGCTTCATGTGAGATTTTCAACTTCAGGTGGTATTGTGGGGACAAAATGATTATGCAGTAATAGATTTGTTTGAGTGACTTTGTTCTCCATTTTTTTATGATATATTGCAGACGGGCCATGTCATTAACTATAGTGACCAAAACCGCTAAACTATATGTAGCACATTATTCCTTCTGTAAGCTTTAACATGTCACATGTGATGCTGACTTTTTCTCTTAAACCCAGAGGAACACAGAGTATTCCATCTGATTCTTTCCCTGTGTGTAATGCATCATAAGCCTTTTATCTTCTATAGGATAAGCTGTAACTGGGAGTCAGCTGTAGCGCATAGTTTTAAGAATAGTTGGTTTTGACAGCTGCATGTATGTTAACTCTTTCCTGCTTTTCTGTAGTCTTTTTGGTGACAATCAAAAGCCAGACAGACCCCAAGACATTATATAGCTTTCCACCAAACCAGCATCTACAGTGAAAACCCCTGAGGGAGCACGTGTATGGCTGAGAGTGGCTAGTACCACACAAACAATATCAGCCTTTATATGCCAACCTATACATTTCTGATATATTGTGATCCCTGCCTCTAATCTTACTGCAAATCTTATTTTCACTTATAGTTAATTAGACAGACCTCGTTCTAGATCATATGCTAGCACCAAAAAGGGAAATGGTTCTGACTTCTTGACGTTCATTATTTAAATGTTACTGAGCTGAATTTTGCTAAATTAACACTGAGCAATGTAAGACCAGAAACCGTGTTCAACAGAAGAACGTATTTCGATTAAGTTGTTCTTTCTCTGCATAAGATGACACACATACAATCTTTGTATCATTACACTTATTCCTACTTTGCTGTGCTTTTAAATATTCTTTTCAAGAAAATAGCAAATATATTCGTCAAAATTATTGCACAAATAGTTGCTACATGATTAGCTTAATGTGTTGCTGACACTTAATTCCTTATAGGCAAAATGGCAATCATCTTTAGTGAAGAAACAATGCTAACTAAAGTCCCTTTTTCTCATTCCTCTCAAAAGCCGCAGATACATGTCTTGTTAACTATCATCATTAATATGAAGTCAGCTAGATACATAAATATCTTACACTTTAATCCATCTAAGCTAATTAAAATTTTATAAAATTGATCTCTGAGTTTTTCTCAATTGATTACCTGTGACTTTAAGTTCCTCCAGTACTTTCATTAAGAATACCACTTTTGATATAGACAATTTCATAAATGTCTTCAGCGTATTATATTATACAAAAACTTTGGAAACAGTTACATTTAACAGCTATTACACCCACATGTTGTTTAACCCGAGCCGAGTTCCTCCAGGCACAGCTTATCTATCCCTTCTGTTCTTACAGAAGCAGAAGGTTAAATAATCTGTGTATTTCACTGTTTTCTGCCAGAGGTAGAGCTCCTCAGGCTTTTACAACAACTTGCACTGTGGGTATGAGAAATCATGTTTATAAATGCAGGTTTTGGGGGACAGTCTGCGATTCACAGAATACTATCTAGGACTGTTAAATGTGTAATTTTATACAGCACAGAAAAAATGCCATCTTAGTTATTATAATCTCTGCAGATTTGATCTTTTAAAAATTTATTCTAAATATCAGAAAAATATAAGGTACAAATTGATATCGTATAAATTCTATCACACTGTTTTGTTGTTCTTTTTTTTCACGTAAACCAGGGTAGAGCCAGGTTGGGGTAAATTGGATGAGAACAACACTTTCTAACAGACAATGTAGGATAGTTCTGGTCTTCACATCTGCAATCTTCTCACACAGAAATTGGCATTCATGAGTCATATCAATGTTCATTATTTATAGAACTCCTGACATGAATTCATTCTTCTGAAAACTGTGCCACTTACTATGCATTTCACATGGCTGAAGTGAAGTAAACCACAAACAGCACTCTTTCGTGCCTATTTGAGAGGCAGGTATAGAATATGAAACTTGTAGGATTTTAGCCTGAAATGGTTTCAAATAAGATCTAAAACTGTGAGATTTATTCCTCCTTTCTTTAAGCTCATCTGGGTTTAGTGTTACATTTTTTGAAAAGTTTTATATTTTTTGCCAGTGGTACAGCAATATCTATTCAGGCTGTCTGGTTTATTTCTATAATTTAAAAAGTTAACTTAAAAGAAAGGAAAACACTAGAATTCCCCATGGTTGGAACAGCAGAAATATTTTGGTGTCCATAGCTTCAAAGTTAGGGAAGAAATTTCTTTGAAATTACTTTTCTCCTTTGATATCCATACTACCAAATACACAAATAGAGGTATTATAGAGTTGAGCAACCACAGAACTACAGGACATACAGTGGAAAACACTTGTTTAGAGGCATATACTTGTCCTAATCAGGTAATTTACAGAAATTTTCTTTTTTTCTTTAAAGAGCCTATGTAAAATGAGAACATTTAGTCCCTGAATAACAAAATGCGGGAAAGAAATTCAGTTTCCTCTTGAAAATGAGGGCCAAATGTATACCTTTACAGGCTTTGACACACTTTTGTAGTTAAGATATGCATTCAGATTCCCATTTTTAAGCACTAATATTTGAACATATTTGCCACTAGGAATACAGAAATGCTACTCCAGTAATAGGAGTAAATGCTGCAGAATTTAACTATTTCTTTGTGCACTACAGATAATCTTGCATTTTTCTTCCCTGTTGATGATACAATAAAGCATGAACATACATGCACAGAAAACTTGCAATGACATCAGGATTATGATGATAGTCTCTTCCTAAAAATCCTTTGATTTACGAAGCCTGGAATGAGAGGCCATCATGCAGTTCTGGACAGGTATTGGAGCAGAGATTGGGGAAACAAGTGGGGAAAAAAAAAAACAAACAAACAAACAAAAAACCCCCACAAACCAGAACCCTCTCCCCTAAAAAAAACTAGAATCAAAAAAAGGGCTTTCACCATTTCCTCTGCTCTAACTGTATTTTAATAGAATAGTGGAGCCTAGCTAGCTGTCAGTGTGGCACCTTTCATGAGCACAACTATAAATACACTTTAAAAAAATTGGCCATAAATCATGTGTTGTCATTGGAGAACATAAAGGGAAATTACAGTTTTTCCAATGACAACAGCAAGGGAAAAAAATTGTAGCTCTAAAGTCACCTCTACTCTTACTTTCCATTCTAATCTAGTATGCTTTTCATTTTGCAGTTGAGCGATTGATTCAGTTAGGCATTAGTTTTCTTGGCTGGCTTGATATCAAAGACTTTAAGCATTTGCAGTCAAAGAGTGGATTCTTTTGAGCAATCAAGGGTTGTATAGGGGACCGCAGTGCCTGCGAGGATGGTGGGGAACAAACCCACTAGTAACAAGCAAACTCAGACACAAAAATAATGCTGTTACACAGCACAAAACAGAGAAGCTGCAATGATCTTGTTAACAGCCCTTTTTCTCCCCTTTTGACCTCAGTTGATTTTGATATGAATAAAGACTACCCTGAAATAGCCTTGCAACCTAACAGCCTTCCTGTGAATAGAGGGGATGGGTTTTGTTCCACTGCAGTAAAACCTTTCTGTTGTGCAGAGTAAGAACAGTAGTGATTATAGAACTTGGCCCTTAATACCAATACACAAAGCTCTGCAATCGCTAGCAGTTATGATCAGCACTGAAGCATGAATTTCAAAAATGAATAAAAATCATGTTTGTTCTACCATATCTGTTAATTATGTCAAATGCTTGGATGTGAGGATATGCTTCCAAATCCTTATAAGGCACACGACCTGGGTAATGCTCAGATCTGACATTTGTTCCCAAAACCTAGTTTTCAGAGGAAGAAAACAGGTGTATAGGCTGAATAGGTAGGACAGTAGCTCTAAAATGTCCCAAACCTGGTTGATGAGAGACCAAGGATCCTTCTTTGTGCTAAGGCACTCCTGAGAAGGTTAATGTAAGACACAGGCAGACATTATTTACTTAAGTCCCTTTTTCTTAACACATTATAAGTCACGTGAGAGAAAGCCCGGAGGGAATGCACAGCCTAGAGTTTGTGATAAACATCTGACATAAAAACAAAACTCTTGAATATAAACAGGTCTTGAATACACTAACATTATCCAGAACATGTGAAGACATTCTCAAAGGTAGCTAACGCTGGTATAAAAAAAAGCAAAACAAAACAAACAAACAAAAAAAAAGGTTTTGTTGAAGACTTGAATGAAAGAAGAGAATTAATTACAAAAATGGTAGCAAGAATTTGAGAGAAACTGGTGAGCTTCCTCCCAAAAATTCATGGTAGTATCATATTTTTATATGATTTGTTTATTGTTGTCAGCATATTCCAGCCTTTGTTTTCTTGTACCTGTAGACCTAGCAACTATTTTTGCAGCCATGTTATCTTTCCATAGGGATGATGTCAAAATGTAAATGAAAAAAAAAACCAAACCACTGTCAAAAGGTCTCAATTGTTTTTAGGTGAACATTTACATAATAGCTGGATTTCTGTCTTAAATAAATAGTAATAGACAGAATTTGGATTTAATGTTTTAATAGTAATGAAAATAAAAGTTACTTTTTACCGTTATCATTAAATCTATTTTTAAAAATATGGATATTTTCATCTGTATTTTCTGAAGTTACTTTCAGTGTAGCACTTCAATTTGTTTGGGATTCATATAAATGATTAATTGCTGATAGGTTTGACACCCAGAATAATTAAAATGGTTCATTTCTTCTGAATGAAACACCTAGATTTGTTAGATGAAATGCAGCCATATTATGTATTCATCTCATTCATTTCCTTTAGAATTACAGAAAGTCACAAATATTTAAAAAATAATTTAAAACTATGTCTGAGAAGGCAGAGTAAGTATGCATACTGTTGCATCCATCCATGTAGGGTAGGTTGCTAGCTCCGGTAGATGACCCTACAAACAACTACAGGGGAAAATCAAACGTATGTAGAGGCAGGGTATTTTCTTCACTCTCGTGACAAAGGTGTAGGACTTCCATTCCTCCCTCCTGCTAGGTTTCCAGATAAGGGCTAAGCAGCAGCTGTCCCCAATGTAGAGCACAAGTACCCCATTTATTTTCCATGTAGTTGTCCAGAGAAGTTGTAGATGCCCCAACCCTGGAATTCTTCAAGACCAGGCTGGATGGGGCTTTGAACAACCTGGTCTAGTCAGAGGTGTCCCTGTCCATGACAGGGGGGCAGAGCTAGATGATCTTCGAGGTCTCTTCCAGCCCAAACCATTCTATGATTCTGTGATAGAACACTTCATGATTTGCATTAAAGGGCAATGTGTCATCTGGATACATGGCAGCTAAATTACAACTCCCACAGCTGAGGAAACTGCATCAAGGCTTTCCTATTGATATGGAGAGTCATTACAAGTGAGAGGTAGTATTTTCATCTCGCAGTTGAAAAAGCTTGTGATTTATAACCATTGACGCAAGTCTTTCCTTAGAGGATGTGATATCCCATATTAACTTTTTAAAAGTAACATCCAGATAAAGAAGCACAACTAACTAAGATTTTTATTTTTCTCCTTCCTAATAAATTCATAAATTTAATGTTACAGAAATATATTCCATGATTGATTTAATTAAACCATTTTTCTTTCTCTGAATTCTATGTTCTTTCTTTGAAGAGGTATATTTCAGAGATGGGAAAACTGTAGACATGACTGTAAAATTCAGAAGCAGCACCAACTGAGCTTGAGATTAGGAAGGAATCTCTTAAACAAATAAATTCATTTTATTTTTTCACATAGCTCTCACATTGCATGCACAGACACACACACATGTATATGTATATATATACACAAAAAAAAGGTCAAAAGTAGGTTTACTGTTTTTCTGAGGGTATATATCTGTCTGAGGTTATCAGTGCAGAAGGATTTATGACTCCTTGTGACATTGACAAAGAAAGATCACAGGAAATTGGAAAAAAACTATAATATTTCCAATTAATTTACCTCAACATGAGCATTTGACTTTGAATAATATGCTCAGCAATTTTAAGTGATTTTCACTTTCACTATGTATCAGAAGCAATCTTACCAAAAGTATTGTCTGGAGTCAAGCCCCAGAATTTACAACTAATATATCAAATGTTGTTTCAGGATGTATCTGAGTTTTGAGGTATGGGGAACTACAAAACTTCCCAGGGCAGCAGGTGATCAGACATCAGTGATAGCTAAAGGAAAGCTTGATAGTATTACCCTAGAATGATCAATAGCTTCACATCAGCACACCAGCCACTTGAAATTCAGACATAAAAGAGAGGGAAAAAAAAGAAAAGGAAACTTGAAAATAAAAGGCAAACTTTGAAGAGGAGAAGACTGTACAAACAAAATCATTTTTAAGAATTAATTAGAAAGGAAGGAAATTACATAAAATATTTTATCATAGGACGGAATCATAGAATCATTTTGGCTTGAAGAGACCTTTAGGATCACCGAGTCCAACCATTCATCTAGCACTAGCAAGTTACCACTAAACCATGTCCCTCAGCACTACGTGTTTTTAAATACCTCCAGGGACAGTGACTATATGACTTCCCTGAGTAGCCTGTTCCAATGTTTAACAACCCTTTCAGTGAAGAAATTTTTCCTAATATACAATCTGAACCTCCCCTGGCACAACCTAAGGCCATTTCGTCATGTCCTATCGCCTGTTACTTAGGAAAAGAGACCAGCTCTCACCTTGCTACAAACTCCTTTCAGGTAGTTATAGTGAACAATAAAGTCTCCCCTCAGCCTCCTTTTCTGCAGGCTGAACAACCCCAGTTCCTTCAGACTTGTGCTCCAGATCCCTCACCAGCTTTGTTGCCCTTCTTTTGGACACACTCCAGTACCTCAATGTCTTTCTTGTAGTGAGGGGTCCAAAACTAGACACAGTATTTGAGATGGGCCTCACCAGTACCGGGTACAGGGGGATGGTTACTTCCCTAGTCCTAGAACCACACTATTTCTAATGCAAGCTAGGATGCTATTAGCCTTCTTGGCTGCCTGGCCACACTGCTGGCTCATATTCAGCTGGCTGTCAAGCAACACCCCCAAGTTCTCTTCTGCGAAGCAATTCTTCAACCACACTTCCCCAAGCCTGTAGTGTTGCATGGGGTTGTTGTGACCCAAGTGCATGACCCAGCACTTGGCCTTGATGAGCCTCATAACTTTGGCCTTGACCCATCAATCCAACCTGTTCAGATTCTTCTGCAGAGCCTTCCTACCCTCCACCAGACCAACACTCCTGCCCAACTTGGTGTCGTTTGCAAACATACTGAGTGTGCACTCGATCCCTTCATCCATATTGCTGATAAAGATAATAAAGAGAACCATCCCCAATACAGAGCCCTGGGGAAAAAACATTTGTGTCCAGCTTCCAACTGGATTTAACTCCATTCACCACAATTCTTTGGGCCTGGCCATCCAACCAGATTGTAACCCAGTGAAGTGTACGTCCATCCAACTCATGAGCAGCCAATACGTATCTGTGAAATGATCCAGGGTTATATTTATCAGAAAGGAGGTGCAACAAGCTTAGAAAGAAATGATGCCGTGTCCTCCACTTGTACAGGGTCACATTGCAGATCACTTGATTTTATTGATAACCTACAGCATGTCTGGTATGCCTATTTCATTGTGTAGGTGCCCATTTCAACCTGCTCCAAATGATAACAATTCTGGCAAAACTGTCTGTTTTATGATGCTGACTAGCAGGTTGATCAATAACTGAACAGAAACTCCCCTATTTTTAGCACTTGTGCTAACATGTATACACCTGCAAAAATAGAGGAAGTCCACTGCCTCTGACTGGCTTTGTAAAGCCTCAGAAGACAGTTCAGTTTACACAGAGCATCCAAAAGCTTATACACAGAGAGGTGAGAGCAATAGTGCCAGTTATCCTGCTGTTGGATGAAAAAAAGCAGCACATTAATTAGGTCCTTTTTTTCCTGGCTTTATATTTTATTACAGAATATAATGTACATTCCCACACACTTGCCAGGAGGAGCTACACAATCCACTTCCCCACCTGCACCTACTGCTGAGACTAGCTTTAAAACTCTAATGTACTCTGACACTTCTGAGTACCCTGGGAGAGCATAGCTGGCTTCCTCCAGTAATCCAGCCTGTTAGCAGGTGCTGCAAATCTAGAGGCAGATGTTAATTGATTCACACTGACAGCTTTGGCAGGTTCAGCTCGTTAGCCTACCCTGACTTTAACTGCAGTCAAGAGTATCTCTCTGTGCAGAGGAATTGAGGGTTGAGTAGTTCTGGTGTGCTAATAAGACTATCTTAGGAGGGAGATAAGTGTGGATCTGTTGTCTGTTTGCAATTTTGGCTTATGGTGTACCTGGAGAAAGAACAAGGTTTGAGGAGTATGTAGGTATGGGGGATGTTAAGCCCTGTGTGACTCTGAGATTATCTTTCTGTCTATAGGCAACTATGTTTTTAGCTTTGCTTGCTAGTCCAAGTTTTGATTTGTCTCTTAGAGTGAGTGTGTTTTCAATTAGAGCTAGGCTTTACTGCTACATATAGTGATTAATAGGGATTCTGTCTGTTAGCAGTTGTAGTGAAAAGAGTTTCAGAAGAGGAGTTTACTTCCGTTTTGATGGAATTAAGTCTCTACCTATTGCTTTTTCATAGCCACTATTATTAGAAAGTAAATATTGGGAAAAGAGGTAAAGAATCTCAAACTATGAGATGCCAAGCACCTTGGTTGTTACTGAGAAGACTAGGATTCCCTCTGTGATAGGGTCTAGTTTAAGAAAAGATCCTGTATTTTTTTTCCTGATGTGAAAGCAAGGAAGATAGATACATCTTCTGTGTGCCTTTATGGGAAAGTGCAAATAACACTAGGCTTCTTTTTCATGTCAGTCCTAAAATGCCTGTGTTTGTTTTATCTTAAACCAAATGTGATATGAAACTTCTGTCTATTAAAATGACTGAGGGAAAAACATTCAAGTCTTATAACTCTGTATTTTCTTTTATAAAATTGAGAGGATTTTTTTTTTATTTAAAGGTATGTTGTACAGTTTCTAAGCTTATGAAGTAATATATCCCCAAGACACACAAAGCAACTCTCAGTGAGTAAACCTAAGGAAAAAAAGCAGCTTAAAAATAGGTAGGACTCTTCCTCCAAGTGAAGACACTTGCAAATGAGAGTACTCTTGACTTGCAGCAATTGAATGTTAGGAAGATGAAATTGCTGTGAAAAAGAAATGTTTGTCTTAAGAAATAGCTCAAAACCTGTAGTTGCATTTTAAAATCTTAAAGTAGTGAGGAAGTGATTTAATTACTTTTAAAGGTCAATATGGACAAAATCTGCTTTTTTTCAGATTATAGAATTGTTACAGAAAATAGGCATGTCTTTGAGATTCTGACTGGAAACTTGGTAATGATGGAAGTCAAAAGCAAAGTATTCAATTATTCTCTTTGCTATCTCAGCTGTTGGCACTGCATACTGATCTTCTTTTTTCTCTCCAGCTCTAAAATAAATCCACAGTGTCACCTACATGATGTACTTGCCTTTTTTCCTGTCTACATCAGACTCCAAGCTTTATGCTCGTTTTCTGGTTAGTAAATGATGATTAGCTGAATCTCTACCCACTCAAAACCACAGCAACAAATGTTTTTCTGTCTTTGTGGCTGGGGGAGGGGGTGGGAGAGATGCTAGTCTGTTTAAGTGATATTGTACCATTGTTCAACAGAGATAAATTTTTAATCCACTACAGAGAGGAAAAGGAGCATTTGTGTGATAGAAGAGATACTGGCATGGTGAGAAAGTGAGATAACTGTTGGAAAAGCTGCCTGTAGGGCCTTTTGTGCTTTTAAGTCACCCAGAACTGGAGAAACATTTGAAGTGTGTCCCTTAATTAATGCAACAGCATGTGATAATTTAGCTTCTGAGAAGCCTGGGGTTTAAACTTTTTAATTTATTTTTTAATTTACTTTTCAATCTGACAAATCAACCAAGAGAATTTGATGTCATTGTTTAGGGGAAAGTGGGGGGAATGGCTCAGGGAAGCACTGAATACTTAAACAGATTTGAGCTATCCCAGGTTGCAGTTATAAGTGACAGCTTATATTACCTAACATTTTGTTTGTCTCATAATACAAAAAAAACTACGAGCAGATTATATAATATTAATGAATCATGGTGCCATGGTTTAGGTCAACTTGGCCTACGATGGCGGCAGATTCTCTCTCCCTACTTTATTGTTCCAGGAGAAGAAGGGGGAGAGAGAAAGATTTACAAGTTTAGAATGAACTAAACTACTTTAATGAAATATTAATATTAAAATTTAAAAGGAAATAATGGAATAGATACAATATATACAAAACCACATCAAGCTCCTGGGATGATGTCACTGACAGGCACTGGGAAAGTCTTGGACTGGGAAGTTTACAGTGGTGGATGGGAACTGAATTCTAGATCTGGAGTCAGGAACACATGGATCAGGATCAAAGGCAGATGAACAGACAGGGTCCTCTTTTGACATTGGCCATGGAAGAAAAAGGGCTGACCCTTTGATTCTTTTATACTGAGCATGGGACAGTTGGTCAGGTTTGGGTATCCTGTCTGCTCCTCCCCACAGGTGGGACCCCTCTGTGCTTTTCCGTTTCCAACCCTTCAAAGGGGCAAATATCAAAATTAGCTGACTTTGGTTGTTTCACCAACAAGTATAAGCAGGAGCTTCTCTGCATACCATTCCTTGGCATGAAGTACAAACGCTAATTTTATCAGTCTGAGATAGAACAGTTTTCTCCATAATATGCTGTTAATTTTGGAGAGTTAGAGACTTAGCTAAGAAGCAAATTACTGACTAGAAAGTTGGTTCTGTTTTACCTTAAAGCAGGACACATAGCTTGCACAAAAATTAATTAAAAAGCAGAAATCTTGAAAATCAATCACTCAGCTCTCTTTGAGGCATCTAGGTGTTAACTGCTACCTCTAAAGTGATATCTTTTGGAGTCTTAGCAGATAAGCATTTTAGATACACCAAGTGTGCCCACCCAAATAACTTAAAAAAAAAAAAAAAAAAAAA
>VXBJ01006974.1:142575-188479 GCA_013400055.1 Nycticryphes semicollaris
AAAAACCAAAAAAAAACACCAACCCTCAACATAACTCTGACTTAATTTACACCAGGCAAGAAATTTAGTTAGAAGCTTCAGTATACCAGGAAACGTGTTGCCACAGTCGGCATGTTTCTCCCCCTTAACTTATACTTCCAGTATAATTTCTCTCTAATACTTAAAACTGCAGGATGCTGGGAGTCAGCAGTCAAGCAGACTCTGTTGTAAGCACATAGTCTTTACTGTTTCCTTTTGTGACCTCCCCAGGTATTGTTCTTTGCCTACAAATCATTTGATTACATAGCAGGTAAAAATTAGTATTAGAGGAGAAGAAATTGTCCTTGCTGATTAAAGGTGTGAGGTGACAGACAGTATTTCAAGGAGTTTGACTCTTGTCACAACTTTATTGGAAAAATTTACAGGAAGTGAAAGGTGGTCGTCATAAGGCCTCTGATAAATATTGCCACAGTAAACAGTGAAGCTGGGAATGATTATTACTTTTTTTTTCCCCCCCTCCTCTCCCCTCTCTATACTCTTACCCCTTGTACTTAAAGATTTGCTGCTGTCAGGTATGCTGCATTGCCATTGATTTAGTTGATGTTACTGGGCAGCTTTATTTACTGTAGAATTACTGACTTGTTAACTTTTCCAACTAAGAAATGACCTGCCACTGTGCTGATGTAAGTAGTTATTGCTCACTGTTGTCATTCTAAACCTTTCTGTACTATTTAGGTGCATCCTTCTGGATCATCTGACTATTCTTTGACAAATAAAGACCAGAAATGTGATCTAATACAGTGACAATAGCCTTTATGTGATAGTCAGTGTCATTCCTCAGTGTCATGCATGAAAGATTACTTTGGTTACCATAGTGATATCAGCTTCATTTGGCTTTAAAAGCTGACAGCTTTTTTTTGTACAAGCTCCTTAAATGTTTGATTGAAAGACTCTGATGACTGTTTGATATTGATCAGTGAATGACTGAATGCCCATTGCCAGCAGTAGCATTGCATCATTCACTAAAATGTGCGTTAATGCACAGACTCAGGCACTTTTATTTTTCCCAACCTCTCTATAACTTTATTTATTTATTTATCTTTTAAATAATAAATATGGATTGCTTTAACAACTCAGCAGGACAATGATGCTATAGTTTTCATGTTCTGAGAGTATTGCTGGAGAATGGCCCCTCAGGTTTTCCTGTGATGGTTGAAATAATTCTTCAAATAGAAGTATTTTTATTTTTTTCTTTTTTGCCCCTCCACCCCACGTCTCTTGTTCCAGAGTCCCAACTGTTGACATTCTTAGAAAACATTTGCTGGAGCCCTTTGCCCTACCCTCTTTAAGATATTTCATTCACACTCAGGTGTCTCCTTTCCCACAAATGTGTGTCTCTTCCCCAGTGCCCAGCAGGACTGTGATTACTCTGTCAAGAAATGCTCAGTTGAGATTCTAGCAAGTGAAAGATCTGTCCAGTACCTTTCCTCAGGAGAATGAAAGGATCCTTGCTTTGGTGGACTGAAATTGTATCTTTTCTTAAAAATATCCATGCTTTTCTGTAAGGTTCCTCAGCAGCTGTTTCTGAGGCTGGGGATGTATCAACCATATGACATTATCATCAATTAGTCTTCCCCACTGCATGGAATTTCTTCTTTCTCAAGCATTTCAAAGCAAAACTATTATTTCTCCAGGGTTTATTCCAGTGTCCTGGATTTGTTGGTGTCTGCCAACTACTTCTTCGCTTGTAATTTAATGTAAAATGGTAGTTAATGTTACAAAGCAGTAGAAAAGGAGAAGCATCGAGTGATGGAGAGGTTTTATATCAACTCCTTGGACTGTTGCTTAGGTGAAAAATCACACTTTTCTTTGAGGGTATATCTGCACATGGCCACAGTAATTCCTGTTCCTTTACTGATGAAAGACCTTCAAGACCCCCACCACCTTGTTCCTTTTCTTCCCAAGTGGCTGAGGTTGTAGGGTTTATGGATATGACAAGGAGGTAGCTTGTAGCTTGCTTTCTTCTTTGATCTGAAGGTCATATCTAGCTTATTGCAAACACCAAACTCGTGTCTATGTCTGTTCTTCTGATATGTGCTATGTTGAACACTGCTGAGACTTGCTTAGCAGTAAAAGGCAGTTTTTTCTCAGTAAGCGTCCCATTTCTATTTGACTGTGTGAGTGTTTGTCTTTCTAGTCAAGAATATGTTCACTCAGTGGGAAGTACAAGTTCAGCTAGAAACCCTGATTGTCTCCCTTCCACTGCGCTCATGTTCCCCAGTTATGGAAGAGAAGTGATCTGTGTCTATCTGGCTGTTTCAGCAGGCTTCTGACTGTTATAGTGTTAGTCCTCTGCTGCCTGTATAATTCTTGGTTCATCCTAGTTCTGTGTTTTTCATATAAATATGAATTTCATTTTACCAATCTATTAGTATATTTATAGAGCTTTTCTATATTACAGAAATGTTATATAAGCAAAAGATTCTCCACAGCAGCAGCTATCAACACAATACCTGTGGATGACTGGGAGGTGATCGTCCTGTACTTGACGCTGGTGAGGTGCCATCTTGAGTACTGTCTCCAGTTTGGGGCCACTTACCACAAAAAAAGACTTTGAGGTACTGGAGGGGGTCCACAGAAGGGCAATGAAGCTGGTGAGGAGTCTGCAGAGTAAGTCTTATGAGGAGCGACTGAGGGATCTGGGCTTGTTCAGCCTGGAGAAAAGAAGGCTGAGGGGAGAGCTTATGGCTCTCTACAACTACCTGAAAGGAGGCTATAGAGAGGCAGGGGTCAGTCTCTTCTTCTAAGTCATAGGCGATAAGACAAGAGGAAATGGTCTCAAGTTGTGCCAAGGGAGGTTCAGATTAGATATAAGGAGAAATTTTTACACTGAAATGTTTATTAAGTGTTGGAATGGGCTGCCCAGGGAAGTGGTAGAGGCACCTTCCGTGGAGGTATTCAAAAGATGGGTTGACATAGTGCTTAATGACATGGTTTAGCGATGTTTCAGAGTTAGGTTGAAGGTTGGACTAGATGATTTTAGGGGCTCCTTCCAATCTAGATAATTCTATGATTCTGTGATAAAGTCTACGCACAAGCTCATACTAAAGTGAAAACCTATGCCCATGGCAGGGCTTTGGAAATGTTATAGTTGATTTAATCAGTGTTTATACTCCAATATCAATTTAACTAGTTCTCATTGACCTTCATTGTAATTTTTTAAGTATATACTAGGCTAGTCATTTTTCAATGATGGAGTTCCTCTTGATAAAACATGAGAAATAATGGGGAAACAAAGTAACATTATGTCTGGAGTTGCTGGTATTTACTTGCATTGAATCTGTGGCATCTTCCATCTAAATTGCTCTGAGGTTTTTCAGTTATTGTCATAGGAAAAAGAGGAGAGCCACGTATTTTAAAATGCATTAATTTTGCTATAATATAATGCTCTTGCAGAGAACTGCTACAGAATAGTAGCAGTAACAACTGTTTTGAGTAACAACAAGAATTCTTAAAGATGCTCTTGATTCACTCTTTTTTTTTTTTTTTTTAATCTAAGACTTTGTAAGCCAAAGGCAATGCATAGGTATTTTCTTCAGTCTCTTCTCTTAGACAGAATTTTTCTCTTTTTAGAAAGTTTGCTATTTATGGTATATGATGCAAGGGAGTTCACGCTGGTTTCTGGCCTTCAAGTACTACCGCAATAATAACATTGAATAAAGGAGTTTTGTCTAGACTCTGTCCCTAGACAAATCTCTCACACATGTTCACTTTTTCTTCTCTCTGTGACTCAGTAAATTTTTAGAATCTGCATCTTGGCCACTTACATAATGACCAAAATAAGTTCTGTTGTCGCACTCAAAAGTTACAATGAGCATGCAGGATTCCATGGACAAACCTTCTACAGTGTGAAATTTACTGCTTTAAATAGGTCTGTGGCTACTCTTCTTCCTTTTTTTTTTTTTCCCTACAAACTGAAAATAGAAAAAAATTAATTGACTTTGAACCTTCTATTGATCTATGTTTTTTAAATTTGCATGTCTGTAGTCTTACATATTTGCAATATGATTTGGCTAGTCCTGGAACATAAGATTACCAAGACATTTCAAAGTGATTTCATGGTTTGTGCAGTTTAAAAAACAATTACTCCCAACTTAATAACCAGTAACATTAAGTGTGCAGCCTCCAAGGTTGTCTGGGTCTTTTTAAAATTTCATAAAACAGGTGACCTCATAGTGCAAGAGCTACACTTACTTCAGAAAGGATAGTTTCTATAAAATTAATTTATCTATCTAACCTGACTGTATGTTGGAACCAACTATGTTTTCGAGGTATGTCCTTTATAGTGCCCTCATGGAGCAGGGAAGCTCACACTTCTGTTGAAAAGGGGAGGAGGAATCAGTCTAAAAAGACTACAGGTTTCTTTGCACTAAAATTTTCAGGTGAACCAGAACACAGAAAAACTAGCGCAGATGACACCATGTTAAACTTAAAGTGCAATATTCTTATTTGTCATCAAATTAGACATAAATGGTTCTGACCTGATTTTTCTTTTTTTAAGGTTAATAGCTAGTGCATTATCTCAGCAGTCATAGCAGACTTGCTCAAATTTTGTCAAATAGCCCAATATGGACACAGCTTTAAGTATTTATGAAGGGTCTAGGTTGGAAGCCACACTTGGCAAGCTGATACTCGGGAGCAGCACTTCTGCAACTCATACTATAACTGTCATCCAGAAGTGAGAGTGTTCTTATATGACCAGAATGTTTTCCTTATTAGGAAGCAATATATATTTTTTTACTGTTAAACTTGTTACTAATCTGATATTAACAATATCTGGTGGTGATAACTTTTCAACAAAGACTGAAAGAAGAAACAATTGGTTCCTGGAGTGTAGTTGAATAAAAAGGTGACTTGGCACCATTTGTGACATCCCTGTTTCTGATTTGTCTTGCATAGATGCATCACACTTTGTAAATGTCACACTGAAAAGATCACAGAAGAAACACTATAATTTATTTTGCTTCTGATTTCTACTCAGTGATTTCCAGAATTATAAAAACATTATTATATGTGTTTTATGGTTGAGTTTGGACAGGAAAGAATTGAATACCAATTCAGCACAGGGATGGGTTTAATATCCTGTTGTTTTACCTCCACTATAATATGAAATACTTAATTTCTGGAAGACTAAATGTTTGACATTCTAAAGCTAGTTGTTGTTGTTTGTTTGTTGTTGTGTTTTTTTTTTTTTTTTTTTTTTTTTTTTTTTTTTTACTTCTTCCAGAAGTAAAATGTGCTTTGTAACTGATACTTTATGAGATTTTGTGCTGTGTTTTTTAACATGCTTTTGGTTACATGGCTTTATTCTGAAAGTGCACCTTTTTGTGAAAAGAGAACTACAAGGAGTAAGGAAAGAACTATTTAATTCAGTGATGGGTTTAGTTGCTTTATTCCATTACCTAATTGAAACTTTAAAAAAAAAAATATAAAAAGCTAGGAAAAAAACATAGTGATATACTGCCTTTTTAATTTTAATCTTATTTGTGCCTTAAGTTTATAAGTTTATTTCCTCTTGATTGAAGTTTAAAAAAAAAAAACTACAACAACAAATTTTACCAAATATCACGATGGTTAATCACATTTGTGAGTATTTATAATTATAATAAGAGCAATTATTCAATCTGAATGACAAAAAAATAGTAAATTCAGTTAAAAGAATTTAACATATTCCTTGCAGAATTTCATTAATGTTTGCATTATTAGTTAATAAAAATGTCATCTTAAATGCTAGGTCATTAGGAAACAATTAAAATTTTATTTAATAAACAGATCAGTGTGTTGTTTTTAATTCCTAAGTAATTTAATTTAACTGACCATATAATATTACTGCAGCTCAGAATGGAGATTTCTAGGTAATTAAAGTAACCCATAACACTTGTTCATTCCATTAGATAGCCAAAATATTTTCAAACACTTTAGTCTTTGATAAGTTGCACCTAGTTGCTTCTAGGTGCAAAAGGAAAGGTGACTCACAGTAATCATTCTCAACAGAAAGAAATGTCTATTACAGTTATTTCTATTCAATAGAAACTTTCAAAAATAATAAAATAGAATATTTCATTTCCTGACTAATCATAGAATGGTTAGGTTTGGAAGAGACTGTAAAGGACACCACTCACTAGACCAGGTTGCTCAAAGCCCCATCCAGCCTGGTCTTCAACACTTCCAAGGACGGGCCATCCACAGCTTCTCTGGGCAACCTGTTCCAGTGTCTCACCACCCTCACAGTAAAGAATGTCTTCCTACTAGCTAATCTAAATGTCCCCTCTTTCAGTTTAAAAATATTACACCTCATCCTATTACTACACTCCCTGATAAAGAGTCTCCCCATCTCTCCTGTAGACTCCCTTCAGGTACTGGAAGATTGTTATAAGGTCTCCATGATAGTGATTATTTTTCCCCTCTCACTTTTTACTCAAGAGGAAATAAGTTGTTTTGTTTTGTTTTGTTTTTTTTTTATTTTCAAGTATGTGCTTCTTTGTTGACCTTTTATATTATTTGCATTAAGGTTGATCTTCAGCATGAGGAAATAATATGCAACATAAGACTTTTTTTATTACATCATCTTAGAATATCTAAATGTTAGACATTTTTTTTTCAATACACTTATGTTCATTTGCTCACCTGAATATTCCAGTGGGTTTGACTCCTCCTTGAGTTATCATCTTCCTATCAATTTAACAGCAAAGATTGACTTAATTAATATGCATTGTCTCCCTTGTGCTATAGCAATGAGTCAATGTGCATAGATAGCAAGAAAAGTTACCTTTGCTTATCAAGAACACTCTGTGTTATTTGCTATTACAAAAAGCAGTCTGTAAACCCTTCCAGTTCTGGAAATCAGTGTTTTGGCAACTGATTAAAAGCCATAATTAGAAAGAAAAGTCAGGGGGGAGAAGGGGAGGGCGGGCGTGGAGTTCGATAACCCTCATAAAATTCACATGAAAATCTGTAGCATAGGCTACCCACATAAGTCTGTTGATACAGAGGTCGTGCATTGAGCCTGTGTTGCATCCTACCTAGTTCTAGAAGTTACGAAGCTGTGGTTCCTCTCACTGTTCTGGGCTTTAAAACTATGTTTCTATGCAAATGTTGTTACACATTCTTAGAGGACTAACCTAATGTTAGATTGTAAACAGTCAATTCACCACTTTGGAAGATGGCTGAGATGATGAATGGATTTGGAGTATTACAGCAAAAATAGTTTTGTCAAACAACAGCCTGAAAAAGGGCAGGCAAATAGAAATATGTTATATAGCATTTCAACCCCAGTTAGTAGGTAATTAACACAACAAATACAAATTTACATCAGTAATTATAGCTATTGTGACTGAATTCTCATACTGATTTTCCTAAAATTCTGTTTAAAATTTATTAGCAGAACACCCAGAAGTAAAGGTACAGTCTAGATAATATCAAGTGACTCATTTGCAGTCTGACACAGTAGTTATGGAAATACACATACATAGATATTTTAATTTATGCAGGCTGAACTAGGAATGAAATCTCCTGGGTTTTTTTTCAGCAGAACAAGAAGCCAAAATAACCAATATATTTGATGAGTATAAGAACATAATTCTTTATTGGTGGTGGTAGTTCTGATTTTCTTAAATATGGTTGGCTTTTTAGAATACTATTTTTTTAAGGTTAATGCTTTGTTTTGAAAATATTGAACTGTAAGATTTCAATCTCTGATAATTTTGATCTGAAAATACCCGTCACTGTGTTCTCATTACTATTCTGGTGGGCAGTCCTTCGCTTCTTGAGTATGTAATATTTTAAGCAGCTTGCATTTAGGCAATGAGACACTGGAAGCTGTTTTGTTCTTTTAAGGATTTTTTTTTTTTTTCAGTGATCTTTCTTCAAGAAAATTTACAAAGTTTACTATCTTGTTTCAAATAATTTGGTCTTCCTTGATTAAGGTCAACTGCCTTTCTCTTCCCACAAATGATCTTGTTTTCATGGTTTTTTCTTAATAGAAAATGGAAGATTATTCAGCTGGCAGTGTTGCTTTGACCTTTATGTATCAGTGTTATCAGTCCTTCAAGGTGCCTGATGGTGCTTCGGGATTATCAAATCTATATGGGATCATGTTCTGTTCCTCAGACTTTCTTGCTCTTATGAACCTTTTCTGATTAGAAAGAAGGCAGCTGTAAGCCTAAACTTGATATGTTTGTAGTGTAGGTTTATCAATAGTTTACAAACCTGTTTGCTACTTAGAAACTGGGTAGTTGATCATGTGCTGAAGTAACCTGTCTAGATGTTCAAGTCCTAGGTGTAAATGCCTGTTAGTGAAGGGAAGACACTATTTTAATTTTTCTCAGCAATTAAGGTGTAGGAGATCCCTAGCTTTGGCCTTACTGGGAGGGAAGGAGCCACTGCATGCATCTTGTTTTGCAACATTGCAATTGGATTTGATTTTTTAAGTAGTGCATTAAATTACATTAATCTTAAGAATACATTACTGAATCTTTGAAATTAGATACTTCATTTATCCAGAACTTGAGTATCTGTATTCAGATAACCCCAGGAATATGCTGCTGCTCCCCTGGCCCATTCTAGTTTAAATTAGCCTGCAGTCTTGAGATTCACAGCCTGGATGTTCATTTCTGTATGACTCCTGCCACAAAGCCCTCTCTAGCACAAAGAGCCTGTGTGTTAACATTTCAGTAAGGACTTCAAGTGCCTGAAAGGTTTTTTGCAAAGATCCATTGATATGTATGAATGCTGCAGAAATGGCCATTTAAGAAGACACAGTTTTGACTGCATAAGCTAAGTGAAGTGCATGTTGGGATGAACAAGTCTGGGAGAAATACGAACAGAAATAAATAGTTTTTTAGGAAATGCTCTTGATGTAAACTGTCATCATTCTCCTATTCTCTTACCTTCAACTTACTAGTTTTCTTTGTATAGACACCATTGTCATAAGATTAATAAATGCCACAATTTACAAACCACGGTGATCCTGGGCACTCTGTTCCTTTGCCTTATTTTACGGGCTTAATCTAAAGACTCAGGTTTATTTACGTATTGAGCAGGATCACAATTACTCAAGTTCTTTCCCTCTGGGACACAAACTACTTATTCTAGGCACTGCTAGGACCTCATTTAGGCTTACCAGGTTTTGGCTGTAATGGTTTCTTTGTGCTATGATTACTCTACAATTAGTTCCTCACTGTTGGAAGATTTTGTCACATCAAAAGAAAGAATAGCTCAATGTAGGAAGCATAACGGCAGTTCTGGGTATGACTGCTGATACCTAATGCCAAGAACAAGAAAATTTGGAAACACTTTGTTTACTAACGATTCCTGATAGCCAAGTAAATTCAAACAATACACAATTGTCTTTTAGGAAATAAAAGTTCTGGGAGAAATGCACCCTCAGAGCAAGTGCTTCATAGGTCCTTTGCCTATATAAGTTTACTTCCTTGTTTTTTCCTCCTTTATTCTCTTTCTGTGCTTCCTACTATCTTTGATTAATCCATCTTGTTTGATAATTGATAAATAAGTGAAAGCAGAGTGAGAAACAAGTCTTGCAGGTATAAAAGGACTTTGACGTAAGAATAAACCGATTGGCATTTCTTTTTCAGCATTTGAACAGCAGCCAGACTTGTGCTGGGGGCTGGGCTGATAAGCCTGTAGCCTCTCCTGTTGGCAAAGACAGGTGCAAGTATGTCCTCCCAGGGCAAGTAGCAGAGGAATGCTTCTGCAGGATGCCACCTCTAGCTCCCAGCAAGCAAGACAGCACTGACCCCGGTCCTGAAGAGACAATAGGGCTGAAAGAACCATTGAACTTCCACATGCCGCGGGCCAGCGGAGAATTAACAGCAGCTCCTCTGGCTGATAAAGCACTTCTAAGGGTGCTTTCAGGACACTGTGCAGTGAGGCTGTGGTTACCCTGTTCACCTAAGTTTCTATAAGGTTTTTTAATGTTGTTGGGTTTGTTTTTTTTTTAATCAGGAAACAGCAAACATACTGTTACATGCAGGTGTATGCTTTTCTTTATGACATTCCTACCATTTTTATTTATTTTCTTTTTACCCACTTTGGGGAATTACAAGGCTGTTACTAAGGCTGAAGGTAAATTTAGTTCCAGTTGAAGGGTTGCATCCACGTTCAGATCTGTCATGTCAAAAAGTTGTGCCAAATTATAAATGTGTGTAAGTATATGTGTAAATATAGCTTACAAATCACCCCAAAAGTTCAAATTTGTGAAAGATAATACTTTGAGTTAATAAGATCTATTAAGTGTTTAGAGTCTTGAGTGTTCTATTACTCACAATAACCTGATATTAGTAATAAAATTATGTCAGTTACAGATTTTAGTTCACCCTGAACCATCAGTATGTGCCTTACAAAACTCTGTGCATGCAATACTCAACTGCATGAGCAAGTTCATTATGGACAAGCCCCTGGCAACTGCAGGATATTGTAAAACAAGCATTTTCAGGTTCACATACTAGCTGGTTTTCATGTGCAATTGTTTTGCAAAGACAATGTTGATGAGAAGCGCTTGCTGTTTACTCCTACTGTATCACATTCTGTAATGATAAATGTGTTTTGAACAAAACGATATTGGCTCCATAAAAAGAAATTACTCATGCGTAAATGGTAGTGAAAGCCCTGCCAAGGGAATAATGAGACTCTAGGAGTGTACTCATTGGTATTCAAACAAGGAAAAATGCTGAAGGCAATGGTGTCAGCTTAATTTTCTTCTCTGGTCTAAACCTCAAACACTGGTGTAGTCTTTGTAGCTTGCAGAGAATACTCACAGATTAATTCCATAGGAGTTCCATATATTGCTTCAGGGCAACATATTTCTCAAGTAAATTCCACTTCTGTAGTAAGACTTATTATTAGTTGTATTTTAATTTGGTATATTCATCCCAACAAATGAATTGCTGAGATGATCAATAAGAAAACTCTTTATATGGGTGAACTCTGGGCAGACAAACTGCTCTCATGATACAAAGAGATAAAAATACATGCAGATGAGGATGAAAGTTTCCTTTCTATACGAAGGCTATTTTCATGGAGTCCAGTTTTTCATGTCCGTCTTCTTTGCCTTGCCAGTTTTTCAGATCAAGCTGTGGGTTGTTGGATTTTTCAGCTGTTCTTGTGTGGTTTAAAGAATGGTCTGTTGTTCAGCTGCTATGTGGGAGAGAGGAAAGAAACTTGTGGCTGTTCTTATATATGTCAAATTATATGCACAGAATTCTACAGATTAACATGATGACAAAATCATCTAGGTATCAAAACTTTTACAGAATGAATTACTCATTTGCTGGGTAGCTCATTATTCTCAGAAAAATCTTTGTCTCCATGCAGAAGATGATGTTGACTATTTGGGGCTGGTTTGGGAGGGCTGGGGGATTTGTTTGTGTGGGAGTTTGAGGGAGAGGGTGGTTTGCTTTTTTGGGGAAGAAGGGTTTAACACAGTAGGAGCTACCTCCTCTGGAGATATTTTCCAGAGGGGTTATATTTTTAGATGCACTACTTGGGTTTTGTTTTTTTTTCCTTATTTATTTCTTCTTCTTCTAATTCACTTGAACTTGAAAAGATTGCTAAGCATCTGAAGTTTATAACTTCCAAGCCTTCAGATGAAATAATAACCTTTTCTCAACCACTCAAAGTCTACTAAAATATAGTGTACTGGTGTTTTGTTTTTAAATGAGGATTTTATACCCATATATAACAAGCACCTAGTTTGGTGTATGTTGTGGGAGTGGGTGGGCGAGTGCGGTGTTGTTTCTTGTTTGTTTGGGTTTTTTAAGTTTACTCCTTTTGCTTGAGAAGGACAGCAAAAGCACAAAAGCTATTTCAACTTCTCAAAACAGGTTTTGAACTCTTGGTTAGTTTCCTGACAAACAACTTTGCAGTCTGGATAGAAGCTCTAAAGAAAAAGCCCATCAAGTATAATTGCAAGGCTCAATTGTACCTTATGCTAGCTGCCATGGAAACTTTCCTATGAGAAGAAGTTAGATGGAATAGAAGCAGGGTGGAGAAAATAGCTTGACTCGGCCAGAAGCAAAATAGCAGGTTCAGGTGGTAAACGCTCAGAAGAGCTGAGTGCTTGATTGTAAGGTTAAGTGGTTGGTTTCTGGTTAGAAAATCAAGTAGTAGGTGCAATAACTGAAGATATGAAATCTTATTAATGTCCTGAGTCCATGGCTGTGGAGTTGTCACTCTGTGTTTGAGAACCATTTCACATTGATACATAGGTAGTGTATAACACTGTTCCTTCAATGTGAAGCAAGTCACACCTGTTAATCTAAACATTTCTCAGGATTTGCCTGATTTTGCTTGAACACGAATTTCCAATAAGTGGTCTGTGGAGAACTGGTATACTTGTGAATATTTAACAGTGGATCAGGGACATCAGTGTTTTATTCTGTAATGATCTTCATCCTTTTTCTCCACTCTACTATATAACATTAAAATTATACTATTAAGATTTTTAGCTGTTTCCATCGTGTTAGGCATCATATCATTAAGCTTTAGCCAAAGTGCATCGAAAGGAGTTTTTAAAAACAGAGTAGAAGAGCACTCTAGTAGCCTTTGATTGGAACACTGTGGTCACTTAATCTCTGGTGATAGACACGACAACACCTTCCTTTTATCTAGTGAATTTATCAAATCAAGAAATGGTTCCTGATGAGAGAGTAGTTATACAGGAGAAAATTTCACAACCCACCAAGGTGCATCACAACTGCTACCGAGCAGCTGAAAGTTATATCTCCTGTAGTGTGTTCTGTCATCTTCCTTGGTCTTTGCTTTGATTTGTTTACAACTTGCATCAGCCCTGGTTTTAGTACCTTTGGTAATATTTAAAATATTTCTGTTTTAATTAAAAAATTCTTATGCTAGAACAACTTTTCAAATGTTTTTAAAGATTAATCATACACTAAAAAGGATTAGGAGAAAAATAGTATATTGGTAAAGTGAAGACAAATAAAAATACTTTCATTTTGTCTTATTCTTACAAAATGGAACTAGCTTCTACTTGTATGAGGTTATGTTTTCCCCTCTTTTAACACAGTTTTTTAATGTCCTCTGCCTTGACAAAACAAACCTAACAGACTAAAAATTAAGCTAAGTTACATGAACATGACCTATGTCTTCTATCCCCATTTAAATAAGGGATTAACAAAGCCCAACTTCAAATAGTGTGTTTATATATTTCAGCTCTTTTGATCTGTGTTGCTTTTTTAACTGTATTGGGTTTACTTGGCAAGGTTTTGGTAGCAGGGGAGGGATACAGGGGTGGCTTCTGTGAGAAGCTGCTGGAAAATTCCCCCATGTCTGACAGAGCCAATGCCAGCCAGCTCCAAGATGGACATGTTCCTGGCCAAGGCTGAGCCCATCAGTGATGGTAGTAACGCATAATTTCATCCAGAAAGACAAGTGAGAATATGGGAGAGAAACAACTCTGAATTCACCAAGGTCAGTGAAGAAGAAGGAGGAGGGAATGCTGCTCTACAATGCCAGAGCAGAGTCCCCTGCAGCCTGTGGTGAAGGCCATGGTGAGACAGGTTGTCCCCCTGCAGCCCATGGAAGTTAATGGTGGATCAGATATCTGCTTGCAGCCTATGGAGGACCCCACACTGGAGCAGGTGGATGAACCCAAAGGAGGCAGTGATCTTGTGGGAAGCCCACAGGCTCCTGTCAGGACCTGTGACCCTGTGGGAGACCCATGCTGGAGCAGTCTCTTCCTGAAGAACTGTACCCTGTAGAAGGACTTATGTTGGAGAGATTCATGGATGATTGTCTCCTGTGGGAGACTGGAGCAAGGGAAGAGTGTGAGGAGTCTTCCCCATGATGAGGAAGGAGCAGCAGAAACAACATGTGATGAACTGATCGTAACGCCCATTGCCCATTCCCCTGTGCTGGCTGGGGGTAGGAATTAGAAGTATGAAGTTGAGCCTGGGAAGAAGGGNGGAGGCAGTGATCTTGTGGGAAGCCCACAGGCTCCTGTCAGGACCTGTGACCCTGTGGGAGACCCATGCTGGAGCAGTCTCTTCCTGAAGAACTGTACCCTGTAGAAGGACTTATGTTGGAGAGATTCATGGATGATTGTCTCCTGTGGGAGACTGGAGCAAGGGAAGAGTGTGAGGAGTCTTCCCCATGATGAGGAAGGAGCAGCAGAAACAACATGTGATGAACTGATCGTAACGCCCATTGCCCATTCCCCTGTGCTGGCTGGGGGTAGGAATTAGAAGTATGAAGTTGAGCCTGGGAAGAAGGGAAGGGTGGGGGGAAGGTGGTTTTAAGATTCTATTTTATTTCTCATTATTTCTCATTACTCTACTCTGATTTGACTGGTAATAAATTAAATTAATTTTCCCAAGTTGAGTCTAATTTGCCCATGAAGGTAATTGCTGAGTGATGTCCTTATCTCAGCCCATGAGCTTGCATTGTATCTTCTTTCCCCTATCCAGCTGAGAAGGGGATTGATACAGTGGCTTCAATGGACACCTGGTGTCCAGCCAAGATCAACCCACCTCATTAACCTTTCCCAATCATCTCAAGGTTAACAGGAGGTTTTGATTTGCCAACTTTGTACTATTCATTTCTTAACAGAAGGGTGCTGTATTGAACCTAGAATAAATTTTCAAAATATTGGAAAAAAAAAATNAATTAAATTAATTTTCCCAAGTTGAGTCTAATTTGCCCATGAAGGTAATTGCTGAGTGATGTCCTTATCTCAGCCCATGAGCTTGCATTGTATCTTCTTTCCCCTATCCAGCTGAGAAGGGGATTGATACAGTGGCTTCAATGGACACCTGGTGTCCAGCCAAGATCAACCCACCACATTAACCTTTCCCAATCATCTCAAGGTTAACAGGAGGTTTTGATTTGCCAACTTTGTACTATTCATTTCTTAACAGAAGGGTGCTGTATTGAACCTAGAATAAATTTTCAAAATATTGGAAAAAAAAAATATCCAAATTATAAGGCTTGCCCCAAAATTACTAAAGGATATTTTTTTGACACACAGATATTCAAAGCATATCAGCAGTGGTAAGTGATGTGATGACATCCTTCCTCCATTAGGCAAATTATTCATTCCCTTCCATGATAAACTAAAAATCTGAAACCCTATAAATAGATCACTAAGCCTTAAGCCATCAACACACTACCTTTATTTGTATCTCATTCTTCACTGGTACTACTGGGTTTTTTTTGTTTTAATGAAACTGTGCTTGGCTGCCAGTACAAAATAACAGGTGTATGTCTATCATTATTAAAATAATTCTTTCTTGCAATTATTTTTTTTCCTTGCAGTGCTGTTGGTAGGTCATTCAGGTTGCAAAAGTAGTATTTCTGCCAGAATATTGCAATTAACGTGCACACTGCTACCAAATGCTTTCCTTTCAAGCACTTGAGAGCAGTACCTGTATACCTAGGAGTTTACTTTCATAAATGAAAGGGAATTCCCCATGGCTGCATTATCTTCTCTTTAGATGTACTGTTATGTTTCAGAAACACCAGCCTGAACCAATTTGTATCAAATGCTTTTTTATGGCATAAAGGAAACATTAAAAATGTGGTGTAAATCAGAGCTAAACCTAGTTTTGCATGAACCCTATTTGCCTTTGTGTGTTCTTATTATAATGACTTGAGGGTGAGATATACTTCCACAGAAGGAGCTACTCACTGGATTAATGCAATCTGAATTTGTGTATCAACACATTAATGGTAAGGTCACAAAGTTAATGATGTTTAAAACTGTATTGTAAAATTTGCCTCAGCAACCTCATAAAACTAATGAAGTACCTTTGATTTGTGGTAACACTAACCATGTTTCTTCAGCAGCAAAGTGCTAGGTTCATAATTGTAGCTGGAATACTTCTTTGATTTTTATTTTATTTTTTCAGACTATAATTTTCACACCTATTTTAATGGGCCAAAGAGAACTTGTACACAGAGAAACTGCATCTATCCTTCCAAAAGTTTCAGTGCTGTAGGCAGCCCTCAGTGCTTTCGCTGTGGCTTTGTGCCTAAAGCCTTATTTCATGTAAGCACCTTGGCATCGTTAAATCTGGTAACGCTGTTGCAATTTACACCACGTTAGAAAGAAAATCTTGGGTTTCTAATTATAAAACTAGTGGGTTTATTGTTTAGAATTCTTATTACACTGATTTGGGATATGCATAACAGGAAACATGAGTAGAGTTTAAGAATTTACTGTTAGTTGATCAATTTTAACAACTCTAGTAGTCCAAGATGAAATAATGCATACAAAACCCCTCATGAATTATATGTTTAAAATTATTGCATTAATATATGTATACATATATACACCTAGTGCCTATCCTTTTATTCTGATGTTATCACTCTTTAAATGTTCTCCTGGGCTGTAATAGTGAACCCAATCTTCCCTAGGCAATATCAGGGAGAGGGAAGTTAAACGAGCTCTTTGGTATCCTGAGGTTTTCACTAGGAGGAGAAAAAGGACACGTAAAGTGAGAGTGGTAACAGAAACATTATTTTGATGCTTTCTTCCTCCTGATTTTTAGGTTTCCTTAGAGCTATTATTACTTCTTCCCATCCATGCTTGCTGTTTTTCCTCTGCTCCCCTGAAAGGGGTGAAAGGTGACCCCCAGTTTCACTCAGGGGCCATTTGTTCAGCGCAGACTGCCTGGGGCTGTCAGACCCTTCCTTGGTGGCACTCACAGAACTGGAGCTCAGACAGGCTGGGCAATGGACACTTGGCCACGGGGCACAGCTCAGTCCTGCTCAGCCCAGATCAAAGCAATCAAAAGCTTGTAACCCCGTATTAAGAGTAGAATTTACTGGATTGCATACTTTGTTTTGGAGAAGTGGCTAAAGGGTAAGGAGGTCTTGATATCAATGCATTGATATATTAATTGATTTTTGTGTGTATGTGTATATATATTCTTTATGGGTGGTATGTAAGTAACAAGATGGAGGCAGAGGATTTGAATACTGTATGCATATTCTGTGTTGAATAATGTAATTACCCACGATCAGCTACAAGGTAACTATCAAATACTTCCTCCTTATATTTCTCCTGCTAGGGGTAGCAAGTCCTGTTTAAGGTCTCTGAGTTATATCCATCTCACCCTAATTTCACCTTGTGTGTCAGAAATCTCTCCATTTGGAGCAACTCAGAAACTGGAAGGATGTATGCAAAGCTTGCCTTTAAAAATAAAATAAAATTTTAAAAAGCTTCCTAGAAAATAACAGTATTTTTTAAGGATTTAGGTGAAATCCTGTAATTTTTCTCTATTACAACTTAATTTGAAATCAATGAGTTATTGGATGAATAAGGATTAAACAGTTTGGAAAGTAAAATTAATAGCTGTTTATAAACAGATTTTAATTTTCTCCTTTTAGACTTATATCAGCAACATTCCACCACACTTTAATCATGGATCTACTAATACAGGATTATTTTCATAAAGAGTTATGTCCACAACAAAAAGTGCATTAATATACTGTATATACTCAGTAAGATGCCTTTTTTTTTTCCCTCCTTTTTTTTTTCTTTTGCTGTACCAATTTCATTTAAACTGTGGCAAAGCTAAGCCCAAGAGAATAATTATATTCTTCTTGAAACCTAATTAGTTCAGCTGTGATGTCTTTTTCATTTCTGGTAATAGCTACAAAATATGGTGCGTATATCTGTATAAGAAAAGCACTTAGGACACGTCAAAACAGATGCATATAGCTACATACAAATACGACCACAAATAGGGTCTTCTGAGTAACTCATCAAAATACTTTGGAGTTCACAACAGCGCTATCTACAGAAAATTATCATCCTTCCTATGCTATCCTTAAATCCAAATGAAGTTTCTGTTAAACTAGCTCTCAGCAAGCAGCTCGGGTAGGGTGATGATAGCTTCAGAGACAGAAGATTATCACCCTCCAACTGAGACCTGAACTCTAAAAACTAAAGGAATCTAAAGGATTGCTTACGGCTTACAGAGGAAAACTTTCTCCAGAAATGTTATTAACAAGCATCTCTTGGTTATAACTAGAGATTCGATGACAGAAACCTAATGTTTCAGTTTAAGATCCTCCATTTTCTCTACAGTGCTTTGTAGTGCAACAAAAAACACTTTCGTTACTTTGGTTTATAAATAATTAGAAACGATCAGCTCCATTTCAAGGTAGAGGTACCTTTACTGGTTAGCAAAATTAATAGAGGAAGAATTAAGAAATTTTTTGTATGGTGGCACCCATTCCTATAGGCATACAATTTAGTAAAGTTTGTAGCTGTGATGTGGATTAATGCTTGAAATTCTCTTACATTTATCAGCAGTTGCCATGTCAACGCTGTCTAACACAAGCTGCATCAATCATTTCAGCTGAACCTTTCTCCTCTGTTCCAAACTCTAAAGCCCTTATTGAAGGCTGTTTGCATATTTATGCATTTTTCAATTTCTACCTTCCTTTCTCCCACACCCTCTCTCATTTAGATCCTTATTAGTACAAATTTAAACTTGTCTTCAAATCTGAGGCCTATGTAACTGTTCTGCACACCTTGTAGATGCTGTTCTCCTATGGTGAGTTTATAAATCCCAGTTTCCCCCTGTTTGCAAGTGTTTTGTTTTACCTTGTACGGCATGTTCAAGGTGCAGGATCAGGACATCTTTCTGATTAAACTGGACAGCTGCCAAGAAGCGCTAAGACTATGGGACCAGACTCTAATTAGTCTGAACTCTTGCCCCTAGACCCCTGCTGTTTGAGTCTTGGGTCCTCAACATCAGAGGTATTCTTATATAGATCTGGCCCAATTGGTATGCACTTTATGCTGACATAGGTGTATGCATTGTGTTTTCTTGGTTTAATCTTTGAAAAAAACCCAGCAACCATCGATTGACGTTTTCTGTGGCGTTGCGCTAGCTTCCAACTTCTCATAAAAGACTTCAAAAGATCAGATCAGCTCCCTCAAGTTGTATGGAGATGACTTTTTGGTGACAATGATTCAGTAATGATGAATAAAGTATTTTGCTTAGATAAAGCCACCCCCTTTCTTTCTGTTATTACATTTCCAATTGTAGATTAAAAATTTACAAGGCAATGAAGGAGTGCAAAATTCAAAAGGGAAAAATTCAGCCTCTTTACATATTTCTACAGAAAGCTCTGTTTTGTTCTCAGGTACCTGAGGTTACAATTTCTTGTCAATTCTAAAGCTCTCAGGGTAGGATTTGGTTGAGATTTCCAGAAAAGACAATTCACAGTCATAATCTCATTCTGGGCAAAAGTGAAAACATTGTGCTATGTTTGGAGCTAAAAAGTCATTGTTAGTTCAATGAATGCTTTTGCAATCTAAAGTTGGAATTAATATAGAAAAGCTTCATAAATTACACAAACTTATTACATATTTTTATTTAGATAAAATATAAATATGGATAATCTCCTTTTTCTTGTCTGTCCCTGTGTTTGCAATTCAAATATTTCCCTTAATTTTAGGGTCAACAGTCCCTGCATTTCTCAATCAAAAATGGTGTAATCTATTAACCATTTCCAAGAATTACCAGTAAATTTTCTTATTTATGGGAGAAATAGCATGAACAACAAAAATAGGAAATGGTCCTATAGTCCTGATTTTGATGCTGAGATGTACTTTCCCTTTTGTGCACTTATTGTGGGAGTTTTTTGAGTGAATTTGAGATAAGTGGCCAATGTTATTAAAAGTTTCTTAAGAAGGAGACAAGACAGTAAAAGAAACTATTGTTGAATCAGTGAAATGAAGTATTCAGATAAAACTACACTAAAAATGCTATTAGTAACCACTACAAAAATTGAAGTAAATAAATATGGGTTTGTGACTAACTTTATAGTAAGGGTCTGTTTCTGCTGTGTATGAGTGGCTGTAAATGTGTGCATACTTGTTTCCATGTGAAGTGATTGTGTCCTTGTAATGGCAATGCAGATACACCACTAGCTAAGAGCTTGGAGTCCTTTAAGTGTCCTCTGAGGTCACACTTTCTTCTAACAAGTACTGATTTTAAGCTCTTTTTTGCCTTAATTATTCTGTATTTAAAACCTAAATCCAGAAAGACAGGAATGAGCACCTGACAGTTGTGGTTGCAATGAGGGAAATTGTTGGGGTTTTTTTTAGTACCACTAAAAGGCACAGAAGCTCAAAAAGGTCAATATAATTTCCATTGGAGACATGTTACATTAAAATTAACATACTCTGAGAATTAATTCTATGCAATGAAGAGAACCTGAAAATAAAAGTGATCAGAATCATAGAAAAACTTAATTGTGTCAGCTGTATGGAGTATATGCATACATTATATTTTTTAAATGACAGGTTTTTATACTTTTCAACTTTGATTGATCTAAGTTACTGCAGAACCTTAAATGTGCAAAAGGACATATATTTTTAGTTTTATCTTGACTAAACCCTTTAAAAATAAACTGTAACACGATTATCTTGGACCATATTCTGCTAGATCAGATTCTACCTCAATGTAGAACAGCTAAGTGAAGAGCTTGTAACTTCTATACCTTTCCAAGTAAAGAAATTAGACATGAACACCACAGCTTCTGTCACTACACTATACAATGAAAACAAGTGTATTGTATCATTTCATTGTACTGTTACTAGAATCAACATTGTACAGTCTCAAGAAGTGATACTATCTGAAAAATCTCAGCTCTTCACTTCAACAGTTGCATCATTTAAGCTGGTACTTGTAATAAGGAAGGTAAAACCCCCAAAATTTGCAATATGCCAGCTATCAGTGAAAAATGGAGAGTAATAAACTATCCTGGTCTAAGTGCAGCAATAGATCAGAAAAACTATCTAACCATGACTGCTGCTGAAGATCTTAAAATGTCTTTTCTATTTAAACATAGCCCAAGGTTTTCTCTAAATGTACCTATGAATACATCTAAAAGAAAATGTCTATAGGAATCATATTCACTTTGACCTCAACAGTCCATAATGCAGAACTTCTCTTTGTTGCACTCAGAAACTCTGTAACACTTCAATAAGAAGTTTGGATTACTGATAAACTCTTTGCCTTAAGTCTTCATATGACTTGACTTAGTGCAGTCTCCAAAATAACAGCCAGCTTTATTTTTTTTTTCCAAGTTTTTCATTAAAAGGAAGGAGAATTGTGTTAAAGAATATAGGAAAGAGACTTATTAATTTAGTTGTTACATGAACTCATATATAATGATAGTTCATAGCTTTAGGACCTGTTGTTACACAGAACTTATCTGAACAATTGGGATGAGAGTTTTGTATTTGCTCTAGCTGCAGCACAATAAGTACAGTCAGCAGGGTATGTGAGCAGTCAGTTCTTGCAGAAACAAACACGTCCTAGAAGATATGTAAAACTGGTGATGTAAAATCCAGATCTAGTCTGGGAACTGCGTGGGAGAACCTATCCTATGGCTCTGTCCAGGTTGGTAATCATGGGCAGAATGCAGGCTGTGATGGCCTGAATGGATTTTTCTGCCTGTATTTACTCATAGAGAAAAACAGTTTTGAGGAATATTACATTGCACAAGTGCTGAGGTGAAAGACTGTCTTTATGGAGAAGTTTTGGAGTTGGGCAAGCTTATGGCTGCATGAGTCACAAGGGTCTGCTCTTACCTGGTTTTCTGAGAGGATTAAATTTCAACGGCAAAATTGCCATGCAGGAGGCAAGGTTTGATATTAACATGTCTGAAAGAACATATACTTTTGGAGAGAGTGGATAGGTAGAATAAAACTTCCCCTTGTCAGCATCAAAGATAATATTTGATATATGGAAACACAGTGAGATGATTAATAAGATTGCAAGTTTAATTCTTGTTGGTAGAAAGAACTAATCTGCATGAAATTAAAAATAATTATAATCTTGTTCAGCTACTAAAACCATGATGACTACATATTTTTTAGTACTGTAAGTGGTTGAAGTATGTGTCTCTGATATTCAATGCCATTACTAAAAATGTTTCTATGTATATGTACATTAGAAGTAAAATTTTGGGGTTTTGGTTTTTTGGGGTTTGGTGGTGGTGGTGGTGGTTTTGGGTATTTTTCCCTGTTTTCTAGTATATGCAGAATTGTACCATGTAAAGAGATTACTTGGTGTAGTCCTTTTGGGAAAATAAAGGTCTGAAATGAATCCTGAAGTTGAAATTCCATTCAGAAGTTATGTTTTACACTTTTCATGAAAATAATTTTAAGTATTTCTTTCATAGTTAAATAACATTTTTGTTTGGATATGCCTATTTGTATAAAACTATTACTTAAAACGAGAAGCTTTTTTATGAATGAAGATGATTCCTATATGCGAATTTTCCCTTCTGTCTCCTCTTATATCATCTTATTGGAGAAACTGCACTGCAAATAACAGCACAAACACATTTTCATTTTCTTCTTGTTTTTGAAGTTATACTTTAATCAGGGTTTACAGAACTCTGAAAACTTGTTCGGTAAACTCCTGGCTGCACTAGTTTATTTGAAAACTATTGTTCAGCCTAACAATATGAATGTTTTCCCATGTTTTTCCAAATTAAGATTTTCCATGGATAACTTTCATTGCAAAAATTTCTTTGAGAACATAGATGAATGATAGCAAAAGGTTTTAATAACTTGGCAAAAAATGGTCAACTGAAAAGGTGGCAAAAGTAGTTTCTTATAGTTCAGAAATGAAAAAAAGGAATGTATATACAAGGGTCATAATATATATGGCGTGTTAAAAAAAACATAGACACAAGCACAAACATGTTTGAGTCCATGAAGGTTTACATAAAAAACCAATCCCAAATACAAAAAAAAGCCCCCAACAAACAAAAAGCTCACAACACTAAACAGAAAAGGAATTGCAGTTAGTTTAGGATTCTTAGAAAAATATCTCATGTATATCTCATTTTGCCTTTACTGATTGTCTTACCTCACTGACTTTTTTAAAGTTAGTTTCCTTTCTCATGTTCCACGGAGTTATGCCTGAACCTTTGTGGAGCTGAGAGGTTTTTTTGCTTTTTTACTTCACCATTTATTTGTTTATTTTTTAACTCATACAGCTATTGAATCATACATGTAACTATACTTGTCTCTACAAGGATATTGTATAGGTGGTCTGCTATAAGAAGCCTAACAGGTATTTTTCGATGCTTGTTTTCCAGATCGTGAAACTCTGATAGTCAATCTCTTAGCTATATCTTCAGCCAAGATATAAGACAGAGTTTTCCAGAACTGTTGGTATACAGTTCTTGTTCTGCAAATGCCTGGGATTTTTCTACTCTGAAAGATCAGTGTTTTTTAACCCCAAAGATTTTTTGTTTCCTTTCATTTTGTGAAAGATATGATTAAAACAGCGCAACAGCCAGTGCCAGTATACCTTGATATTGACTGTATGGTCTTTCTACTAAAAAGAAACGTGTATAAAAATGTGGTGATTAGATATAATGAATAAATGAACTCTGATACTTCAGCCTTTAAACTTTTTTGAGCCATGCTGCTTCTTTCCCATCTGCAGAAGCAGTGTATCCTTTTAAGACTTCACTACAGTAAATAGACAGACAAGAATGATTTAGTGGGAAGCCCAGACTTCAATGCACAAAATTCACTAATTAAGCAAATCTATTTAAAACATTTTGAATAGACTGTTGTGATAATGGATAGAAAAATGAATGGAGATATAGAGTTAAAAAAAGAGGAAAGTAGAACAAAATATCTGAAATCTCATTGAAAATAATTCCATTATCAGACTTGTCTGTCATATTTCATAAAGTTTTTAAGAAATGTTGAATATCATTCTGCAAATAACATTTAAAATGATGAATTTCTCTAGGAAGGCAAAAGTCTTTGGAAATACTTATTCATGGGTATTTGGGGACTATGACTTGTCAGCGTTTGTGAGTATTAGACAGGTAATAACCCTTCAAAGGTATCCCAGGATTTCCAAGTTGGCAATCCTCAACTTTATTGCATCCTACATCACTCTTATAAGCATCTAAACCATCTGTTAAACCATCAGTCTTTGCAAAAGAGCCATTACTTTAGTTCTGCTTCTGCATATGAGCTCTCAAATATTTTCTAGGATGATTGCTTAAGATCAGGTGGCAGTATGCAGCTTCTTAAACATTCATTACCTAAAATTGTGTTAATACTTGATGACATTATGTTTAAGAACACTGAAACAGATGTTTTAAGAGAGAAATCATCTAAATTTCTAAAATTCTAACAATATTTTAAATTGAAGAAAGATGAGAAGAGTTTCACACCTTCTTATTACGTGTATGAGCCCAAAGGCTAGACCGCTGCTGGTATGGAAACCAGTTCTTTTGTTCCCCTGATCATCTCAATGTACAACTTCTGAATACGACTTATCATCTCAATGTACAACTTCTGAATATGACTTATCATGACCATCAGGCTTTATATATATACAAGGTTCTGTGAATATATAACTATGAAGGAGCTAAGAAAGTCAATGACAGGTATCAAGTTAAATAGGAAAAGAGTCCATTCAATTTCTTGGCACTCGCTTTGTTTGAGTCTGCTGTGCTGGTGCTTTCTAACATCAAGAACTGGCTTAATAAATATTTTTTTTTGAAGTGATGTGGTGGAACGAAGAAAAATTGCTTTTAAGGGGATTCTCTGTATTTTTTTCTCTCCCTTTCCTGTCATTAGTTCGTCAATATAATAAGTTATGAAAGTACGTATTTTATGAAGCAGTCATATTTAAGATGTCTTAATACTGATGTAATTAGACCAGAGGATCCCAGCGCTAGAGAGGCTGACGGTCTATCAATGCTGTAGAATGTAGAAAACAAAAGGATATGCATAAACTTTAGAAACCTTTCACTATATAAGCAAAGCACTAGAAACTTCTCCTGCATGAGAGATTTCCTTCCCTAAAGTGGTGAGAATGGGTTTTCAGTCAAGGTTCTCCCGTGTATCACAGAAAGTTTTCCATCCTCCTCAGGCTGCAACTGAATGTCAGCATCCTTGGGTACAGCACATTCTCAGCCTTGTTTCTCTTCTGTACCTAGAGGAAATTCACTGTATACTAAGCAATGTGGAAAAGGAGTACAAATCCACCCATCAATTATAGTAGTTGGAGCTGCTAGTAGCTCGCCATTGATTTTAGTCATGAGAGTTCTGGGGTTTTGACCTGAGGCATGTGGAGCTATGGTATTCCTACAGATACAGAAACCACTTCAGTTTGTGCATCTTTTTTCTACCAGACTTTGGCTATAACCTCTTTCACCCTTGAGAATGCATCTTGCAATAGAAAGATGTTGTAGATTCTCGTACGTTTTATATTACAGCAACCCTTTGATGTGTTTTAATTTTGCAATTGGATTATCCAGTCTAATGCTCATGCCTCCAAATAAAATCTAAAATAATGCCATTCATGTCAGCTTGATATCTGTCATCAAAAATGTGTGTGTGCATGATTGTAGCAGCTGGCTCAAACACTAAACTCAAGCTCATATAATTTGTCTGAACAGTTTGATTATTTTTCTCAAATGTAGGAACAATTAAATGACTACCAGTGTATTTAACCTTAGAAAAATAAATTGTGCATTCCACAAAATTTTCATTAAACATTTGTTTTAAGTTAATTGTATAAAAGAAGAAAGTTCAGACACACTGGATCCAAGAAAGAGGGATGTTTAATAAAATGCCTGCCTATACCATATTACTTCTTATTTTAGCTTAGAAAACACAACATGAAAATACAGCAAGAACTATACTTGTTACTTTACAATAAATTAATAAAAAGTCTTCCTTTTACTCTAAGTCTAGGGTAGAAGTGTGTGCATTCAATATAAAAATGAAATTGAGTTTGTTTTCCTCAATTCAGTGAAAATCTGCAAAGGACTGAAGCTTAGTTTCCCTTTGCATCTCTAAGATCTACATAAAAGTCATTAGTTATTAATTAAGGAAAGACTATATGAATGATTTATTTCTGTGCTAAGTAGCACTATATAAATGTTTGCAAATGTGTTTTTAGTTAAGTGTATCTCAACTGGCATGATTTTGTATATATCTGCTCTTTGTGGTGATATAAAAACTGCATTTGGCCTCTTTGATCTTTTTTTTTGGTAAGAATATTCTCAATGGCCCAATTGAATTCTTAGCATCTTCTCTCTTTAGAAGAATATGTCAGCTCTCAAGTGTCCAGTATTTCTTTTTATCTGATATGGACTCTTTAAAACCCACAAGCATGTCTAGGTTATCAGATTCGCTTTAAAATGCTGCCATTCATCTGTTCAGTTTAATGCATTCTCAGTCGGGAGTTGCTATATTGGCTAAAGGCTATGCCACACTGCAGCTTAGAAAATGAGAAAAGAAAAGCAGCCAGGCACAGGCTAACTATACCATTAACTTTCCTTCAGCCTGCAATATATCAACAGAGCATCAGACCTAATCATGTTTTTTTATTGCTGCTCTACCACAGCAAATAATGATCAGAGATATTTATTCAGAAAGGAACAATGTTTAGTCCTTTGGAAATTTGCTGCTCTCTTAAACATGATATGCAGTGATTGCCCATTAATTTTATCAAGCATTTTGCTCTCTACTTTTAAAAAAAATATTCATGCTTTGAATGCTAGAGCAAAGGGGAGAGGTGAAGCCTTTACCTTGTACTTGACTAACCCCACAGAACATCTAACATGGTGTTATGCTGCTTTTCCTGACAGTGAATATTGTACAGCCATGTATATTGATTAACTAGTGATGAAAACTAGATCTTTTCTGTGTCCTATTGACTGGATCTATTTTGTACTTATAAATGCCTAATTGGGTCTCAGGATAGTAATGCTTTTAGTTTATAGGCAGTTTACTTTCATTCCATGTTGACAAGATTGGGTTTTAAATATCATGGGAACACAAGTTCCAAAGCTAATCAACTTAAGGAAAATCAGTCAAGCCTTAAGGAAAAACAATTTTAAGCAGGATCTCCGCAGAACATTTTACTGGAAGGAAGGAGTATGTGTCAGTAATAGCAGAAATACCAATCCACCGTGGGATTTGTCTGTGTGTGACTTGTGAAATACATTGGGTAAATTCAGTAAAAATTACAATGATGGGCTGCAAATGAGTTTTAGCTGGAACATCCATTTTCATGGATTACTGCTTAACAGAACTACATACTTAGATACTATCTGCAAAGTAGAGATTAGCTAGCAAAAGCTGAAATTTGTATTTTAGTTTAGATTTCTACTTTTTTTTTACTTCAGAAAGTAGAAAATCAACTGACTTATTTACAGTAAAATGTGAGGTCTTTCCATTTTATTTTGTTAGAATATACATGTGAACAACTATCACTTACCGTCATTTGTATAAAATAGATCAACAAGCAATATTGGAATTTCTGCTTTTCAAATACATACCCACAAATCATCTGTCTCTGTAATGAATTACTTGAAAGCTTGTATGAAACTTGGTACATAGCCAGTTATGATATGTTTCAGTTGACTGCAGATGTAAATAACACCACTTAAGGCATTGTCCCTCATTTCCTGAAACAAAAATACAAACAGAGAAACAAAATCAATTACGTGGTGGTCACCAGCCTTCAGGATAGTTATTGCGCAAGCAGCTCCCATGTTACTGTGTGTAACAGCAGTGGAGGACACAGGAATTTCTAGCAAATTGGGAAAGGCTGCTGAACAATAACAGGAGTCAACGTCCAGCTGCTGCTGCTTCATGGTACAAAAGCTGCAGCTGGCTCCTGAGGCAGTGTCTTGGTGCTGCTGGCCAACCTGGCCATAGCTACCAAAAGCACTACAGCACTTCAGTTTTTACTTGGGTGACAGAAAGTCACAATTATGCACAAACATTCCATGCTTGTTCCATAACTCTTTCATTCCCCTTTTCTGTATTTTGGGTGTAGGAAGAAAAAGCCAGGAACTAATCTCACCAAGCTTCAGGCAGGATATGTGTGTAATAAATGAGAAAGCTAATACAGGTAATTCTATAAGAGCCTTCAGACTGAAAAACTTACTGAGGTGTAAAGGGATGTAGGGGTTTTTTTTTTGAGGTAGTAGCACTGTGTTTTTATTACCATTCTAATAACTGTAGCCCAGTCTTCTGTTTCTTAATATGCTCAGAAAAAATCTTATGAGTGTTTCCTGTTTTTTTCCCCACACAGTATACAATCATGGTTTGTGCTCAGTTTGATAAGTGTATACATGCCTGTGGCTCATTTTTTTCTACCAGCAAAAGTACTCTCTAGCATGTCTAGAGAATACTGACACACTGGTGACAGATAAACACTTCCCCCTGCTCCCATTCTCCTTGATTTTTAGTGCTCACTTTGATCTTGCAGACTTTCTTACCCTCTTCAGTTCTGCTGCTGTGGTGACTTCTTTTGGTTATGATTCCCATGAGGCAGTCTTTGGCTAAGCCTGGTCTCTGCTACATAGCCCATCTACAACTACTAATTTTGTGCTAATAAATCCTGACCACGTGCAGGTTTTGACCCCTTTTGACTCTACCCTTTACAGTTCTTCTCTGTTTGTACTAATAAAACAAGGAGACCTCATATCTTCCTACAGCTGAACAGCTTCTCTTGACTTGTTTCAGCAGCTGCAAACTTGGTAGTCATTCTCATCTTTCCATTTACATGCTGCCAGTGTGTGTTACAAGGGAATTAAAGAGGAACTGGGAAGGGCCAGCTGTTGAATGTTTAAAAAAATAACAGTATGAGGACGCTGTGGAAAAACGTCAGATTTTAAAAAGTGAGTAGAGAAATGTCAGAGTGATAGTGAATGTCTGGCTCTTGGCATAGAGTTGATAGTCACTGCTCAGCAGCTAGAACTTAGTCCCTTTTATGCTCTTCCTCACAATCAGATACAAGGTATGATTCAGGCAGGAGACCTCCAAGCATCTGTACATCCAAATTAATCTATTTTTCCCTTGATACCTCTGCAGAACTGGGAGCCATGTAATCAAGGGTGCAAAAATTTCCACCTTAACAACAGCTTCAAAAATCCTAGCATTCTCTGCTTGAACTCTTTCCCTCAATCCTGACCAATTCCCAAGAACACATGGACCTAAAACTCTATTTTTTTATTGGAGGAGATCTAATAACATTCCCAAGCTGTTTCCCAAGATAAATAGGAAATGAGACTGGGATTGGGGAATAGGGGAAATAGGGACATCAATATGGCTCATGATATACTGAAGTGAAGTTATCTTCTATGTCCATGTATTTTTATTGTGATAGTCACTGTCCTGAAGATCTTTATTATCTCTCTGCTCAGCACCGGCTCATCTTGGACTTAACTGGGGGCTCTCAGTGCTACTGGAATGAAAATAAAAAATACCTACTTTACTGTGTATTCCCACTGAGCTTCCTCTGTGAGATTACTTGCAGTAGACAGCACCACAGCTATATGTTTGAAGATTCGATCTTTAATAATTTGCCTGAATCCACTCATCGTGCAACTAGAACATATGATGATTTGAAGGGGACTTTTACTGGATACCCAAGAAAAGTAATGCAAGCAAAAAATGTTAATCAAAACCATTTCTGTGTTTGTTGCATGCATTACATAAAGTGCATTTCTTAGATCTTCACAGAACTTCTTGTTTCAAAGAAACTCTGATCACAAGCTGAACTCTATCTTCTCATACCAATGAATTCACTTCTAAAGCTATTAAAACTTCCAAATGGAAGTAAAAAACATATACATGAAGTTAGATCTCTCTAGTTTTTTAAATAGTTGGGTCTTTTTATTTATTGTACTAAACTATGCTTAAAGGAAAAATGTTTAATTCATGCAGATCACTTATGTATTACGATATGTTTCAAATAAATATTGAATATTTAATTTCCTCAATATAGAATGTAATTCATGCTGAAAACCTTTTCCTGAAAGCAATTAGCTAGTTATTAGAAAGCTTAAAGAAGAAAATGAAGCATCTAGTTGATAGTTTAATGGCTTGCTCAAAGTAGTATTTTGCTAAGCTTAATAAGAAACGTTGTGTCTTCATTTCCTTTATATAGCCCCTAGTAAAAACATGTTTTAAAAATGTCCTCTGAGAAAATCTTGAGAAAAGAACTTTTTTGTACTTTACATATATATGCAAATGTATCCTTTTGTACATGTGGGTATTGGTCAGTAGGAAGTAGGTAATTACAGCAATGAGAAATCACACAGAACAGTATACATATATATATGTATATATAAGTTCTGTATGATTCTTTGACTTGCCAGAACAACCTTGTAGCTCATTCACATTAAGAGTTTTCATTATACAAGAGATACCTAAACGTTTTCAATGGAATGCATTATTATCTTTTAATAAAACTGAAGTCAATACTGCATATGCAGACTGTCTCTTATCAGACAGGCTAGCAGGGAGTGAAAGATATTGATTTGAAGAAATGCTTGCGGGAGTGACAATTGCAACACAATGGCATACTTTTAATGAGAAGGCGTATCACATGCCAATAAAAAGCTTAACAGGCCAATAAAAAGCTTAATCATATCCTTGTGTTACTTAGGCATTATTTGTTCAAAATAAATTAGATTAAATGATTGTTTAACTAACTTTAATTGTCTTTAAAGAAAATATTTTTTCTGTGTTCTTTATATACAATTACAGTTAATATGCTTAATAACTGTTTCTTATTGATAAAAGTATTTCTTCTTTAGTAACAGATTTTAAAGGGAAGATTCCACAGCAGTCTTGCCATAGTTGAACAGTGACAAAACCCTATAATTTCAAATAGAGAAAATGTACCTCTAAATCCATTCTATGCAACGCATTAGGAGTTTAGTGATCCTGAGAAAGACAGGCTTGCTAACTTCACAGTTCTTAAACATGGTCATTACTCCTGCAATAGTGGGTAAATTTAAGAAAGTGCTAAGGAACTTAATCATAAGAGATACAATCTCTGCTCAGTGACCATGTCAACATGGGAGCCCTACTTTTTTTAAATAAAAGCTAATCACTGCTGGAAATGAAGCGAGCATTAGTCTTAGAATCAGCATAATTGAAAGCCAACTCCTTTTCCCTGGCACATGTGCTACTGATGGAAAACACATTCAAACCCTATCATTAAATAAATTTCGATGTGGCCAAATGCTCTTTGAATGTTCTTACATTTCCCTTTGGAGAACCTGTATTTTGGAACTTTCATGTAGCGTTGGAGTTGCTATGTGAGATGTGGTTGTCATCAGTACATTTCCTGTGTTTTATAAGGGTAGGGTGTCACAGAAATTAAGTCCAACAAAAGATGTTCAAAAAATCAGGTTTTAATGGTGTCACAAAATAAAAAGTAGAATGGTAAAAAACTAACAACAATCTTACACTATGAACATTTTAGCAGACATAGCTCTTTCCAGATTCAAGATGTCAGTTTGGAACTATTAACACACTTTGCGTATTGACTGTAAGATTAGAATGACCGCAACTTCAGCATGTTTGCCAATGATACCAAGCTGTGTGCAGTGAACACATTGGAGGAGAAGGATGCCACTCAGAAGGACCTGGACAGGCTTGAGAGGTGGACCCATGTGAACAAAATGAAATTCAACAAAGCCAAGTGCAAAGTCCTACACATGGGTCGGTGCAATTCCAAGCATAAATATAGGTTGGGCAGAGAACAACCCTGGTGAGAAGGACTTGGGGATGTTGGTTTGATGAGAAGCTCAACATGAGCTGGCAATGCACTCTGGCAGCCCAGAAAGCCAACTGCATCCTAGGCTGCATCAAAAGCTGCATGCAGGGTCAAGGGAGAAGATTCCGCCCCTCTGCTCCAATCTTGTGAGACTCCACCTGGAGAACTGCTTCCAGCTCTGTGTCCCCCAACATAAGAAGGACATGGACCTGTTGGAACGGGTCTGAAGGAGGGCCACAAACATGATCAGAGGGCTGGAGCATCTCTCTTACAAGGACTGAGAGAGTTGGGGCTGTTCAGCCTGGAGAAGAGAAGGGTCCAGGGAGACTTCCAGTCGGGTCTACAGTAAAGATTTTATCTTTATCTCTTTATTAGGGGTGTAGCAATAGAATGAGAGGTAATGTTTTTAAACTGAAAGACAGTAGATCAGATATTATGAAGAAATTCTTTACTGTGAGGCTGGTGAGACGCTGGAACAGGTTGTAGATGCCCCATCCCTGAAGTGTTCAAGGCCCCCCCTGAAGTGTTCAAGGCCAGGTTGGATGGGGGTTTGAGCAACCTGGTCTAGTGGCAGAGTACTTGGAACTAAATGATCTTTAAGTTCCCTTCCAACTCTAACCATTCTATGATTCTATGAATGATAATACAAAACACTCCAACCACTCACCTAAAAGGTGAGGACACTCAGTCCCAGGGACTTTACTGTGGCTAATGTCTTGATCCAAAGATAAAGCTTCCGTTGACAGAGCCACTGCTCTGAAGAAAACCACTTAAAAGGGGATCTCCCGCAGAGACCCCATTTTATAGCCTGGTCAGATCTGATTTGTAGTCTGATTGGTCATGGCCATGTAGCTTTCATTTCAAGGGATCTCCAAGGCAGCCTTAATGGCTGAGGTGGTCTCTGGGGCTCAGGTACCTGGGATACATGGCTGGCAGTTTTTTGCATAGGTGACCGGCAGCTTGTGAGCTTCCTGCTGAATGAGCTGTGTATGTTAGACCCACAGGGGAGAGGAGAGAGTGTGTGTGCTCCTGCCACATAAGAATAGCAGGCTGTGTAAAAGAGGATCTGTATCTCTTAGGGTGCCTCATTTCCTTCCTCTGGAAAGCTATGTGTTTTTAAGGCTCTGTTTTGAAGCACAAATTCCCAAAAATTAATGAGATGGGTTCTTATGACTAATACTGCATAGAACAAGAGCTTTGTTATTGCTGCTAACTTTCCTGAGAACAAAGAAGCAATAGTGTGTTAAAACCATAAAATTGAAAAAAACCCAACTGTGTTTTATTTCAGTAAGTCTGCTGTTTAGGAGAAACACTTTTTTAGCCATTGTTGAAGGCTTCTAATGCTATCAACTTAACTGTTAACTATGAGGCCACAATATATTTTTTATTTAGTAAACATTTTCCAAAGCCAATAGAACTATAAATTATGAATAAGCCTTTAATGAAAATACATGAATAGGTAATACCAGCTACAATCACATATTATTTGCAGCACCAGATATTGCCTACTGTTATATTTAAATTATGCAGTTAAGAATAATTTGGTATATCTCAAGTGATAAATTATATTGTTCTGTGCCACTTTAATTATATCTTTTGACGTAGAAGAAGCTATTTGAATGCTTTGTTAATTAATCTTGTCACTCTTGACCCAGAAACATACTGTGTGTGGGTTGTTTCAAATTGCTGTGGTTAAAAATATTAAATATATAACTTGATTAATATTTATATTAAAAGTACTGTAAATCCATCCTGCTGTCAAGGAAGGTTTGAAAGCTGATTGTTTCTACACTGTTGTGCAAATAAGAGGGGTGCAGCATTTATTTCCTTCATATGTAACATTATTTACTTTATTGCTGCCTACACTTTCTATTGCACTGACTGGTCATTCTTTTTCTCCTAAGGTGATCTGGCAGTTTTGCGTGTTGCAAACATTTGTTCATGCCAGTATATCACATCTCCTCTCATAAATCAGAGCTGTACAGCGCCTCTTTCTTCCTATGTTACATTTTGTAAAAGAATATAGTTTAGGTATAAACCATCCTTAAAGAGGTGATACTTTTCCAAATGAACAAGCTAACATATGCATTTGAGACATAAAACAAAAGCTATATCCTTTCACAAGCTCAGTAGAGAAAGTAAATGGGAAAGCATCTTCAACTTTAAGCCCTCATTATACTGTCAATAGATCTAACACTGTAGTTCTGTAAAACAAAAAGATAGTACTTAATGTATTCAGGGCTCCCTTAGCTATGACTTATCCCCCAAGAACCTCTGTCTATGAAGGTGAACCTTGTTGCTTTTCTCTCCTTAATGTTTATTCTTTCACTAAGGTCAATAACTTTTCCAGTGTCATAAGGATTCATTTATGCATTCTTGCAATATATTTAAATGCACATTTAAATATAAATGCACTGTTAGAAATGGCTTCCTTGCTGGAATAGGAGATTTTAAGATTCCTCTAGGGAAGATGGTGATTTAGGCCATTTAAATGTTTCTTTCCTTGCTACACAGTGGTGTCTGTGCTCCACTGCAATGCAGGCAGCCCCAAAAACATTTAGTATATGACAGCACAATGTATTGAGGACATTTCTGGTTAATATCTTTGTTGTTCTCTATTGTCAAAGTTCAAAACCATTATTTTTCTCATTTCACATGTGCTGCAGAGACCATCTAACTTAAAATTAATCTTGCTTTGGAAGTAAGTGGAGAAGGGATTTTAATGTGTCTGTGGAAATATTAAAAACTTGTCATAGGAGTCCAAGAATTTGCTGTAGAGAATTAGAAGAATAAGTAGATAGCGTGGAATTATATTCAACCCCTTTACAACTGGTTACAAAACCTAGTCAACAGATTGGTGTGTCCAGCATTGATCTTACTACTTTTACTCTTTCTCTTCTTAACAGAGGTACTAACACCTCCAAGTGTTCAAGTGAGAAACATTTTCAAATGGAAGGACAGCAAAATTGTTCCTGGTGTCCTTGAGACAACTGTTGTGGTGGCATCTATTTTGCCATTAGCAGACTAGGCCAACTAAAATTAATGATATAGAGGTCTTCTTAGGTTTTTATTTATGTGTCAGTATGGTCTTTTTTTCTGAGCAATTTCTTCAGGCATATAATGGAAGGAAATTGGAGAATGTTGTAGAAAACACCTAGGACTGCTTGACATCTTGGAAGGAATTTGAAGCAATATAATGGCAGTCTGCACTGTTTGCAGAAATTTTCCCAGTGCACTAGTTCTGTTCATCTGTAATTAGTATATCAGATAAATGCCAAGATCTGAAAGATTACAATATTAAACTCTCAAAACAGGATCCAGAGTTTTCAACATGAGGATTTTAACTTCTTTAATCTTAGGGCCAGTATTACTCAACTCTTCTCAGTACCTCAGTAAATTTACAAGGTGCTCTCCCAGTTGTGAGATGCCTGTGCCTAGGTCATAAAAAGCACATAGATGCAATTATGTAAGGAACAGTAACAATCCTTCAAGCAAGAGAGGATAGAAAAAGGAAGAGAATTTGGATTGTATCAGTTCTAACTATTCCTCCTGGAGTTTGATCTTACCTTCTTATACACAAATGCATTAAAAATCTATACTGTGATTTGAAAAAAAGTATGGAAAATCCAGTTTCTGATGTTTTCCATCAATTTATTTGCCAAAGGCAGAAAAAAAGAAAAAAAAAACCAACCCGCAACAGTTTAATAAAGTCAGGAAATGGCTGATAAACTTGTGCTATCAGTTCTCTAGGGCATTGCCTTTACACATTTTTCTCTCTTAGCAGTAGTTTTGTAAAAGACTTCAGTATTGATTAGCTATGCTAGATTCATATTAGACCAGAGGAAAAAGATTTCAAGGACAAGATAAATAATCTTGAAAGACAGATATTTGAGAAGAGCCTTAAATGGAACTTCCAAACATTTTGACTGTTTAAATCCTGTAGCACTCCTAGCACCTAAAGGCATCTCTTGCTGACTTTACATCCCTGTTAGAGCATCTCTTAAGGTAAGGGTTATGATGAAGGTCAAAAGTCTTATGGTGGATCCCATGGCTCTACTAATAGTGATTCATATGTGATAAGAATGTCTACATTTTAGACTAGCTACTTTTATCAAACTCAAATTCAGTGCTGAAAAGAAGTAAGCTTTCTCATTCCCCCTTTTGCCTGCCTATTAGATCTACTTCCATATATTTCAATTTTATTGTCAGTGAACACGAAAGAGCAGTAGACAGTTGTATTTTGAACTACTGGGTTTGGGGTTTTTTTCCATTCCACTTTTAAAGTTTGACTTCAGAGAAGAAAAAGAAAGAATTACTGCTAAGCTTAGCAGAACCTGTGTTATCGTGGACAATGAAGCTTCTCCACAAGCTTTATACCACATCCTGGAGCTGTACAGACTATACAACAGATATGGGCATGTTTTTTTCCAGCACTTAATTAGACAAACTAGGTAGTGGGAGGCAACTGCTGCTCCAGGGTTCAGTGTGTACCTTTTTCTGTTGCAAAAGGTAATGTATGAACCTACAGAAAAGATAATGAGGAAGCTGTCACTTTTCCCAGAGTAGCTGACCTCTACACAAACATTGAAGAGACTAGGGGGGAGCACTGCTTTGGAAATGGCCATAGTATGCACAGTAGTAATCAAATATAAATCAGCAACAGTTCTGTCTGTGTGTAGAGTGAAAAATTTCCTAATCCATGTTTTTGTTCTTTTGCATCTCTTTTCTCGTATGCATTTGGTAAGAGCCGTTCCCAGGCATGTTCATTCTCGATTAAGACAATGAGTTTATAAAAGATTATTGTATTTTTATTTCAGTAGTTGCATCTTAAAATGTTTGTTTTGGACTAAACTGTGGATATATTACTTAAGAAGTGCAAAGAATGCACAAGTCCTGTATTTTTTGTGCTTTAATTTTCTAGAACCTGTTTAAATTCCATGCATAAGTTGTCAGAAGCATACACCATAGTCTCTTTAAGGATTGACTTCTGCAAATTTGTCATGTATTTCCCTCAAGTTTAAGAAGGAAATTGCTCTGTAGTTCTGCAGATCTCATCTTTTGCACAATAAACCATGAGATAGATTCCAATGTGTCATGATCGGAGCTGATCTAAGATATCATTAATTCAAACTTAGCAAGTTTCGCTTTTTTTCTCTTGATGTTTCCTGTAAATGTGTCTCTTAAAAGAGGGGAGGGAAGGAAGTAGGAAAAAGTTAAAAAAAAAATTAAAAAAAAAAATTAAAAAAAGTATTTTAAATACATTCTTATTTCGTAGCATTATAAAAAATTATCTTCTTACTTGAAGTATCAATAATTAGGCATGGACTTGCAGGTAACCAGTGTACTTAACTGTTCCCTAACTTAGTCTTCCTCAGCCAAGGAGAAGTCTTCTTTTGTCCAGACTTTTTCTGTTTCCTCCAAAGTGCTGGACTCCTGAGGGCTGGCCTGAGCAGTAAAGACAGGATGCAAAGAAAGCATTCAGCAACAAAATTATATTTCCTTACATTATAACATTGGCTTGTAAAGAAGTCTTAAAAAACATTACCAACAAGATGTAATTATTACGTAAAACTAAATTTCTCTTAAGAAATGAATAGTGATTCCCTAATTTTTATTGGTCACAAAAATTATGTCAACTATAGCCAGAGTTTATTTCAGTTCAATAATATATAAGCCATTCTTAACATACAACAGATTACAATGAAATCTGGATTTTACGGGGACGTATTGTAAAATAGAGTGATTAGTACTGAAAAGACATTTGTAAAATGCTCCAAATCAAGCAAAAAAAAATAATCTTTGCTCAAGAGACAATGTCAGAGTGATATTTTAGGCAAGGGTGCCGAGGACGTCATGGAACCCAGAAGACAGGTCAGAACTGAGTCAGTTTTTGCCTCCTTTCTCTTACCAATGCCAAGAATATGCGGAGGAAGGGAAAACTAATGCTCTAGGTAAAAGTAAGCAATAAAATATTGTCCTGTAAACTTCCATCAAGATACCAGAACTCTCAACGATATTAAGGGCATGTTGATAGACAGTCCTAGAAGGCTGGTCATCTACTTTTCTTATAGACCAAAATCTCTTACCTATTCTGCCTCGGCACAATTATATTACGGGGGAACTACCCCTACCCTTGGGGGAAATTTTTATTAGGAACATGGGAATCTTTATATTTAAATGATCTGTTGTCTGTTCTGTTCTTATGTGTGAAATGGCATCTCCTTGGTATAGTTACCTATTACAATTTAGGTTTTGTTAGCTAAAAAAATTACAAAAAGAGCAGTCAAATAGAAAGCAGCTCCATGCAAGTTAAGTCTAAGCTAATTTAATGGCATTAGGAAGTTCACAAAATATCCATTGTAAATCGATTTGAGGTCTTCAGTGTTTTTACCTCTTAAAGGAAAATTTTGTTCCTTTCTTAATGTTTAATAAAAATAATTTTAAAAAGGAAAAAAAAAAAGTTAATAAATATTACTTGCAACCAAGGAAAAACCTGATTGTGTTTTCTGGATATAATCTGGTCTTCTTTCTTCTTTCCTTCTTTTCGTATAAAAATGTTCTCTTAACAGAAATTGATTTTTCTGTAACCTCATTTGTTTAATTAATGATGCTATGTATGCTATTGAATGATATAATTCGGTTTAATTGGAATCATTGTCTGTAGCATGATACAGTGTTTTACTGCCAAGAGTGTCACTTTTTTCTATAAAAATTATGGTCAGAATCTTTCTTAGTGTAGAAGCTCAATAGGTAGAAAGTGCTTCCTACAGAAGGTATTATTTATCTTAAATGCTTATTACCTTTTATCTGTCACTACCAGTTTTTCCATCTCCGTTTCCTCCCCTCAAACACACAAATACTCTCTATTCACCATATAATTTGGCTTTCATCTTGTTTTTCACAGTTTCTCCAAAATAGATGGCAGTACAACTTTCAAAGTGAGGGCATCAAATCCAGTCCTGTCGTAACTTTGCTTATGACATAAATCAAACATAACCCTAGATCCACAGTATTTGATCTCACAGCAGGTGAGTCAGTATCATCCATCTCTGATTTTTGGCCACATTATTTTAAAATATGTAAGTCAAAACTTCTTAAAAGTTACAAAGTATCAGTTCTTTCTTTGTTTGTTATAAATCATATGTTCACAAATCAGGATGGATATAGAAAATACTTTCTCCAAAACATAAGATAAAGGCTGAAATAAAACTCAGTTTGAGAAGGGTTTGGGTTTTTTTGTTTGTTTTTTGTTTGTTTGTTTTTCTTTTTCTTTTTTTTTTTTTAAGCAGAAGGTAACTTAGTGATAATAAGCAAGGATTATGTGGATTCAGATTTTTCACATGCTGTATTATTAAAAAAACCCACAGTGGTACCAGCAGGACTAGTAAAACAAAATTTCCATCTTATGGCAAATTAAGCACTTTCACATTTGCATCAATGAAGACAGTTGTATTTTCAGAACTCTCAGAAAAAAAACAACTTCTGTATATATCAATGCAAATATCAAAATAATCAAATTTCATCTCTCTATGATACAGAAATTATTATTAAATGACTTGACCAAATTGTTAATAAAATATTCTATTTCAACATATGTTCCATGTATGATGTACTAGATATGCTGATATTATTCTTCATTGATTTCACTGTAAAATATGGTTCCCAAGGAAAAATTTGTTGCTCAAGTATTTCCAGCAGTTCAAAGACAGTATTATGTATACTGTCAAGACAGCATTCTGGATACTACATTCTAATTTTTCATTTCTGCAATCTTCAGTTCTTGACATAGTTAATATTGATTCATATGATGTGGTATAATTGCCCTTGGACATTTACACTAACTTTAAAATAGTTACAGTCTTGAAAACATTACAAATTATAATATAATGCAATTCTCAGTATACCGGAATTCTATAATTACATGGAAACATCCAGAAGATTTATAGAGTTGAGTACCACAGTTAATAAACATGATATAATTATTTTTCAAAATATAGGTATTTTTATTATAGAGTTCTCCAAGTTGTCTACAGCTTTATCAAGGTTTCAATAAATAGATACTGCACTGAAAAAATGCATTAAACATCTTTCTCTCTTTTTAGGCATCCTGCAAGTTTCCATTACGAACGTGTATAACATTTCAATCTACATTTATCCCAATAGACTTTAAGTACTAGTTTCACTATTTAATCTGAAAAAGCTGATTCACATTAATGGCATGTTAATCTATATGGTTAACACTCGTCTTTGGTAATAATTGTTGTTTAGTTTTATAAAACATTCATTAAATGTCTTCCTAAATTCCATAAAGATCATAATAGGCATTTAATGAATGCTTTTTTAAGTGAAGTAGAAATTACTTTAGTTTATAAGTAACTGTAGGTTTATAAAGCCATCATTATATGTCTATTAAGACCATTTAACTTAAGTGTTCCATAATTAGAGAAGAGCCAGAATTTTAATTGCACATTTGCAAACTGCTAACTAGGACTTCTGAAAACAGCTCTCTTTTTATCCTAGCTGCTGTAGGAGAGAGTTAGAACTTCCTGCAGGCTTCATTTTTTGGTTGGGTTGTTTTTTTTAAAATTAAAAGTTTGGGCTTTTTAAAAGTTTGTAAGTAATACCCTACTATAATCAATAACATGGGTCAGAAATAAGAAGGCATCTATTATATTAATAGTTCTTTAAAATTATTTCTAATAATAGAGAAAATAATTATAAGATTAATTTTTGTTTGTTAACTGTTAAAAGCAAATTTTAATGGGAACTGTTTAGCCAAAAGTATTGGCAAAGGAATGCAGAGTACTTTTACCTCTGCATAATTAACTGAAATTAGGCAATAATAACAATTTCACCTAAATCTAGCTCTTTTGACCTCAATCTACCTCTTATGTAGCTGCCCAAATCACAAAAATATACTCATCATTAGTTATACTGTATCCAGTATCACTGGAGATGCTAAATACCTTTTTCTTTTAATCATGGAGAATGTAAAGTGTTCTTTATGTTCCCAGATATACTCCAGTGTGAAAACAGTGTTCTCAAAGATGCCAACATTGTCCAAGTCTGTTTCATTCTTAATTCGGTTGTCTGACTTCAGTTTCATAGCAGATGAAACTCTGAATTTAGAATTTAGAATGTTACTCTAACTTTGTATAAAAAGAGAATTTTCACCATAAATCTTTATTTTAAAAAATTTAAAAAAAAATCTTGGATTTTTTCTTTACTTCCATCTAAACACAAAACAGGCTTTCCACAGCCAAGGAAATATGTACAAAGCCCTACGGTGTCTCATTCTTTTTAGAAACCTTACTTTCCCAGGGTGGGCATGTGGATTCAGAAAGAGAGATCTTGGTGTGATATGGTCTCCAGTGTGAAATACTACATGATCAGCTGCTGTTTATATTGTTTTGAATTTCCCAGCAGTTTATTGATGTTCGTATTTTCTCTTCTACGTGGGCTGAAAACAGAGGCAAATATTTGTATTTAAGTAGCAGAATGTCAGAAAAGGAAAGTTAACCTTCATCTCACACCAATCAGTACTCCTGGTCCCATTGCATCCATATTCTTTCCTTTACCCTCAGTTCAAGGCTGGCAAAATCACTTTTTCTCTGTTCAGTTTTGTTATGCGTTTTTTTTTAAGTCTTGCATCAAATATATTATGTTAGTGTTTATGGCTGCCCAAGAGTGCATTAAAAGATGTGACTAACATTCATAAAGGCATTTTTCCATTAAAATCCTTTTCAAAATTTGTTGATTTTAATAGGTCTTACCCACAAATACATTTAACTTCCTAGTAATTTTATAGAGTATATAAGAATTATACTTTGGTAACTGTACATTTTTCTATTGTGAAGTTCATCTAATATTGCATAGGTTGGGGAAACCACAGTGAGGTCCTTCTTTTCCAAAAACTTAGGACTTTGAGACTAACAAATAAGTTTGTCAAGAAATTAAAATGCAACCTGACTATATTTGCTTCATTTCTAAGCTGAGGTTCTTTAAATGTGAGCTCTGGCCAAATGGTCTTCAGTTTTCCTGTCAATGGTCAGTTTTCTTCTTTAGCTCAGTCATAGACACACAGATCTATTGCACAAAGTCCCCAATAATATTCTTCTGATGTAGTCTTGAGTACCTACCTTGCCAAAAAATGTTGCTGGTTAAGAAGAGAGGCATTCACTAGTATAAGGAACTAGAAAAAGAGTGGTATATAAGAAGACAAGATGGCAAACTGGTAAATGACTTAAGACTTAATGATTGAATGAAGAAATAGCAGAGAAATTGACATGCAAAATTTCCTGATACTAGGAGAAGAGGATGATAAAAGCAGAAGATGAATCAACAAGGAGAAAATAGGGAAGAAAAGAAAAGCAGTAATAAATGAAGTCCATATTAAAAAAAAAAAAACCCAAAGCATGAGCTGGAGAAATCAATTGGAGATTTAGTCAGCTAGCTGTACAGGAACACATTTATCAGTAAGCCTGGCAAAGGAAGCAACCAGACTAGATTAAATCTTCCACGTTGAAATAACATCATCAGCTAACAGTTGCACTTTCGGTAGGGCATAGTTTGCCCAGAGAAGCACTTCAAGGGAATCATTGTATTCTAGTAGAGAAAGAGGTATTTTACTCTCATCTAGGGTCATGTATTGCTACAAAAAAGCATCTATAAAAGACTTTAATTTTTCTACTTAATAGATTACAAGGTCTGAGCCTGCTGGAGCTGGCATTCAAAAGAAAAATGCTCACAGGCACCGCCTGGGATCTATCTTGCTGAGAGAAAACTTTGAGTCTGAGTTGCTTTTTCCTTTGTTCTCAGAACAATTTAGAATTTTGTATTATCTTATATCTCTCACTTCCGCATTCCAAGTCTGTTCCTCCAATACCTGAGTTCTTAGGCTTGGTTTGAATAATAAATGTTGAAGAAACCCCTTTGTTTTCTGAATTCCATATTTGGTTTCTGGTTGCTTGATCTTTCAAGGATATAACTATCCTGCTAAAATATCTTGGTGGAGCAGGAGTGTTCCAACTTTATTAGCTGGTGAAATGTTAAGGCAGGATCCTCATTCTTGTATAACTATACTAAAGCTTTAAGGTACATTAGTGACGATGCTTTTTGCCTTCTAAAATCACCAGTAATGCTCTGGCTGTGCAAATGTACAAGTACACGTAATGTACAAATACAAGTACATTCAGCGCTGGCCAAAATAACAGTATTATACTGGCAGCCACAAGTAAATGGCTACAGAAATCAAGAGGAGCAGACAGCCTCATAATCATGGCACCAAAACTTGTTGTTATGGAAACTGAGTTTCCCAGGGCACATCTGCAGATCTTAAAATATTTCATCTTAGCTTGTAGCTAGGAGTTCGCAGCTGCTCTCTGCTTACAGTATAAGAAGTTGCTAACAGCTGTGGTACAGCAAAATACACTGCAAACTATTCAGAAATTGCTTTCCTCTGAGAGTCCAGCCATATTTTCCCCAAAATGTTCAGTTTTACTGCCTTCTTCAAAACACTTTTGCTGAACAGAGCACAGCTTTTTGACAAGTATTCGTAAATGTAGCAAGGTAATACTGACTTGTTACTACCATAATAAACCCTGAAGTCTGTGATGCTTTCTTTTAAAACTGGAGTTTGTCACTGTTTCTGAAGCTCCATAATTTTCACTTTCATGACATGTATGCCATACTGCATTAAACTATTTGGATTAATTTAAATCTTAATTTTTCAGTGAGATGCATATTAATCTTTCTCAGAAGGCAATACAATGGAAAAGTTAGGAAATTATAAGCAACTGACTATATACAGTGATTTCTTTTCCTGGAAAGGTTTTGACAGTCAGTATTTGTTCCCTTTAATTTCAATGCCAGATTTCATCTGATTTTTCTTTTTCTCTTCAAAATGCCAAAATTCCTCTAGAAGAAAAACCTTCATTATATGTACAAATCTGCAATGAATGGTAATATCTTGTCTTGGAATACATGATTATCCATTAGGCTGTAAGTATTAGCTGATATTGATGTGACGCGTTATACTAAAGAGATAACAAATAGGATATGAGAGGAAATATCCTGAGGTGAAATCTTGACTTCATTGAAAATCAATGGCAAAACTCCTATTGCCCATCAGTGGCACAAAGAGTTTGCTGTCCATGTGAGAACTGAAATAGAATTTAATTTATCCACTTGTGAGAAGTTGTACTATGTGATTATTTCATTTGGGTTTAATTCTCTGTTATTTCTTCAGGCAAAGATCCAATTGAAATCTCTTGTCTCTTGCAATCAGTGGGAATTTTTCCTAAGGAGAACATTTTGTCAGCAATGCACAATTTGTTCTTTCTCATTGTTTATCTTTTGTCCATTTTATTGTTTATCTTATGGGAGAATGAGGGAAATAGGCAGCTTTTTAAAACTGAGTAAAATTAAAAAGGATAAACAGACCACAAAAAAGAAGTTAAAGATTAAACAGGGTTAATCAAGGTTAAACTTATATTGTGGATGTGAAATTGGGGCTACCTTACTTGAATAAAGGCTCTGTCACTCCTTTCTTCTTTTTCAAAGAGGCATATGAAGATAGAATAGGGAAAGGTCTTGAAGGAGTTAGCCCTTGAGTCTGTGCGTTCCATAGTGACAGGTTTTCCTATTTCCTTCATGGCTTCCTGCCCCACCAGGTCCTCACGATGCTGTCTGGCAACCTGCTCCCAGGTAGCTTCGTCTCCTACTGTGTCTGAGGAAGGAGCTGGATGCCCGAGTTGCCCTCACTTACCTGTCTTGTTTTGCAGCCTGCCTTTCCCATATTGGTGAAGGCCCTGCTAGTGGCTGCCACTGCTAATGGAATCCTGTTGTCTCTCAGATGCCTTTGCATATCCCTTGCCAGCTTGCAGTGCTTCAGGGATGCCATCCTGCATCAGCAGTTGCAGAGTGTGTGAGGAGTAGTGGGAAAGCTAGACACAGGGTGATGAAGACACTGCTGGTCTGCATGGTTTTCAGGGTTGGGCATTCACCCCAACTGTGGGTGACAGCTCTGGGGGAAATGGCTGACAGACAGACAGACACCCACCACACTTCAGATAAAATTATCAAAATATTTTCTCGTGCTCTCTGTACAATTCACTCTGATTTTCACATTACATGGAGCTTAAGAATGGACCCGCACTGTCCTGTGTGGCACAAGTGGGAGTGGGACCTCTCCACCCTGAACTTCTGCTCTTCTTCAGGAACATTCAAGAGCCTTCGGGAAGTCACCTAATCTTACTTTCTACTCTTAACAGGGAAAGAGACTATTGCTTGGTAGATAATGGAGTAGTTGAGTTGTCCCTGTTATTAGTGTATCAAGTTTCTAGTATTTGCTTGCCTTTACCTGCTGGAGTGAAAATTCACCTATTAATGTTTTTCCATGTAGGCTAAGCTCAACTTATATTACTTTTTCTTGCATATTTTAAATATACAAGGTTTGTAACTATAGGCATGTTTTAAAAATTACAGTCATTCATATACCATTACTTTTAAAGTTTGAGCACCCTGTTTTGTATTGTGTCCATCAGACAAAGGTGCTGTATTTGAGTAATAGCCTCGCTATGATGTAGGTAATAAAATCTATCTATTCAGGATTCATCCGATCTAAGGCCTCTGTTAATTTTGTCTACTTCACCACAAAGAAAGGTACAGTTGTAATAGTCATTGAATACTTTCTCTACAAACTCAACCAAATATATTTGCTAATGTCATGTTGCATTTTGTCTATAAATGAAAACCATAAAGGAAAATTGGAATAAAACTTACCCTCTTATTACCATAAGGCATTGAAATTTGTTAGCTTTTTTGTTTCATCTCAGAAAGTATTTCATATTTGTGCTATTGATTTAATAAACATCAACAAAAATGCATATCTAACAAAATACTTCAATGTTTCTAAGCCATGTAATAGTATAGATACTCTAAAAATGACATTTTTTCATGTTTACAGGTTTCAGTATTGTACTTTTCAAAGACTAATTTAAATGTATTTTCTAATTGGTGTCACTCCTCTTCCCATGGAAAAAATGAAAAATGGTGATACTAACTTTAAAAACAAATCCAATCTTTTCTTATGTACTTAAGTCAGAGAAGTTCCTGAAGGACCGGGAGAAGGGTGACAGAGAGGAAACACTTTTAGTTCTGTGTTGCATAATTTTTAAGCAAATCTTCCACTATTTTTTTGATTCTGGTGTGAAGAACTGGATCTGGGATGGTGTCCTGAGAGCTAGCTGAAGGTACTAAAAGAAATGATAAAAGCTATTTCACTTTTT
>VXBJ01006974.1:188496-275027 GCA_013400055.1 Nycticryphes semicollaris
TCAACGTGTGAGGGGGGGGGGGTTGGGGGTGGGGGGGAGCCTCAAAAAGTGAAGGGAGTGGGTAAAGTTCTCTGTAGTCTCTATAAATTTTTCAGCACAAAACGATACAACTCTTCATTTTTTTATAGCTTTTGTTTTCATGAAAGAAATTTAAGAAGGCTCTTGAAAAGAGTAACTTCACCTGAAAAATATCCTATTATCTTTTATAAAGAAAAAGCAGTTTAAAACAGAATTTAAAATTAAACCCATACAAGATTTCCAAATTACATATTATTAGAAAGATATACATAAACACTATAAATAAAATTAAAATTTGATATACATATAGCTGTATAATACATCATATATAGCCATCCAGTCATTCTCATATGATAGAACCAGATCTTTCATTTTCAGGTTCTCCTTTCTGACCTATTTCATATGTATGGTCTTGCGTTATGTGATGTTTTTCTGCTAAAGTTTTCTATTTTTGAGGGTAAAACTCCATTACCTAATCAGTATCTGTCAGGCATAGCCACTATTAACTTCCCTTCAAATTAAACTGTGAAATAGGACAATAAAATATCATCTGGAGAGCACTGCGCAAAACAAAATAAATATGGATTTTGCTTTTCCAAAGATAATATGTACTTTCTTTGTTTGAAGATATATAGTAGCTCTGTATTAGGTGTGTTGGACAAATGCCCTAATAATTATGTGTGAAAATAAATACTGGACAATTCCATTAAATTTCATATAACATCAATTATTTCTCTGTTAAGATCAGTGCTATTCTGAAATAGTTGTAAAATTAGGAAACTTGCCTCTTATCACAAGCACTTTAAAACTAGTTTTAGTGCTGGAGGAACAGAACAGTTTGACAGCTTTGGGTTTTGGCTAGTATACACTAGCACATAAATGGAAAATATTTACAAAACATTTTTCAGCAGAATATCTGAACTCCATGCCAAAAAACAGCTAATGAAGGGAAGAGGGAATAGAGCAAGCTAAATAAATGATATGACTGGTGTTTGATTAAAAAAAAAAAAAAAAAGAAAAATGTGCATTTAATGATTCAGACCCAAATGTTTAAAATCAGCATTGCTTATAACTTTAACGTTATGTAAATTACACCAAATATTTTAAAAATTTTTCCTGTTGTATTTTGTTGTATTATTGAATTATTGCTGGTTTTTACATGGCTTTCTTACACATATTTTTTTATCTTTGTCATTGTAAACACTCACATTTGATATTAATGAAACTAAGCTGTTTTAATTCCTATGGGGTTTCCTTTTTGTTTTTCTTTACTTGAGATCAGATAGCCTTCAGATATTGTTCATTGGCTGGTTGGTTTGTTTGTGTTTTTCTTCCCTGCTAAACCACTGCAAAGAAAAAAGGACTTCTTCCCCATCTGATGCACCTTGAAAACACGGCAGAACTGTAGCATGCTAACAAAGAAATAGCGAACCCAGCTGCAAGCCAGACTCTTCCCAAAGTGCCTTGCTGTTGTATACAAAAAAGAGAGCAGCAGACCTCTAAGATTTGTAAAGTGAGTGTAGAAAATGTGACTCTCCAGTTAAATTAAGATTGAAAATTTGTCAGTGTTTCAGTTTAGAAGTTTCACCTTATGTCAGCATACATACTCCGTGCAACACATCAGCAGATTTAGCAATCCAAGCTGTAACCGACCTCACAATATCTAAGAATTTAATTTTGTCAGCTTGAAGAGACAGACTATATACAAAGGCAAAATTACCCTTTTTTTCCATTAAGTTTTACACATATTTTAATTCATTAATCAGTTCACAGGTGTCTGTTTCAATACGGTACAGAAATTTGCTAAAGATGCATTTTACTAAGGTAAATGTAATAGGGACTGAAGTGCATTTTATTGGCCAAATCTTGTCTAATACCTTTGCTTAAAATTAGACCTGTGTTAAGTAAATTCTTAAGCACTAGCTTATAATAAAAAAACACAGTATCTGAAACAGTTTTCTTCCTTTTGGCCACGTTGAAGAAGCCATCTAATTCTTATTCTACTGGGAGCACTCAGCAGCTGGTAAGAAAGTTTATACCTCAGTGTCAGCCCAGTGGGAATATTTTTGACATCTCTCAAGAAAATTTCTAAACCCTGTTCCTCACTCACAGGTGACCAGTGAAAAGCAAAAGCCATTTCTGGTGCCTCAGCTATTGTTCATGGGATCAAAAGGCCACTTTGGATTGTGAAATTCTGGAAAGTAAAATGCTGCTAGTTCAGGACATGAGGTTATGCTTTGCTAAACTTCATCTTGGAATTAAATATTCAGAACCTGACAGAAAGCAGGTGACCTCTAATAAAAGTATTTTTACTTCCCATAAAAATGAGTCTGCATATGTTCCTGATTTAACTTCCCTGATTTAGCATGACCATATGCATCTAATAAGCAGGCTACACCCTAATAACAAGGTGCAAGCATAGAAACCTCCTGTTATCTCTTTTTGATCTCACTTTTAAAATACATCCTCTTATATACTTTCAATGTATTTTCTCATTCAGCACAAGAGAGGACTCATCCATGGCAGCGAGAGCACAGCATGGCCTTAGGTATTGCTTTCACAGAGGTATCTTAGCTGCTTTTAGCATTTGCATTTGGGATCAAAATGATACAATATCCTTTTATTGCAGTTATTGCAGTATCACAGTTGCTTTTCCTGCTGTCACTCAGTTCTCAACCCAGAATCATCAGTGTTCAACCAAAGAGTGTCATTATTAATGCTGGGAAAAAGTACTACAATAAGACCTTTTAGAAACAAACTTCAAATAAAATAATCTTTTAATGTCAGAAAAGCCCTTCTAACTGCAGACATAATCATCTGGCATAAGCAATTTACAAATACCTTGTGTCAAGCCACATACACACAGTAGTCCAATATTCTGAGACTTTGTATTAGAATTTGAGTTTTATAATCCCCATCTGTTCCTCTTTTACATCTCACACTCACCTGTTCACACACTCAGGCACACTCACACATACACTGTACTACTTTACAATCGAAGAGCAAATCTTTGAAAATGTTCTTTACCTGAAACACAGGCAGCATAGTCAAACCACTCACATTTTTAAGTTACTGAAGAATGTTAATAAACCCCTCAATGCTGTTTATTTTCTGGCTTCAGATCTTGAGAAAATGTATTTTGTTGATGTGACTGTGTTTTTTATTTTTTTTTTAATTTATGAAGTTTGAGTGGTTCTTTGAGGCATGAAGCCAGAGACTTCATTCAAAATAGAATTCAGCTTCTGTCCCACAATCAGGCTATGGTCCCCACTGTCATTAGTAGCAGATCTGTGGGGCATTGGATCGTCCGCTACCAAGCATCTGATTGGAATGAAATATAGACATGCAAGTCCATTTTTATGGGTTAACCCTAATAATTCAGAACACACTTCAGAGTCTGTGCTAGATTTCTGTTATGCTTTGTTTTTTTTCTAGTTCTACAACTCTTGCAGAAGTCCACTTGACTGTTTTGTTGGGGTTTTTTATGGTTCTTTATGGTAAAAGAATGGCATCAGACCAAGGTTGACATCTTTGAGCTGAAAGATGATTGCATAGAAAAGAAGTACTCTGCCAGGTTTTTAAAGAAGGAACCTTGGAGCCACAGCTGTTGTCAGATACAACACTTGCAAGCTAACAATTCTATCTCTATGAAGCAAGAGAGATAAGCAAGGTATATCCTGGTATCTTGTCCCGTATTTTTGATTCATTATCCTTTTGTCATCAAGTCCTATCAGAGGACATAATTGTGTCAGGTGCCCTTCGAACAAAGAAAAAAAGATGGCTTTGTTTCTAAAGGTAACTCATTATGTGGCTTCCTTCATTCTGTATAAATCACCTACCAATGATTTCTTTTCATGCTTCATGCAGATTAGAGTTTTAAATAACTACTTTAACCCTACTGTCTTTCTCTTTTCCAGATCATAACTGAGCCTTCTAATTAGTAGTAACCTGAACATCCTGTGTTATCTTTTTCTATAGATTCTGCCCTCATTCTTCATTTTCTTTTTTCTTTTGTCTTCACCCTTGGATTACAATTTCATAAAGCTCCAGTCTAGTTGAATTTTTGAAGCAATTAATATACCAGATAATTGAAATAAACAAATAGTTGGAATACCATACTAAAGTGATTACTTCTTTTCTGTTATTATTTTACCATATTTATCTACCCACCAAGTTCTGATAAATATATTTCTTGAAGCTAGTGTCAGATGGATGTAGAAATACTGCCACTGTTAATGTAAAACATTAATTTCTCTGAATTGCAAATAATACCTTATTTCAGTAAACTACAGCAAATAATGTAAAATGCATGCATATTCTTTATGCATCAGCAGAGATATCACATCATTTGTCCCACTGGTGGGGTGTCGAACACATCATGGTTACATCTGCCATAGTGTAAACCCCAAGTCTCTGGGAAAACTACAGTTAAGGGCAGTAGTATTAGAATGCAATGGCCAGAAATACTATGGATTCAAATTTACTGCCTAGTACATGCAATCATTTCTGAAACTTGGATTTCCCTAGTTTCACACATAAACAGGATTGCCTTTTTTTTTTTTTCTTGATCAAATCATTGCTATAACTCAAACACTTGTAAGAACTGACTTCTGCAGCTTCTGACTAAACAGGTATTTGAGAAGAATCATACAAATTGATTTTTTCCAGTAAGTTGTAGAACAGCTTAGAAAGGAGCATCTTCAGATTACTCTTAACTGTTCCCATAGCAAACGAAAAATATTATCATGTAGATTAGGGGTCACAAAGTAAAGGAGAAAGGATAACTTACTTTTTTTAGATGCAAAATCAATATTAAATCTTGCTGAGCACATAGAGGAAAAGGAAGAGGAAAAACTAGGAAAGAACTATACAAATCAAGAGCTTCTAAAATTTATTCATAAACTTATCTTTCTCCCAAGACACACCTACAGGCTATGTGAATCTTCACAACTGCAGTGGAATTAATGGAGCGATGCATGTTTACCACAAATACTCTGGACAAGAAGCCAAGTAAATATAATTATTCTCTGAAAGCTAAGCATTTAACAAAACCATGCAAACCTTTAATTTAATGACACAGGGTACAGGATGACAGACATGGTATGAGAGGTCTGAGAAGTAGAGACAAGATGCAGTGTGAAGGAGTATAGGCATGGGATTGTAAGAGATGGGGCAGAGACTGGCACTGGAGGACTTGTGGCTGTGAATGGCTCTCTGATAACCAGTTAAAGAACAGACCTGGAGGTAAGAAAAACTAGTTTTAAGGAACAAAGAGAACAATTAGATTGTGAATATTACAATTAGAGTAACAACAAATTTTTGGCTTTATGTTTAAGATGTCTCATTTTTGCCTATAACAGGACGTTCAGCATAAGAGATGGAATGTTATCATTTTCCTACACAAAATTAATGGAAATACTTACCTTGGAAACAAATTTCCATGATGAACAGCAGGTTTTCCACCTCTTCAGTATTTTCAGATCACAACAGTTTGCCTTTCCAGAAGACATAAGTTCATCAGATGCAAGTTATAAGTTAATTAAACAGGAATTATTGGGTTCACTACAGAGGTGATACCTATTATTGCTACATTTTATGGAATCACCACTGTAGTAAGCAATACAATAGCAATAATAAAAGTAATAATAATGTAATAGCAATGATTATAATAATTATAATCATTATAAAATATTAGCAAAATGTAGCAAAAATAGACAGGATATCAGACTGCATGATCTACTGGTATCATATTACTTTAAAGAGTATGTTATATGTAAATGGTATGTGTTTCTGTAATGGGAAATTCTCCATCACTTTCTTCCATGAATTGCTGTACTCTCCCGGGCTCCTGTAATGCAATCAGTTCAGCTCAAGTAACACTTGTGACTGATGGAGTTCCACTGACTATTCTGGGACTTGATGGCACCATAAGGCTTTGGTCCATAGATTGTATACTTGTAAGAAGAATTTTATAAGATCATTAATAGATTTAATTTTTTTTAAAAAATGAAATTATATTGAAAAATAATATTTAAAAGTGTATTTTTCCCTGGATTTCCCTGGTCTACTTAGAGGTAAATACAGGTAAAGGGGAGGTATGTGAAAGCTTGTTATTCATTTCATTCTCATCCTCCTTTTATCATAATCATTTATTAATTTATTGGTCAACATTTTTTTTCTTTTTTACAAGGTTAAAAATCCCATATACAAAGCAATGATAAACATGCTGGGACAAGGTTTGGTTGGGTTTTTATGGTTGTGATTTTTTTTTTTCCTTCAGAGAAATCTTTTCAGGCTACTCCATGATGTTAGGAAAACAGATGGTACTTAATAAGCTAAACTCTAATTACAATCAAGAGTGAATGATGATCAAATTTAAAATTAAATTATGTTTGTAGAAGTATCCTGGTATCTTGTTTTGCAAAAGATTATATTTCTTCCTTGTTAAAATCCTATCATTAATCAACAATGGTTAATATGTATGTTATTAAGTTTTACATTATTTTGGAATTCTCCTCAGCTGAAAACAGTATATTGTGGAATAAGAATTGAGAAGGAGTTTAATCTACAAATTGTGCATCTACTGTAAGTATAGTTTTCATGTGACTACATAATTGCAGATGGAATTTAGAGGCTTAGTTCTGAGATTAGTATCATGATGGTAGTAGTTGACACAGGCTCATCTGTTCCCAGTCTAACAGAAAAGAGTAGAACAAATTTGAGTCAATACGTTCAGTCTAAAAGGGAGTTGCTGACAAAATTAATAGAGATAATATCCAAGCTAGCTGTGACACAGAATTAAATTTAGTGTTTGTAGGAAAACTTTGTAGGTCATACTTTTTGCCAGCTACAAAGGGTTGCTTATTTTCCAGACAATGTCACAAAAATTACTGGTGAACTAGAGAATCCTCTGCTCTGTTATCTTAGGCTATCTTCTGTCCGTAGCTGTTTCATTTCATTACTTCTAAATCATCTGTGATGGATGTTCATATCCAGTCTGCGTAGCCCCTGAATATTTCTAGCTAGATATTTCTAGCTGTGATTTTCTGCTAGAATCTAATTATTTGACTGTCTATTTCAAAAGTTTATTGGCTGTTTCATTCTGTTAAATTGAATCTTTTTTCAATTGCTTTTTTTTATTATTATTATTCTTAACTCCCTTCTGACATTCAAAGCAGCATAGGAAAATGCTATGTAACTGTAAAGATCAGCAAAGGGAAGAGAGAAAATTGAGCACACACTTCTTTTTTCTCTTGATATATAAAGGGGGTTTGGAGAGCAGAACATACAGGTCAATTTAATAGAAAGAAGAGAATAAAAGAGATCAGGAAATGGAGGCAAAACATAAATGAAAGCTTGGCAAACAGATAGCCAACCGTTAGGATTACACATCAGAAATACTGATCAAATGAAATCTGAGTAAATGTGAATGGAGAGGTTCAAACTGTTAAAATCCATATTTTGGTGTCCCTTTTTGATGAAATGTCTTAAGTTATAAATCCTAAAAAACACTGCACGAAAAGAAATCTTTCATCCAACTGAGGAAGGTATTTGACTGATATCACTGAGTAATTTTTCCTGCTTTAAGGAGTGGGATGCATAGCTGTCTCAGAACGTATAAGAGTTAAGCTACCTTGCGTAGACGTTCTGCACACTTATTAGCAATAGAGCTTTGTAAAGGTTCAAGGATGACTTCCTGTCAACATCCCCAATAAAGGCACGTGGGCATGTTGAGGGATGCTTGTGATTCACTCCACTGCTGAATCTGGCAAAAAAAAATGTGTTAGGAGATGGAAGTGGAGATGAGACCAGTAACACAGGGGTGTGGTGGGTCAGCCTTGGCCAGTAGCCAGAATCCCACTCGTGTTCTTACTCCCCCTCTTCAAACAGAACAGGAGGAGAAAAGAGAATGGAAAGGCTCATGGGCCGAGATAAAGACGGGGAGATCACTTACTAACTACCAATGGGCAAAACAGTCACCTTGGGGAAAATTAAATTTATTACCAACTAAATAGATTTCGGTAGTGAGAAACAAATTAAAAAATAAATAAATAAAACAACATTTCTCCCCAGACACTTTTTTCCAGGCTCAACTTCCCTCCTTCATATCCAACTCTTCTCCCTCCTCCCTGCCAAGGGCCAAATGGGGAATTGAGGGTTGCGGTGAGTGCTCTCACAGCTCCTTTCTGACACTCCCTCCTCACGCTTTTCCCCTTGTCCTGCAGGGGGCTCTGCTCCAAGGGCTTCAGTCCTTGTCCTTCAGGATAAACCTGCTCCAGCTTTGGTCTCTCCATGGGCTGCAGGGGATCTCTGCACCAGGGCCTGGAGCACCCCCACCCCTCTCCCCTTGGGGCTTGCAGGGCTGTTTCTCACACTTTTCCCCTCAGCCCTGGCTGCTGCCAGCATTTTGCCCTTTCTGATACAGGCTTTCCCTGAGGTGCTGCTATCATGATTGGGGGCTGAGCTATGCCCTGCAGTGGGTCAGTTGTCCAGCTCGAGGCAGTCCCCGCCATTCCCCACAGAGGCTGCCCGGAAGCACCCCCTAACAACCCAGCCTGGGCACCCATACCCAGTGCAAGGAGTCCGAGTTTAACATTAAGTTAAATATTTTTTTCTCTATCCATGAGAAGAGGCAGTACCACCAAGGTTTCTGAAGAGCTGTCTGGAAAAGCATTACTAAGCAGCAAACCCCCAGCAGCAGCTTTGCTTATAGACCTCAAATGGTAATTTTAGGTGTTCCATTAAATATTCATAAAGTATCACGGAATCAGAGTTGGAAGGGATCTCTAGAGATCATCTAGTCCAGCTCCCCTACTAAAGCAGGATTGCCTAGAGCACGTTCCTCAGTACTGCATCCAGACAGGTCTTGAAAATCTCCAGAGAATGGAACTGCATGACCTCCCTGGGGAGCCTGGTCCAGTGCTCTGTCAACCTCACCATATAGAAGTTTTTCCTCATATTTGAATGGAACTTCCTATGTTCCAGCTGGAAGGGTGAAATAGGGTGTTCCAGGATAGGGTGAAATAAAAGATATGAGCAAATTAACTAAATACAGACAGAAACAAAGAGGAATACCTCTGAGAGAAATGTTGTCCTGCTAGGTTATTCTGACTCTAGAGACAGCAAAAAAAGCTGCTTTGCGACTATTGGAAACATGAGTCATGCATCATAGTAATAAAGTAGAAATAATAATAAACTCTGGTTGTCCTACGACTGTTCATTAATATTTAGTGTTGTTATAAACACAGAATAATTACTTTTGAAGATTTTTATATCTTAAATTGTTTAATTTTAAAGTTAATATTTGGTTTTACAGTGAAATTTTCATCTATGTTCTCAAAATCCACATCTTAAAAAAAAACAAAATCTCCTTTAAAAACATTTTAAAACCCTAGCTACTGCAAAGTGGCTAGGGACTTAACCACCTGTTTTAATAGTCAGAAGCTCTCTTATTGTTCAGCTGCAGATGCAAGAGTGACTTTGAAGGTAGCTGACACTGACTGGGGTTGGAAAGAAGACAGAGAAATAAGTTTTTCCCATGGTACCCATTGGTCATTACCTCTCTTTGATTTGAGGTCAGGTAGGGACTTTTCTGTTCAGTCAAAGTATCTGTCAAGAAGATCTACAGTTTACGCAGCATGAGAAGAGCTATCCAGCATATTGACTTAAATCTAATGTACAGTACCTTTCTAGTGGCTGTGACATAGAAGCGCTCCTTTGTTTCAGCTGTGACATTTTCCAAGTGTTTTGCAGCACTTTTGGGAGGGACACAGATTATGAGCTTTGTTAACTTCCAGAACTGTTATGAAAAAACATATAATAATAGCAGGATAAGGCTACTCCTGCTAGAAGGCCAGGACTATTTAAAGCTGATATTGCATTGCCATCTGCTCCACAGTGTACTTTTGTGAACCTTTGTCTTAAAATGTTCACATTACTGTCCACTCATTTATCTTTGTATAATAGTGCCTTTAGTTCAAGAAATCATAGTCTCGAGCCATAGAGGTTGGTATTTTTCAGTAAAAGGAGCAGAGATGGCTGAAAAATCAGGTAGAACTCCGTCCAGTATGAAAATGTAAAGTATGTATAATACTAACATTTTTATAGGAAAGTGTGGAAATTTGTCATCACAGAGAATGTTTTTGAGGTAAATGAAAATACTAAGGAAAAAAAATAGCTTAATTTTACATAACCATACCTAGAAATAACTTAGTTACTTTTAAATATTCAGAATGCAAACCTTAAATTCTTTATTTTAAAATGTAAATAGAACCTTCAAATCTACATTGGAAAACTTTGTCAACAGAACTACAGAAAAAAAAAGGTACTAGTGATATGATAGAACAAAGAAATGGCAAAAATATCAATAAAGGAAAAGAGTTATGGATATAAAAATATTAAAAAAATGATTAATTGCTCAGGAGAACACTGCTCCAAGAGGTCTGTCATGATTATAGAGAGTTCTTTTGGTTTGGTTGGTTGGTTTATGTTGGTTTTTTTTGGAAGTAGATTATAATATTCTAGAATTGCATGGCTTCACTATATTAAACAGTTAACGCTTATTATACTAATCAATGAAATTGTCAGAGATGCCACACACCTGCTTTTTGTATCATTCTTTTTCATTAGGAAATATATAATCATCCAATATGTTAAGTACATCTCTGGGTTATGTTTTCTGCAACAGCTATGTTTTAAAAAGTTGATCAAACTATTTTCATAACAGATGGACCATGACAGCATACAATTTCTAATTATTTATCAAGTTGCAAACTAGTACTAGTACTATGGCTGTAAACTTGTGTAACATACACGGCTAAATATGATTTTTTCTTTCTCGGTCACATGTTAAATTTCTCTTATGAATGGTTTTTTAAATTTGCTGAGTCAGTATCTTCCATACTTTCTTCTAATATTTTTTCTTTTTTTCAGCTGATGTAGAACAAATGCATTGGTCAGCCATGGAGACATTTTATTTGAAAAAAAAAAGTTCACAATTATGCAATCAATACTGGCATATTATAAAACTAAGAATTGCATGCTTCAGGTTAAAGCTTGGACTCAGAAATTTGTGAGGTAAACTTGCTAATTTCACAGAAGCACTGGTAAATGGGATTTTTCAATAAACCCTGTACTACAGTAACAAGTAGGCATATTGCTGTTAAAATCTTGTGACAAGTTGCATTACACAGGTCTATTTGTTTTGGAAACCATTCTTCTAGAGAAAGTCACCAACAGCTGGCTGCATATATATGCATATTAGTTGCTGTTAATTGTGTTAATGATGTATAGCCTTACCTTTTGTGATTTTTCAGGCAAACCATATTTATAATGAAGGCCTTAGTTTTTATTACAGTCTTACTAGAATAATGATGAGAACACCAGTCAATAGCAATAAGTGTAACATTAAAACCATCAGTTTCTCACATTTGAGCTGCTGATAAACTAATTAACTTAGTGTAATGTTTGATTCTGCAGCCACCAGATTGTGATTTTAAGGATATTCAAACGCAATCTTAAACTTAGCTCCCTGTATATCACTGCAGTAGGACTGCAGTGGAAGGTTTTCTGGGCAATCTCAATTGCCAAAGAATTACATCTGTACTACTAAAAATGACTTTGCTAGCTTGTTTTGAAACCAAGCTCAGCCCCATCTTGCTGTGCCTGCATGCTGGAGCCTTTGATGTCTGCTGGCCTAGAGATCCCACTTGGAGAACTCCTTTCTCATCTGGGATTTTGGAGCCTTCTTTTCTGTGACTTTTTTCAGACATTCAAAGGTTTTATTTGGTTTTATATGAAGCTCTGGGATAAGGGACTGTGTTGCAGAAAGGTTTTATTAAAAAAAACAGTATGACTGATAGTGCAAAGCATTACCATTTTGCAGGTCAAAATTTTTCACAATATAAATATACTGTCAAACAAGGCCAAAACATTCAGTCTTTGCATTTCATAGCTTCAGCATCATAAACTGAAAATAACAGCCCTATTCAAATAAAACAAAACCATGCAAACTTAGTTGTTTTAGTTGTTCACTGAAATCTAATTGATTTATTTGCAGATGCAGGGTCTGATTAGGTTGCAGTCAGAGGTGCTCAAACACATCTAGTGTTTTCAGGTTCTGAATTATATTGTGAAAGCAGATATTTTGAATATATGCTTATATGCAACTCAAAGTTCACATTCAGCACATAGTAGCTTTTCTGCCTGTATCATGGTTAAATACATGGTTAAATCCAGTTGGCAGCTGGTCACAAGTGGTGCCCCCAGGGCTCGATATTTGGACCAGTTCTCTTTAATATCTTTATCAATGATCTCAACAGGGGATCAAGTGCATCCTCAGTAAGTTTGCAGATGACACTAAAGTAAGAGTGTCTACCTACTTGAGCGTAGAAAGGCTTTGCAGAGAAATCTGGACAGGCTGGATCAATGGGCCAAGGCAAATGACATGAGATTCAATACAGCCGAATGCTGGGACATGCACATGAGTCTCAACAACCCCATGCAGTGCTACAGGATTGGGGAAGAGTGGCTGGAGAGCTGCCTGGCAGAAAAAGACCTGGGAATATTGGTCAACTGTCAGCTGAACATGACCCAGCAATGTGCCCAGGTGGCCAATAAGGCCAACAACATCCTGGCCTGTATCAGGAACAGCATGGTGAAGTAGGACTCAGGAGGTGATCATTCCCCTCTGCTTGGCACTGGTGAGGCTCCATCTCATATATTGTGTCCAGTTTTGGGCCCCTAACCACAAAAAAAACATTGAGGTGCTAGAGCAGGGCTAGAGAAGGGCAATGAAGCTGGTGAGGGGTCTGGAGAGTAAGCCTTATGAGGAGAGGATGAGGGCGCTGGAGTTATTCAGCCTAGAGAAAAGGAGGCTGAGGGAACATCTTATCACTCTCTACAACTACCTGAAATGAGGCTGTAGTGGGGCAGGGGTTGGTCTCTTCTCCCAAGTCACAGATGATAGGACAAGAGGAAATGGCCTCAAGTTGCACCAGGGGAGGTTCAGAATGGATATCAGGAAAATTTTTACACTGAAAGGGTTATCATGCATTGGAATGGGATGCCCAGGGAAGTGGTTGAGGCACCATCACTGGAGGTGTTTAAAAGAAGGGTTGACATAGTGCTTAGTGATATGGTTTAGTGATGGATTGCTTTTTATCAGAGTTAGGTAGATGGTTGGACTAGATGATCTCAAAGGTGCCTTCCAGCCTAGACAATTGTATGATTCTGTGATTCTGTTCTATGGTCTGTCACACTGTGTACCTTATTGGGTGAATTCCAATCAGCCAAGCATTACTCATGTTAAATACTCTATAAAAGAGTCTGTGATATATGTTAGAGTCCTGGCACATTTATAAAGCAGCAGGAAAATTTTATGTACAGGGTGATAAAATGAGTCTGTTTGCTGGAATATCTCATTATTTTATTCAGATATAATTCTAGTCTACTTCTGTTGTATATTACCAATAGCACAGAGCTGGTATTAGAGCTGGTTCTTGAAATTGTATTTCCCCCACATAATCTAATAGCAAACTAAACAGAACTAAATCATTCTCAGTGGAGCAAATTTGTATGGACAAAATAGATAAATTTCTAACATTTTATTTTATATTACAAATTAAAGTTAAGAAAACTAACATATATTCTCTTTTGTTTTATTCAACTGTGCAATAACAGAAAGTAATATGTCTACATATATGTGTATATGTTCTTCCTCAAAACTCAGAAGCAAATTTTCTAAAAATGTTCACTTGTATATGCTTGAGAGATGACTTTCTCTACTGCTAAAGTTACTGACTGAAACTTCAGGTTCAGTGCTACACAGGAGACTAAGCCTATGATTAGGACAATCCATTTCAGCCTAAGACTCTCTAGCTTGTCTGGCACTGATATGCCATCCTTGTTGTGTTGTGTGTGCATCAGCATCTTTGAGTTGACTGCTACTGTAACACCAGCTCAGAAACTAACACTTTACACATTTAGTGTATTATATTTTAAGGACTTTAGCCATTGGTGTATTTCTGTAAAATGCTGATAGAGTCAACATTGATGGTCTCTTATATTGTTAGAAAGGGCTGAGACAGCACATTTAAACTCAAAGATATAACTCGGTTGTAGCCTAGGCACATTCCTTTTAACAAATCTCAGGTTTGTGTTACTTGCTATTCTTTTCTTTTTCAAGTCTATTTGACTTTTTTTCTCCTCAGAACCCACCTCTTCCCTCTGATATTCTAAAGCAGATTAAATTTGGAGTCACTGATACAACTTCACCTTAAGAAAGTACCATTGGAAATCATATACCCGGGGATCTAATTAGAATGATTTGAGGAATGTTAAAGCCAGCCAAGTATTTCATCTCTTCTGAGTCACAGCAAGATTCATTTTCCAAGATATATTACCAAATGGGTATTAATGGTTCCTTGCGCTGCTGAAACTTGGTCACTTAACAGGCTTAATAGTCTGCTGGAAGCAGCTGAGTGTCATTCCAAGTCCTTGCCTATCAGATAAATATATTTGTCCATGTATGTCCTTTTCCAAAGGCTGAATAATACAGAAATGCTGGGTCACCCAATACCTTTCTGTGAAGGAATATTTCATTCAAGTCTGAAAAGCAATTTATCTTCAGAAATTATGTTCAGGTATTATTTGGTATCTGTTCAAGATGATTTAGGCTTACCCTTTTCATAAGTATTCAGTAGTGAAGTCTGAAGCTCTATATTCTTGGCAACAGCAGTTGCAGTTTGCCTTGGTTTGCAGATTTCTTTAGTTATTTTCCCTTATGCTTGCTATCATCTCACATCACTTTTATTCAGTCATCTCAGATAAGCTATCAGCAGGCACCAGGGCCATGTAGGAAACATGACCTGCTTACAAATTACATTTTATCCTTTGTAGATGTATTCTTTTGACACCACAGAGTACACAGAATAAGAGCCTTCTATTTACCTCGGGGACTAGCAACTTCTGCTGAGAAAACAAGTGTAAAGAAATGAAAGGATTCAAATACTTTGTAGAAATTCCTCATGCCCAATTTGAAGCTGGGAAACCTTCACTGCTGTAGGCTTGACAAATCTCTACCACCATCACAGTGCTCTAGCAGTGTACATATAACCTCGGGTGGTGAGGCTCAGGCTAAATGAATTCTCTCCCTTCATGATTACTAACTCAGATTCAGAAGAAAATCTTAGCAGTTCCCTAGCAGACAGGGGTGAGGGTGTGGGGTCTGTCTTGCAAGGTAAAGGCTGTACAGTAGGGAGGATCCCATTCAAAATATGCCCCCTGATATCTATATGGGGCTGTGGGAACAAAGCCTGGGGCCACCGGGGTGGTGCAGGATGGGATGTGGTCAGGGTCTGGGTAATGCCCAGTTCATTGGGACCCAGGGCTGGAAGCAGCCCCAAGAAACCCTCTCCCTGCCTGCCCATCCCCTCACAGCTGCCCTTTGAAGACCTCCTGAAACTTGGGGCCTTTTTGCTGCAGGCCAGCTCCCATTCTGTTCCTGGTACCACCTCCTGCCACTCAGGTGCTGTCCTGCCCAGCAGCTGGCAAGCCCGCCTGTACTCATTGAGAGATGGCTTTCTCCTCAGTTTGTCCCCATCTACCCCAGTACTTCAATGTGGTGCCAGGCTGGGAAACCCCAGTGGTGTTCCAGATCTAAGCTGCTACTAGAAAGGAGAGAGAAGGGCCAGTACACAATCAAAAACAACTCAGGAATGACCAACCCCGGTCATTCCCAGCTGCAACGCTTTCTAACAAGGCAGGTGGCTGAACCTGAAATCTTTAAATTTTTCAAACAATGAGCTCGTAGCTGAGCTGGTTTATGTGTATGGTGGGGATTCTGGTTCTCACGTCGGCTGCGTTTGTGGTATTAGTCACTTCATATTTTTTGCCTGAGTTTTCTTGAATAGTGTTTCAGTTTGCTAACAAATTTTTTCTAAGCATGTGGTTTTCTTGACAAGCTGTTTATATGTGTTCTGATAAAGACTCCTGCCTCTTTTTTGCATTTGTGGAACCAACAAAGAATTGGAAATATCCATGAGACTGCACTTCCCTGACAAGCTTTTACTCTTGTCTAGTCACTGTCTCGTATCTAAAAAAAGTCTTGTCTGACAAAAAGTAAGTCTTCAAAGTCCAAAGTAATGTACCTGGAATTTATACTGAACTCTAAAATGCATGTGATTTTTGAAGTCACATGCAAGAGTTAGAGTTCTTTAAGGGAAGGGTTTTTCCCGTAAGGCATTATAGTGGCTATGACATTTCTCTTTGCAAGCAGCAATGTTAAAGCAAAGAGTATTCTGTCCAAACCCATTTATTTACTCATTGGAGATGACCTATAATGGGAGAGTATCTTTTATTAGAATTTCAAAAATACAAATAAATTTGAAAATGATTAAACTTTTGCATCAGTGACTACAGATTTGGAGATAGTATTGTATATAATCTGGATCAAATAATTTTTTTTCCCTTTTCCAAAACTGTTGTGTTCACACACAGCTAAACCTTCTGAAAATTATTCCATACTTTCTAGGCAATGTAAGTATGAATATTTCTTCAGACTTCCATAAAATTAGTGTAACATCTTTGACTTCAGTGGAATTACCATTGATTTATACAGGTTAATTTAAATTAGAAACAGTCTTGTAAGTATTGTGAAAATTTTGTAATGACAGGGTGCACACTTAAAGTTCTTTTTTCTTCAGAAAACATTCCCTCTTAAAGTGTCATTTTAAGAAACAGTGGAATTTGATGGAGTATACAAAATTGATTTGCCACAGTGTGTACATTGGAAGGATTTATTATAGTTGTATAATACTACTGACTACAATATATTGTAATGCATATTGTTTTGGAGGGTTTTTTACAGATATTAAAATAGGGTGGTTTTGGTTTTGTTTTTCCAGCAAGTATATGGTTCTGTCATAGCAATAATAAAATTTGGGACAGATTATGATATTTCACATAGTTATATAAATCTGGAACAATCCTACAAAGATGATGGAATTGCCTGAGATTAACAGGAATTTAAATGTTGATCTGCTCTAGATTTACAACAGTGAAGCTGAGATTACTCTCTAATTTTAGCAAAGAAGGAATTTAGTCAGGTGTGTGATACATTTTTATTACTGTTCAAAATTATTGATTGCATACAATTCCTATTAAAAAAGTCCACATGTGCCTAGTATGATTTTAAATTACATTTCTGGCTAAGACTACCATTGATTAAGAATTTCTTAGAAAATATTTGCCTAAACTTTCAGTAGATGTACACAAGACTACTCTTTTCATGATCCAAGCTGATGAAAAGGCAAGGCATGAGGTTGAAGTAAATATATCTAGCATTTATATGGGTTGAATAACATACTACCTGAAATGTAGTGAATACTAATCTCATCCACATAACAGTCAGTCATGTCAAAGTCTGGGCAGAATGGATAACTCACCTGCTTGAAGCATGGCAGTCCGGGATTGGATGAGGAAAGCTTAAATCCTTTGACTATATACATTGAGTATTTAAAAAGAACTGCGTAGAGGCCTCTGGCAACTTTGCTAGTAGATTTTCATCATCACGTATTTCAGAATGTTCCACTGACCTCTAGTTAAACTGAAGGCATCTATTTAGCTTTTATTTCTATATACCACTCTATTGATTTCAGTTGATTCAAACCTCACTCATGTTGGAAAATAGTTTGCCCCTAGAGATTCTATGGCTTACAGTATTCAGCCCACTTTCAGAATACCTCCTACAACTGAAAGTTGTTCAGATAAATCAATCACCACTGAAAACTAATTGTGAACTCATTTTAACAGTCTGACTTCTTCACAGAAACAAGAAAACTGCTCAATTTGTACAAAATAGTTATATTTTCTTGGATTCCTACTGCTATTTTCTTTACTTCCTCAAACAACATTAATGCAAATTAGAAATATGGCACAACTTAAAATCAAATTGCAGTGAATAAAAAAGAAAAAAAGTATTTTTTAATTATTATTGCATTTGGCAGACTACTACCAGAAGCCTGAAATGCTTCATAAAGATTTATACTGAATGTTTCTGCACTGAAAATTGTCTATATACTGTTTAGCATCTAGTAAAAGCAGACATGTAAAGGGTTTTAAAAGACCTGATTCAGATCTCAGCACAGTATAAATCTAGGGATAATTTGATTAAATTTGATGTCATGACATTTGTATAGAGCTGGCAAAGTCGTAATTACTAGAAGGAAGCTATAAAGTACCAAGGTTATTTTAGGTACTGTCAGTTTTGCTATTGTTTGGTTTGGTTTTCTCCTCAGAAACAGTGTATTCAGATCAAATTATCTTGATTATAAAGCATAAATTATTTCAGTGTTAGTACTGTAAATTATGCTCAATCTACATTTGAATGACTAATCTGGTTCTTCTGATTTTCTTCATCTTTTTCTCCCAAGTGACTGTCTAGCAATAGAATAATAAGTACCAGATGTCTTAACAGCAGGACTTGAATGAGATATGTCAGCTAAATCCAGATAAAACCAATGCTTTAATATCAGTGCATTTTGACATTGTAGTCAAGAATCTCTGTTGTGTACTTTTTCTTGTTGCTTGAAAACATAATGTTTCTAAAATCTGGAATTTGCATTTTCTTTAAAAATATAAGACTGGGGAAGTCAGTTGCAACAAAAAGACAGTTGATTCTTTGTTTGAATTGTGTGAACTAAGTAAACTCTTAGGCTTTTGTGTTTTACCCTTTAGTCTCTAGGTAAGTGTACCTGTTTAAGTCTTTTTTCAAAGGCTTGTAATGAAAGTAGAGACATGTTTTTAATCCATCTAGTTTGAGTTTTATTTTGTTATTAATGACATACCTTGATAGACACTTACTTCCTTTGTGCACATGCAGTATCTCACCACACTTATTATTTAGAGTATGCCATTTAATTATACTAAATTTTGTAAAACATTTTTCTTAATATTATTTGTTTTTGGTATATGTCAAAAGTCACTTTCAATCTGGAGTGGCTAATGCATGTATCGGAAAAATATTTTTTCTTTCCATGGCTACTTAGTATCTGAATTACAGAAGTCTGAAACTGATGAAGCAAGAAAAAACAAAAACAAAATCAAACTTTGAATTTTGCTCAAGATTTAGAATTTGGGGGTAAGATCTAGTGATACGTTATGATCTACTGCTCAAGAAGGTGGAAAGTATGCTCGCTTAGCAACTCTCAACTCTTCCATTTATTTTTTAAAACTGTCCTTCCATTTTGAAATCTATCAAACAAGTATGCTTAGGATATTTCCTGCTTGATATGTTCTATATATGGCAAAGGCAGATTTCTGCACCCAGGGTAGACCAACCCCTCCCAGTAGAATAAGCTGGGAATGTGACCGCCTGGGCAGCTGTTCAGCTGAAAGCTGAAACCTGGAGGTCCTGGTGGATGGTCAGCTGAGCAGGAGTCAGTAGGGCACTCTGACAGCAAGCTGGACTGTATCAACAGGAATATGGCTGCAAGACTGAGGAAAGTGATTATTTCCCATACTCAGTTCTTGTTAAACCATGTCAGTAGTACTGAGTCAGATTTTTCCCCACCCCCTCAGTAAAAGACAGACATCAACAAACTGGATCAAGGTCCAAAGCGGGCAATCAGACTGGTCAGGGCTGGAGCACTTGTCCATTGAAGAGAGACTGAGGAACCAGAACCTGTTTGTGTGTGTGAGTGTGTATGTGCAAGCAGTGGGTATATTCCTGCATGCAAGTGCAACATAGCAGCTCCCTGCCCATATCACGGTTATGGAGAGGAGGGAGCCAAGTTCCTCACAGCGGTGCATGTTGGGAGAATGAAGGGTTATAAACTGAAACAGGGAAGATTTAGAACAGATATAAGGAGGAAACTATTCCCCATGATGGCAAACACTGAAGCAGGCTGCACCAGAGAGATTCAGTCTCCCTCAATGACCACTTTCAAGATTCAGCTCAACAAGCTGCTGTGTAATCTGGTCTGAATTCAAAGGCAGCCCTGCCTTGAATATAAGGATGGAATAGAGACCTAATGGAGATCCCTTCTGAGCTACATGGTTCTATATGTATGTTGTTTGAAATCTGCAGTTGTGTACAAATTCTTACAATAGTTTTCTATAGCAAGCTGATGGTTGCATTAACATATTTTTTCTCTGCCTTACTTCTTACACAATCAGATTAATATAGTACCAGGGGGCTGTTGGTTCTTTATTAATTGACTTTCTAAAAAAAAGCTATTAACGATCTAGAGTGACATTTTCCCATTTCTGTTTTGTCATCTCTGTTCATTATGTTCTTCCAACATTACACATTTTGATCTATTCCTCTTAAATCTTTAGAGAATCTTAAAGATTCTGCCTTTTTATGGGTGGCAGTTCAGAGGCAGCAAAGTGGTTTGGTTTTTGGTTTGTTGTTGGGTTTTTTGGTTTGGTTTTTTGGTTGTTGCTGTTGTTTTTTACTTTCGTTTGGCTTTTTTTGTTGTGTCTCAGAATCACAGAAATCGAGGGAATTATCTTTAAGACATTTTTCAGTGACTCTTGAGATGTGTGCAACCATGGTGATGAATTGCAAAGTTATTTACAAAGAAAATTCAACACACAAGGCATTTTTTGAGATCTCTGTACAGAGTAAAATTTTTCTGAATTCCTAAAGGGGTACCAAAAGCCCTGGAAAATTCATGTTATGTTTTTGAAATTAATTTTCCCTGACCGTTCTACTTTAGGTGTGGCTGTTTGCTTGAATTGAGTACGGAATATTTTACCTTGATACCTCACCTTTTATCTTTAAAGTATTACAGAGAACCTCATGAAGTTGTAAATTAAATACTGATTGGGGACTAACTGTGTAAGTAAATGTATCAGCAGTTGTGCACTCAGCTGTGGCATATGCTCAGCTATGCATTTTAGAATTTCTTTAGTAAGAGGAATGCTGACAGGCATTCCCATGTCATGCCCTAACCTTTGAGAGCAGTGCTTCATACTACCATCTGAACAGACCAGATTTTAGAGACAGACAGAGGCTGTCTGATTCCAAGTCTATCCTTGAAATATAAGGTATGACTTCACAACTACGTATGTCTTGATGACTGAGATGCACATCCAACTGTCCGTCAGACTGGATGGAAATGTAAAAATACATTCCTGTTGTTGACACAAGCAGGAAAATGTAAAAACTTTGCACTTCCATTGCTTTCAGACTACACTAGGTTTGCAAGCATGTTCTCCCTCTCCTATTTATTTTGAAGGCAATTTAGTGTTTTAACCATTTAAAGAGACTAGGCCTAGAAGTCAGAGCTCTGACCCAGACTTAAATTATAGAACTTGCATCATTACCCCCTCAAAGTTAAAAATATAAAAGAACCTCAAGTTTTTTTCTTACCAGATGAATTGATCTCTGGAGGTGGGGTTTTTTTCTCCATAAAGTAGAGGATGAACCACTAGCTTCTAACTTAATTGAGATAAATCTGGACTCAGGGTAATGATTGACTAGATTGCTGCTTTAACCTGACCTACTTCTAGTCTCCAGAGAAACATTTCCTTTATCAATTAATCCTTAGGGATAGCATTGATCATCCAGTTTTGTTCTATGACACAATTCAGAGCAGCCTTTGGAATCTCTAAAGATTACTGATGAAAATTGTTGTTTATAGGCATGGTGACCTAGTCACATCCTCTCTTGCGTCTCATGTGGTTGTGATGCTGTAAGAGCCATTACAGTCTAGAGAAGATGGCTGTAGTGAATGTCCTGTGTGGCTTGCTTGTTTATTCTTATAATCTCTTTTATTGTGACTGTTGAGATCATCCTCTCAGAGAAGCTTGGGAATCTAGCAGATTCCTCCTCCCTTGTCTCCTGGACCTCCTATGGCAGTCTCTAGGGCCCAGGTTCCTCCTAGTCCACCTCTATCCCTGGTCAGAGCAAGGCTGAGCACATTTTCCTGACAGGAGATTTAAGCTATATACAATGTATATCTACATATATATGCTGACAGTCACACAAATAAGATACAAAGAGCACCCACAGAAACAGTGACAGCACCAGTTGTCTCTTCCTGCTCCCCTCTCTGACTGGTCAGGATGGATTTCTACAAGTAAAAATAAATACATATGTGCACGTAAGTAGGAGGGGGATCTCTCCATCAGCAAGGCTCAAATCATCAGTCTACCCTGTCACTGGCCCCTGGACCCTAATCTCTCTATTTGCTAACACCTGGAAGTACAAACCCCTGCAGCCACAGCCCCACTGCTGTTGCTGGTGCAGACACCCCTCTCTCTTACACACACACAAAACCACCAGGACTCCCCTAGTCCTGAAATCTGACTGCCTGTGCTCTTGTCTGTGGAGAGATACAAAGGCAGTCTCACAACTCAGAGCTGTGGCTTGGAGATCCATATATCCCCTTGGCTTCCAGAGCACTACACCTGCTTGCTAGCTCATCTGTCTTAACCTTTGTTAGTCACCACACACTTGCAAACTCATGCTCACTCCAGGTACTGACACCACAGGCACCCATACAGAGAGGCACACATGAAGCAGAGATCCCTTCACTGAAAAATAGCTGACAGTGGAGTTTAATAAGGAAATAAGACAGACTGTGCCAGTCAGGTGCTGGGCATGGCCAGATGAGCATACCAACCAGCAAACTATTTATATACATTATCATCCTTTTTATCCCCTTACCCTTCTGTTTTCCCATATTTATACCTCCTGAAATTTTGGATTCTCTCTGAAATGTGCCATAAATCATGTACAATCCCAAAATGCTCTTCCCCTACATCCATGGGGATGATGGGTTTCTGCTGGGACAGACCTGAGAGGGGCCCAGACAAGGTGTTTATTCCTCAGAACCTGCAATTTGGTTTCCCACCTGCCACTGAGTCTCTATGGTCTTCTGGGTTTGTGGATATGAGCTGGTGGCACTCCTGTGATGGGCTTAGAAGTAGCTGAGGCAGGTTATTAATCAAGTTACTCCTCCTGCCATAGATCCTCTGTACTTTCTTTGTGTGCAAATGACTCTCTTGTCACTAAAACTAAACTAACCTTGTTATGCAGTACTTGCCAGAGAGGAATTCCAAATATATTTCATTGGCAAATATATTCCACCAAGCAGTTAAACAGTTAATTGTATTCATTTTACTGATTTGGAAAATTAGAAATGTCCATAAATTGATGAACTGGTGTTGCAGGAAATAGAAAATGACCAGACTAGATGATCTTAAAGGTCCCTCCCAACCTAGATAATTCTATGATTTCCATCAATATGTATTTCCACTCTAAAATAGTCTGAATGCTATCAGTATTTGTTACTAGCATATTAATAAGAGCATTATTTTTGAGCAAAATATGCTTGTATTTAAAGATACATTCCCAGTGCCACTGAAAGCATGCAAGAAAAAGCCTTTTCTGGAGAGAATAAAAAAAAAAAAAGTAGAATAGACGTATATACAAAGTAAATCCAAAAATATAACTTGGTTTAAACTGGGGAATGAACTTCTAGTCAAGCTGTTTAACATTTGAAGATAAAGCCTCTACAAAGCAGGAACATGCACACCACACATTTTTCAAAGTGACCAATATTCTGTGAATTTAGGTTACTTATTTGTTCATATTCCTTGGTCATAAATGTATTTTTGAGCTTATCGCTGTGTTTTCACTTAAAAAAAGAAAAAGGTAAAGCATACAAAAAAATCCAACACATACATGAAGGTCTCATGATACTAAAGGCACCTATTATTTTATGCATAAACAATAGAGAAAAATTAAGAAAAAATATGAAAAGGATAGCATACTGTTTGATGCTACATTTTTACACCTTGCAAAACTGAATTTTTTACTCCAATGTTATGCGTAGCCTCATAAATATACTTGAATGATTTTGGATGTCACATGATGTCACGTCATCCACAGAAGAATAACTAGGAGATTGTACTTCACGTTACACTTCACCTCTCCATATAAACTTCTTATTATTTATCTCTATATTATTGTCAAATAGTACTTTTCTATTTACCTTTACCAAAAATATTAAGAGTTCCTTAAATGTTTTGGGTTATTTTTTAATATGCAAGACAGTTGAACAATAGGATTTATATATATATTAAATTTAAAAGCAATATTTGTTTCAAATAACGATGCAGTTGTCATCCTCTGAGTTGCTTTAGGATTTTCAGCTTTATTAATAATTATACTACATCAAAATCCTTCCAACCCCTTTTCTACCTAGCTCTCACTAGCAAAAAAGTGGTAAATTTTCTCAAGACACAGATCGCAGTTGAACCTCCAATTGATGCTGTGGCAGTGGAAATAATTGGCAGCTTTTGCTCCACTTGTCTTTGTCTCTAGGGGGAAGATATGATAATTCATTCTGACTCTGATGTGGTACTTATTTTTCAGTGCACATATAAACATCCAAAGGAACAGAAAGTTAGGTGGTTTTTTTTTTTTTAAAATTAAAATGTCTCCCTTTTGCATACAGAAATAGGATATGACTTGTCTGACTGATTACACTCAAACCCCTATGTATATTGGGCAGATTCAGTACTCATACCTAACAAGGTTTGGGGTTTAGCTCATAACTGCATAAATTTCAGTTAACAGATCATTCTGATTTGGTCTGAATTTACTAAAAAAGGTCTAGTTAGGAGATTGATTTTTAAATTACCACAGTAATTATTAACAGCACATAGAGTCATTGGAAAATATGTCATGAGACAGTTTATGAGGACTCAAGGGTGCGTTCTGCCCTGTTTATTTTTTCCTTACAAAATATTACATTCTTTAAGTTACATTTTCTATGCACATTTATGTTTATGAGATACACAACTGTATCAAACCTATAGACATTCATATGAAAGTTTAAACAACCTGTAAAAAAGAGATAATTTTACAATAAATACAAGAGTAGATAATGAACAATTGATTTTATATATTTTCCCTGAAATCTTCCTGGGTTAATCTTTCTTTTAGCTACACAAGCTAATTATTAAATTCTCCAGTGACTTTAAGGCCATCCAGATAAGTCTATCCATACTTTCAGCACCCATCTGTCAACTTTGGTAAATTCAACTTTGGACCCACTATTTTGCCACTTTCACAGAGTGGAATCAAGGGAGGTCTGAACCATTGAGTCCACACAGGCAAAGAATGAGAGAAAAAACATTTCAAGGGATATGAAAAGCAGATTGTAGGTAATGAAACCTTCCACGTTTCTGTGTGTGGCTTAGGTCCATAGGGCTACAATGACAAGAGCTGCTCAGCCAGGAAAAATGCTAAGTAAATTACTATCAAGTTAAAGTATACTTTGCAGAGTAAAATTGCATTTAATAAAAAACAGTGGTCAGGTCTTTTCTTAAAGCAAAATGTTTGAACACCATAGCTGAGAATGTCATGGACTTTGTGCTGTAGAGCTCTGCTGGCTGTCCTATGGTTGCAGTTTGTACGGATATCTGTGATCAGATCACTCCCTCTGGGTCCCATTCATCCTTCTTTTCCTGCCAGGAAGAGAGCTACTGCCGTAGTTTCACCTCTGGTTTGGGCTGCGCAAGACCTGTCACCTGAAGGGGTAAAACGCACCAGTCCTCATGTCACAGGCTTAATTTCTGAAGCCAAGAGTTTTACAAGGTTCTAAAAGAAACTGGAAATTTGTATGGGTATTCAGGCTTTCATTTCACTCCAAGATTTAAGATGGAAGATTAATCAATATTTCCCATGGGGGTCATACACAGACTTCTGAAGCACTTGAGCTACTCCCAGCATCATACACAGGATACAGGCTTCAGTGAACCCTGACTTCTGTGCAGCACAGCAATTATACATTCCTAACTCTTCCCTAAGGAATCAAGGTAGCTTGCTGTGACCCTTACAGTGAGTCAGACTCACTGATAGACTATATCCTGGTCTGAAAGCATCCTATATGATTAATGAGGTTACTTCAGGGTAACAATTAAGCATCTTTTTTGCATGTTCAGATTGCAGAAACGTGAAAGAATGGCTCAAGGGACCTGCTCTAAGGAAAAGTTACTTAAATCTTTAGGCTGGTCAGAGGCTGTTCCACAAACACAGAAGTGACTGGGAGCAGAAGTAGCAGAAAATATATTCTTTAACCGTAATAAATTACTATTTCCAGACCTGACAATTTAATGAAGGGAAAAAAAAAAAAAAAAAAAAGAAAAGGTGTTAGTACATGATCAAATACTTATTCCATTAAAATCACAGTTAGACCTGCATCAGACCCGCATATTTGAAAGCTGACAGTACAGTACTCTGTCCTTAAAAAGGAAGAATTTAGAACAGGTGCAGCATTATGGTCCTTAGAATGTTATTATAGACACATGAATAATATCATTTTGAAGGTTAGCCATCTGCTTTCTGAATATCTGTCACTGATACAGCAGCAGCAACGTAAATGTGATACACAGGGGTGTTTCTGCAATGGGTTTAACAGAAAGCTTGTGCTTTTTATGGAGAAAAATATGTTCCATTTTCACATTTTTTTAATAAGCTTATGTAGAGTATGTGTTTTGTAAATATTATAAAGACTACTATGGTGTGAGGTATTTTACTTGTGTAATTTGCATCCTCTTTTACTAAGTTTTAGAAGAACCTTTTTTGCAAGATTAAAAATAAATCCTAGCATTTTTGTGATTTAGGATAATTTTACTGAAATGTGAAGATTTACAAAATATAAAATGTTAGAAAGAGTATAGTTTAAATCTCAAATGCTAACCACAGATAGCATACTACTAGACCATCAGCCGTGACATGAGTACTAAGTTAACAGCTGATGCTTGGGGCACATGTCATCTGACAGAGAAGGGAAACATGAGAGGGCAAGCTAACTTCAAAAAGCAGTAGAGTCCATCAGTTGGAGTCAGCATCTACAGGAGCACTGTTATACCAGATTTATTAACAAGCTTTTTGAAAATGACAGAAATACCACCTCCTGATGTTGTGAATAACAAGTAAATCTGTCTTTACAGGGACAAAACATTTTCATTATGACACAGAGAATGAAACCTTCCTAGTAACTGTCAGGAAACAAGGAAAACTGAATAACTGCTTAGAGACATGCAGCAGAAAAATAAATTTTAACAAGGCCAGGACAGAATTCATATTGTGCTGTAAACACCACAACAAACTGCAGACACGCTGCCAGCTGCCAGGGATATAGCAGTTACAGCTGCCCTAAACATGTATTTACAACCCAGAAAATTCTAGAAGTACTTAGTGAGTGATAAAGAGTGTCCATTTATATCAAAGGGATTCAAAACTTATATCAAACAGAATGTCGTTAAGCACTGCAGTAATGGTAGAGGAAATGAGCCAACTGTGAGTGCAGAAGATAGAAATCAGACCACACAAAGCTATTTGGCTTGCTCAGCTGGAGTACAAACACTTTGAGAGGGAAAATGGTTAAAATTCTTCTTAGGTGGTTGATGAAGTGCTCTGCACACAGTCTGACACAGAGGTCAGATCCCATAAAAGAGTTCTTACCTGTTGTCATGTTATATACATGGGGCAATCAGGAGGAGGAGTTCATCATTTGCACTATCAAGGTCCCAATTACTACAAGAAATACCAAACATACCTCCTGCAGGGAGCTCCCCTTGTGAGTTGTGGTGGCAAAAGTATGGACCTGCATACCCAGAAGCATGATATGGCCTCCCTGGGTATTCAGGCAGAAGCGATTCTCCATACAGGCAGATGCTTGACCATTGCCACAAGGGAAGCAATCAAAACAAGATCTGGCCAGGGGACTACACAGGTGTCCTAAGGCTGAATGACAGAAAAGAAAAGCAAGTTCCAGGTACAGGCCCAAAGTGGATGCTCTTCACTATATGAAGCAGTGTAGGACTGTGTAGTTAACCAAATGTCATATTGCCTATGCATGAGGGAGTCCAGGTAAGATTGATAAGAATACAACAATCTGACTTTTCCTTGTTATGTAGCGATTGACTCTTCAACTTCAATACGCCTTTAACACAGGGCTTTGTTTGCATAATTTCGTTTGATTGCATTTCTTTATTCTTTCAGGTAAAAATGCTACTGATCTCTAACTCACCTTACTACTGAAGAATGAGGAGGTCAGTCATGATGAAAATTAAGGCTTAGCAGCTTGAAACAGTTAGGCAAGAAAAGGAATCCACTGTGAATTTCCCTTCACTTGGATGAGAAAAGACTCCAACCAAAAGTACCTTACAAATTTCACCATACACATCAGCATTCCTCTTCTGTACAAAATATTACATAAAAATTAAATATTAGGAACATATTATTTAAATCAGGAATTAGAAAAACACAGATACGTTACTAGGAGTCACAAATCCTGTCCTTACCAGTATTTTCTTTCTGTAATTCCATGGCAGTGAGGTTTGGATTTGTTTTTTGTTTTTTTTTTTTTGAGGCTTAGGGTTAAGAAGTGAGAACAATGTAAGTGTGAGGCTTCTAATCTGCAGGAGTAAACATCTACGGTAGAACTATCACACAGGAGGAAAAACAGCCCCATCTACAATAACTGGGGGAACATTTGGATCAACTTGGGCAGAGTACAGGTCCCATATGCAAGTAGTGGTGACTGATGCCCGCTTTTGCCTGGGTTTCACTAGGCAAAAACCACCATACATAGAAAAAACACGCAACACGAGACCGAGATGTGTGAAATGGAATGAAAGAGGTCAAGTAAGTACAGCATGTTTTTGTGAAGCATGGCTATGCATTTCCTTTTCTTTTTTTGTCTCCACTTAAAAAAAAAAAATGGAATTCCTTTGAGTCTGGCATGCAAATAGTATTCTTTTTGCATGCTCACAGACACTACTTTCATAATTTCTGTGTCCTGGGCCATTCAGTCAGTTTAAAGTTTTGCTCCTTTCTCAATTCATTTGCATTATACAAATTGATCATGATTACATTGCACAGTAAATATTCGAAGACCTACTAGAAACATATCCATAATTGTCATGCTGTCCATAAAAATTAAATGGCTGAAGGCAGAAGAACAAATAGAGTATTTAAATAAAATCCTAAATAAATCAAACCTAGAGTACATGGGTTTGTGAAATTAAACCTAGGGTGGAGTTCAGGAGACCAAATATACACCTTGAGCTACCTCTATGGACTCCTTCTGCAGTCACTCTTTAATGTAGTTCATTCTAAAGCAAATATTGGAAGAGGTCAATGTGAACAGTATTTTAAAAGTGTGTTTCTGCTGATTATATAAACAATATTTTCTTATCAGTATCATTATTATTATTATTATTAGCTAGCAGTCTATCAGCTGCCTAGTTTCTTGAAAGAAAGGAAGTAATGAACCTGAAAAAAATAATATTCTGAGATATAATTATGGCTTGAGTGTCTTTAGTCAGGAAAGTCATTAGTATGCCAACTCAATACTGATGATTGGATAAGGAGCATTCTGATTTACCATGAAGAACTTGATAAGAAATTGAAGTTTATAAAGAAAAGACTAGAATATAGGAGAAAATTTCAAAGGGAGGGAATGCAAGTTTCAAAATCCTAGGAGAAACTTTTAAAGTTTGGTGAAAAGGGTGCAAAAATGATAGGGAGAATGGTAAGCCTTAAATCACACTCTTATGTTTTCTTTGAAGATGATAATTAAGTGAATTTTGCGAATCTATGTTGTCCTGTGTTCATGCCAAGGACTGTTAATAGAGACACAACCATCACCATTATGTCCTGAATCTTAAATCTTGCCAAATGGTCATTGTCCATCATACATTGTCAATATAAAAATTCTATCAGGTTTGGATGAATACAAAAGAAAAACAACCTTGTGTCCATGTAGGATCAAATGTATACTGTTAGGACAGTAAATACAGTGCTGTGAAACTGAGCAGTCTTTTTAGTATTTATTTGTATCCCAAATGGAGAATTATAGAATTTGGGAATGCTTCATGACCTTACTTCCCTAAAAAGTAACACTATCTACAATATCTTGTAAGGGGAAACATTTTGTCTCTTTATGAATATTTAAGTGATTCTTATTTTTATTTCTCTTAACAGATGCTGAAAGGTAAAAGTCAAGTCCGCTGTTTCTAAAATATTTTAGATTATGGGCGGTTCCATCAAGTTGTTGATTATGCTTGCAGATGCTGTTCTTAACTATGCTTTTACCACTAGCAAGACTAGTTGAAGGGGCTGTTTCACTTTCTTTCTTTCCCCTTCCTGCTGAAATATACATATCCCCTTCAGATGAATCAATGCAGCTGTCTCCATGGCACCTTCTGCACGGGACCTTGTCACTTATTCATTTTACAGAGTATTATCTAGTGTGTGATAAACTCACTGGGAAAAGGCAAGGTCTAGAAAAAATTGGTCAGAAATCTTTTAAACAAGATTGGCCACCAGAGAAACTGTGACACGAAATTCCATCCTGGGGTCTTCTGCTCACCCTCAGCTACATCCACCACGAGGGCATTGGAGCTCATCTTTATTAATGCATAATGTGGTGTCAAAGCAAAGGGATAGGAATCTTCTGTGCAAGTGTTTATTAAGTGACTGCAAAGAACATACATTCCTGCTGTCAAATTTGTGTCAAATGCAGCTACATATTTACTTATATTTATTTAGATCTAAAGGTGATTGGCTGTTTATGAATCACCTCTACATAGAGAACTAGATAGCTAAAATGTAGCATAGGAAACCAACAAATGTGTATGTTAGAAAAGAAAAATATATACATTGTTGCATACCCATGCTTGTTTTAAAATTAGTCAATTTTATCTGCTTCATTACACATATTTTGCTTAGCAGATAATTGTTCGGCTGTCTGAATGCAGTCACTCTTGTTATTAACACAATTTAAATTGGAATTAACCTTGTTCCAGCCCATAGTCTTTTATAAAGAATGATCTTCATGTCTGTAGACTAATTGCACTGAGAAAGTTCACTGCAAAGACATAATTAATAGTCCATAATGTTTAGGAAGGTGACATTTCCTACTTTCTTTGAACTCTCAGTTTGGTATTTGAAAGATAGTAGAAGATACCGAATCTAGGATATTTAATCTGGAGCGGTGTCTAGTTGGTAGTTAACTGAAACTGCTGCCTTTCCCCTAACAGCAATAAACCAGAAAGGACTAATTACCCCTTTTTATAGGTGCAATTTGAACTTAAAACTCTAGAGAGAGCATGAGTAGTAAACCACTGTTATAGTCGATTTCACCATCTGCACCTTAAAATTGGGATTATGGAACTAGCAAAAGAATACACACAGCATTTAACACCAAAATCTCCTAAACAAATCTTGGTTTTGTTTGTTTTTTCCTTAGGAAAATTTTCAGAAGGTAATGATAATTCAGTTGTATTTTCTGATTCCTTTTTAAAATCAGTTTCTTTAAATAAATACATATTCCATTTAATCCATCGTTAGTACTTAATTGAAACTCATCTAAAGATGATGACTTATTGATGTTTTTGTGAGCTTAATGAACACTGCATAAATATATATTTTTGCTTCAGCCTTTCTGAAGAAAGAAGCCTTAGGAAATTCCCCTAGCAAGAATGGTAGCCATCACTTTCCTAAAACTAGAATTTATTACTATATTTTTGTTTTCTTTTGGTGGTGTTGGGTTTTTTCCTATGACGAGGCAGGATTTATTAACTTCACTATAATTCCTTAGGCTTAATACTTTTTATTTATTTATANTAATTTTTTAAGTTCTATGTTACTATATCTTTGTAGTTGTTTACATAAATGAGAAACTATTAAATTTGTGGTTTCTTAAACATGCTTGTTTTCAGGCTGGAGTTGTCAGAAAAAAAGTAAGTTGCATGAATGGCAGCTGAAGAGTTTTCCACTCACCATATTACCACTCCTCCACTCCCCCTGCTGCAGATTTTGGAGTCTTGAATGGGGTTAACTCGGCATTCATTGTTTTCAGAATCTCTGGCTTTCACAGACTTTGTTGTGCTTGTGAACTGTTAATGTTATCAAGCCACCTCATCAGCATTTTCTGAAACATTGCACACTCCTACAGCATGTGGTAGGAATGTGGCCCCTTGATTGTATAATCGTCCACTTGAATTGTCTTAGTTTCTAGAAGCACTACCTGTCCTGAATCTGAACTGCTTAAATAGCAGAAAAACTCCATGACAGACAGTTATTTTCCTTTTTCGTTAGATTTTGGCAGAGCTGGGGCAATAAATGACAGCAGAAAATGTGGCACTGGACCTAACATATTGGAGATTATAAATCTTTCCAGCCTGAACAACATTCTTTTCTCTTTTCTGTTGCATCTCCAGACCTTCCAGTTCATTCTTAGCATCTGCCCTGGGACAAAGCTGTGTTTCTGGTGATTTACACCGCCGCAGAGCATGCAGCTTGCCAATACTGTTGGCTTATGCTTCCTGCCATGAACTCTGGTTCTAATGTGAGGATATGTCAGGAGATACGAAAAGAAGATCGAGAAGTTAGACAAAGAAAGGGCAAATTGATCAGAAACTTTGGCCTGAAGTGTGTTTTTCTCCTCTCACACGCATGGAGAGGTTCTCTTATACATGTTTCATGACAGCACGAGAGATTTAGAAGCCTGGTTAGTAAAATTCTCCATTTGCTGAATGTTTAGCTTGAGGTGTTGGGTCTGCAAGAGCAAGAGTGAATTGAAATTGCAGCTGACTCAGCTGGAGATCGGATTTATTATGTGTGAGGGACCATAAGATTCCCCTCCAGTCAAGCATACAGATGCAATAGTGTAGCCCCAGCTCACATAGTCTTCTTTGAGGTGTCTCTCATTTGACCATTGAACTGGCTTAGCGGGAAAGCTTCACTGCTACAAAGTCATCTTTAGTAGCCAGAGATATTGTGAGTGCAATAATCCTTTATAGTAGTTATTTTTGAGAACTGTCTGGTTTGTCCTGTCAGAGGTCAAGGAGATACCTGAACTATCTAAGATGTCTACGGTGGAGGAGGAGTGTCTGGGGTATTTCTGCCCTAAGAATTCTATTATAGTTTCTCCAGTGACATAGGAAGGGACCGAATTATCTGGAGATTAAGAGATCACCTGACAGAGCAGAAAATAAAAAAAATGTACTTTGAATTTTCTGGTGCTTAATAAGGCAGGCTTGGGACAACATAGTGCCATTACAAAAGTAATTATGCTTGATTGCCTAATCATATTATTACATATTAAATTAAATTAATGCATATAATTGTGTTTCAATAATAGTCAAAGTTGAAGACTAGTTGCATTTTCTAATTTTAATTATCTCAAATATTAACTTTTTAAAGCATACAGAATATTAAAGCTATCCAAATATTAAATTTAAGGGTAAGTCTTTAGCAAAATTTCTTGTTAGGGATGTACATATTATTCTAGCAGGCAGTGACACTAGTGACAAGCATATTACCAGACATTTTCTTGTAAATATGTTTTACTGTAAAGTGTTAGTTCATCTCAATTGAATTTATGGACAGAAAAATGCTTGCTTAAATTATTTCCTAATTAGAAATGAGCTTGAAAATGTTAAAATATTGTATGTTAAACTTTTTTTAAGAATAATCATTGGTTGTTTCAAATAACATCTAAAACCAAATTTATTTCATTTATTGTGAAGTTTGTGCACTGAAATAAATAAACAATTTTATTACCTTATAAATAAATACAAAAACATTTGCATTTCAATGTTCCCTAAAATATGAGAAAAATAAGTTTGATTAAATATCAGGTGAACATTCAATTCTCCTGATAACAACATTTCACAGTACTGGTAGATAAATCACATCAGAACTTTGAAATCCTATTTTTAGGATAATTTAACATAAGTAGACAATAATAATAGTGGTAATAGCAACTTAATCACACTTGTAAACTTGCCAGTAGATTAATTCCCTCTAGGTGGGGTGTTATGAGAAATAGTGAATAACTGTTACCTTTCCACCCTTTATTGTTTATTTTCTTCATATCCTCTCTCATCTCTTTGTTAAGCTTGAGAATTAAAGTGTATTTTTATCTTCATTCTATGGAAGATTCTCCTAAATTTCACTATCCTTTTCTGGGCCTTTTCTAGTTTTATCATGCCTTTGGAGAAAGAGTGAATTTGGGGGCTATAGAACTGCCAGTTCTTTTTACTGGTTCACACTTTATTTCATATGTGGGTACACAATATATTTATACTATACAACAGTGAATATTTTAGGATTTGTTCTTTTCCTTTCTTATTAATTCCCAAGTTTCCATTAGTTTCTTCAATTGCACAGAGCACTAACCTGCTCTTTTTGGAGTTAGTTACAAACAGTTATACCAACCACTCATTTCAAACCCACACTCTCCATGCATTAAATTAAAAGGTTAAAGTTATTGTCAATTCAAGAGCAAAGGAATTTTGGAAAAGGTGTTTTGGTAATAAAAATTAAGGTAGCTTTGTTGCAAAATAAATATTAAAAAAACCCCATATATAGTAAGGGCCAATAAATGTGCACAGTACTTTATGATGTGATTGCGCAGTATTTCACAATGTGCTCAGAAACCTTCCTACTGTACAAAAAAACTTCTGACAATCCATGTTGCAGCACACCTGTTAGAAAGTTATGGAAGATTTTGAATATTTTGCGAGATTCCTTTTCCATAATAATGCTCTACATTGTCACTTTCTCAACAAGCAGATGCAGTTTAATGAAATAGTAACTGTATTATTTTTTATATTTTGCCTGGTGGTGAAAGGCACTGGAACAGGTTTAAGGGTGTAAGAGTTTTTGTATCCTAGAAACAGAATATCTGCATTTGGGTGTGGGGTTATTTTGGTCAGTTACTGCATTTGTTTATAAACAAAGTCACCAGCAGATATTCTTATAGGCATCCAGAGAGAAAATAAAATTACACTCGTATCTATCAAAATTTAATACTTGGATCAGTTCCAAGAGGTTTCTCTTGATTTCATTCCACTGACAAACTACGGCTTTGTTTGTACAGCCTCATGAGTGGTACCCAATTTGTAAAGATAATGCTCTTATTATACACTACTATATTTTCAGGATATATATATCTTCCCATTTCTACCCAGATGCCCAAAGATCCTACGCAGATTCAGTTTTCTCTGTTAGACAATTATATGGTATTGTTTTTTGAAGTTGTTAGTCAATAAGCTGTAGTTTTTCATACTGTTGAACAGTTACGTTTTGGAGAGTCGTTTTTATGATAAAAAATTATCCCCTTATTTTTTCATTAGTGCTTCCACTACCTTCACATAATTGCTAGTATTATCTATTTGGGATGCAGTTTTGACTTGTATAAATTTAGTAGATTGAGATTTTAATGGATTTTAAAGTACTAATTATATAGACAAATGCAGAATTAAGTACTCTAAGATATGGATAAGGCTTCAAAGTCACAGAATAACAGAATTGTCACAGTTGGAAAGTACCTCTGAGATCACAGAGTCCAACCATACACAAAAACACAACCCACACCCTACAATCTCAGCCACTAGAGCATGCCCTGAAGTGCCACATCTATACATTTCTTAAACACTTCCCTGGGCAGGCCATTCCAGTGCCTGACCACTCTTTCAGTAAAGTAATTCTTCTTAATATCCAATCTGGACCTCCCCTGCTCCAACTTCAGACCATTTCCTCTGGTCCTGTTATTATTCACTTGGGAGAAGAGGCCAACACCCACTTCTCTACAACTTCCTTTCACGTCAATGGGCAATGAGGGCAATGAGGTCTCCCCTCAGGCTCCTCATCTCCAAACCAAGCATGCCCGGTTCCCTCAGCCTCTTCTCCTATGACTTGTTCTCTAGAGCCTTCACCAGCTTGGTAGCTCTCCTCTGGACACGCTCCAGCACTTCAGTGTCCTTCTTGTAATGAGGGGAAAGAGTCAGATAAATATATTGGTAAGAATATAAGAAAAGACATTTGTTTTTATGGTGCAGATATACTAAGAGCCTTAAAATGACACATACATTTGTGGATGGGTAACTGAGGGTTGTATGTCAGAATTACTGACTCTTGGTTTGCTTTGAGGCTGTTACAGCTAATCATAACCCCAGCCACATCTTCCTTCTCTGGTGACTGTAAGAGAGAGTGTAAGGGTGCAGGTGGAACTGTTGCATTTCAGTTTGTTATTGACTTTGAGGCTGGGCTTAAAATCTCCATAGACCAGGACATTCTTTGTGTGTGAATGAGAAGACTGTCCAACACACAAATTGAGCAAGTGAAACAATGGTAATTTCCCCCATCTTCTTTCCTTTTTAAATCTGTTATTGAAGAAGTTGTGAAAAGCAGTGTCTGTAAGTGGAAAGAGGCTGTTGAAGGAATGCAGAAAATACCAGCTAGATGGAAAACATAGACAGCTCTGTAGCTCATTTTGTTGTTTATTAACAGTGATACTGCAAACATCAGGCTGCAAACTCCATCTGGATTGTTATATTGACTATAATCATGCAGCAGGCCTGGGATATGTACTGCATTTGTCATCCCAGGACCCTCTATCACATGTAAACTACTTACTCAAGGATATACAAATCAAAGGAAAACACTGGAAGAAGTATGGGGAGACACTGGAAGACCAGTATACAAAGTGCCAGATGCCTGCTGACTCAGGAATCACAGAATCACAGACTCACAGAATACTAGGGATTGGAAGGGACCTTCAGAGATCTAGTCCAAGCCCCTGCCAGAGCAGGCTCATTTAGAGCAGGTTGGACAGGAATGCATCCAGGTGCTTTTTGAATATCACCGGAGAAGACGACGCCACCACCTCTCTGGGTAGCCTGGTCCAGTGTTCTGTCACCCTCAAAGTAAAGAAGGTTTTACTTATGTTCAGACAGAATTTTCTGTGTTCCAGTTTGTGCCCGTTACCTCTTCTCCTTTCTCTGGGCACCACTGAGAAGAGCCTGACACTATCTTCTTGACACCCACGCTTCAGATATTTATAAGCACTGATGAGGTCCCCTCTCTGTCATCTCCAGGCTAAACAGAGCCAGGTCTCAGCTTCGTAAGAGATGCCCCAGTTCCCTGATCCTTTTCATAGTCTTTCACTGGACTCTCTCCAGTAGTTCCTTGCTTTTCTTGAACTGAGAAGCCCAGAACTAGACACAGTACTCCAGATGTGGTCTTACCAGGGCAGAGTAGAGGGGGAGGATAATCTATTGGAAATCTATTGGGCAGAGATAATAATCTTAGGAAGTGAGCCACCAACTGTGCTACAAAGAAAGAGGAGTGGAAAAAAGCCAACAACAAAACCCTAACAGTCTTTTCCAAACTAATGTGGAGAGATGTCTTACACTGATCTTTAATCAGGTAGCTGATATTCATCAGTATATGAGCATCAGCTAAGGTAGTAAAGGGGCAGGTTGAAAGAGCTCATGTTTCTATGTTGTGTGAATGATGTTAGAGAGGGGTAAGCTTTTTCCCCCCAAAGATGGAGGTTTTTTGTTTGTAATTTTTGTTGTTGTTGTTGTTTTGTTTTTTGTTTGTTTGTTTTTATATACCACTCCTTAGCTGTAGTGGGATTCGCAGTTTTGGGTAGGGTCTCTGAATATTTTTAGCGCAATTCCAGCTGGCTCATGTGAGCTCAAGCTCTGGTCACAAGTGCTGCTGCTGTTACAGTCAGACTGTGGGGTCTAGCTTCAAAAGTAGTATCTACAAGATCGTCTTAGTCCTTTCTACTAATTGGCACAGGAGCTACTGGCTGTACAAGAGCTATCAATACACAGGTGATCCTAGAGTAAAGCTGGAGCCCAGAAATGGTTAAAAACTGTGCTCATCTCTGCTTGTCTGCTTACAGGTTTTTGCCATTTTAGGTGATGCTGGAGCCCAGTACTGCCGAGAAGAGAATTAACTTTTCTGTCCATATTTTTCCCTGCTGAACTTCCATAGCTAACAGTGAAAAGCAGGTGGAATATCTTCATAACCTCTTGCCTGTCACCTAAAAACTGTTTAAATGCCTAAGTAGAGACAAGCCATTCCCACCACCTGAACTCTGTCCCAAGGCTCCCCTGAGTTTTGAGTGAGGGCTTTACCAGCCTAAACAGGTGATTAATTTACCCAGACTTTGTGTTCATTTTGAATATATGCCTTGGCATTACGGACCTCACTGTAAGTATATGTCTAGCATCTCACTTTTCACCATTTGTCTTTTAGGGCTATACAGGTCTGCATTTTCACCTTACAGACACCTATCTGAAGTTCACAGTCAGGCCTCAAGTAAATACATGTTTAATGCACGCTGAGCAAAGTCACTGTAATGAGGATTCTCAAAGGTACTGCAACAGCAGTGGATATTGTAGGAACTTCTGGATGTACAGTCCCTTTGCAGTTTTATTAGCATAATTGGAACTAGAACTTACTTTTGTGCTACTCAAATTTGGATTGATTATATAATTGGATGATAATAGTAATGCTTAGCACTTTAACAGTACTTTACATGATCAGAGAGCTGTGCAAACATTAACTAAATAATCTTCACAGTGCCCCTGTGAGGTAGTAATTAGAGATGGAAAAGGCCCATTACTAGATCATAAAATTCCATTCTCTTGCCAGGGCAGCATATATTCACCCAGCAGAGGACATAGCCGATATTAAACTACTTCTGTGTTCAATCTTTGCTCCCCTTGTGACATTATTTCAATCTGGGACTTCCCTGAGATTGTAAAGGGACTTTACAAAGTTTTTAAATAGTGTTGTAACTGAAGTGCTCCTTTTTGATGAAGGTAAAATAGATTTTTTTCTGTCCTTCTCCTTGTCTACTTTTCAATGTCAGTGGAAAGCAGTGTATTTGATTCTCCTCAAAAGGAATAAAGAAAAGGACGAACCTGTTTAAAGATGGGTTAGCAATCTCTTGCTTAGAATAAAAAGAGATAGGAAAGACTCCTGCATTTCTGGAATAAATGCCTCTATTACTACCTATCTGCCAACAGTTCAACATTGATGGTATAAAAGTGAGACATTTCATCAGTAACTATGTAAAATATTTTTCCATTACCAGATGCTTTGATACAAGCACCACTCAATGTCTATATCCTGCATTTCATCAGGTTTCCAAGGCTGCAAAGCTCTTTGGATGTTAAATACCTGCTCAAAATACAATAATCAATACAATGATAACCTTCACTGCTATCAACCTTTGTCTTTTTAGTGTTGTTTTGACCAGACGTTTTCCTTGACAGCTCCTATACTTTGACAAAACACCTCTTCTGAATTTGTAAGATAACTTTCAATGTATTCAAGGTTAATTTTTTGTTTGTTTGCTTAAATATCCACGCTATGTAATTCTTTGGGTGAACATGGAAAGTGGAGGTCTCGGGAGCATGTGTGATCTAGTTCCAAGGCTTGTGGCATTAGCAATAGGTCTGTGTAGGGACATTAGCTGGGGAAAATTGAAGCAGTTGCAGTTAGTCTGTGGCAGACCAGTTCCCTGACCTGGCTCACCACATGGTTTGCACAAGAGCAAGTAGTTCCTGAGAAGTAGCCATGGGAATGTGAATCTAAGGTGAGTGAATGAAGGAGAAATTAACATTTTGGACATAAGGAGAGGGGAGAAGTAAGCTCACACCACTACATCTAATTTATTTTATAGTAGTGATACATAGGGAACCTTAATACAAAATAAAGGGAAAAATATGTACTGAACATAAATTGCCCATTTCACAGTCAACAGTGTTGATTTATAAAGAATTAAAGAGTTTCTTTTCTTTGGTCTTCATCAGAAAATGAACTTCATACAAGCTTTGGCAGTTTTTCTTAAATCAATGCTAATTTCTTGATGTTATTTTTTTAATATAAAGAGGTTTAGATGACAACCTTTATCAACTAACTTTTGGGCTCATGTCTATCCATAAGAATTTCTTGAACTGTTATAAAACTGCTTGAACTGCTATAAAAAATGTGGTTTAAAATTTAAATAAGATACACAGTACACACTAGCTAAATTTCTCCTTGAGTTTGCTACTTTCAGACTATTAGTTTTGGACCCATATTAGCAACTCTGAAACTCCAGGCAGCCAGCTGCTAAAGTTGGATAACTAACGCTCTTGGTTGGTAATTTTCCAGGAAGACCAGGCTGGAAAGTGAGACAAGTGGAAGCCAGAAAATTGAGGGCACTTATCTGACATACTGTTATGCTGATAAGCATGAAAGCCTTAAGTACTTCTTAAGTACTTCAGCTTGTAATTTTCAAGTAATATTCATTATAGATTCAAGAGAAATCATTATCAGTGAGTGCAATAGCACTCTTGTAAACAAAAAGCTTGTTTTTTCAACTATCACAGTTTTGCTGTGGTTATCAATTGTAAGCATTACTTCTTATCTACTTTGGTGTAAATGTGAAAATACCTGCAGTATTAAGAATCAGAGGGGAAAAAACATACTCAAGTCCCACTTATAGTTAGTTACAGTTACTATAATATTAGCTTCCATATTAGTGTCTGATTCTTTTTCTCAAACACATTTGAAACCAAGAGCTCATTTTTACCAATCTAGTTTTATTGAATTAATAATAACTGCAACTATATTTTTCCAGTATCAACAGCTGTCTTGGTGCTCTAATTTTTGCTAAATAGCTTTGAATAGAAGCCAATCACATCCGTGGCATAATTGTGGTTATTCTTCATTTTTAATATTAATGAATAATTTTAGAGTGCTGATTAAAAAGAGAAAGGAAAATTAGAAAACTTCGTTGATGAACATGAGCTCAGCGACTGCTTAGGAACATTTCAATGCTTATATAAACATTGTAAGGATACTGGAAAAAACATCTTTTTGAAGTAGATCAATAACAATAAAATATGTTTATTATATTTTTGAATGCATCTGGCTTTGAATAAGCTACAGATAAACACAATTTGAGAATGTGCTAGCTTGAAAAGTCCATTTACACATAGTTTCTGTAACAAAGGGTAGCCCTGATTCTAGGAAGTACTTTTTTCAATTACTAAATGAAATGTCTGGAAGTCTTGACTAAAGTTAGAACATCACTGTGAAAAGTGCTATTCAAATACAAGAAGATAGGTGACATGGTTTGAAGAGCTTAAAATTTCAACATTGTTAAATTTAGATACTTAAAATAAACTAGCAAAATAGAAGGATCAATGACAAATTATGAAATATTTTAAATACGTTTGAAGACTTTTTATTATCTGCTGTTATTTATTTTAGAAATCAAACTTACAAATTTTTTTTTCAACCTTAATAAGAATCTCTAAAATAACAAAGCTGTAATTTTAATCACATGACCTTTATACCTGCAAATCAGATTCATGGCAACAGTATGTGACAGCTAGCAACTAAAAAAAGTAGTAAAATTATGTGTTTTCTTAATTCACAAATTAAATCAGTGATAAAGATATGAGTATAATTCAGGTCACCAAACTGTCACTCTGGTGCCAAACACAGTAGGTAAATTTAAGCCCTGATAAGTGTAACATTTTAAGGTGGAGCTTTACAAATTTAGATGCCTTCTTTCTTCAGCATATCAGAGGAACATGGGGATATATGACTCCTTCTTAAAATGTTCTAGTAGATATTAGAAGTAGATAGAAGATGGCAGGGGCCATGCCAGTACTTTTATCTTGGAAAAAGAAATTACTTTTGCTTTGTTCTGAGTTTGGGGAAAAGCTTAACCCTGAACTGGCAAGTGCAAATCCATTCTCTGGGAATAAATTTATAAATCAGTGATGCAAGAAACTAAAAATTTGAATAAGCTTTGATAGACTATAATAAAATAATGGTTGTTGGAATTGGTCCTTGATACTGTAAGCAGTAAGAGCTACCCTGTTTTATAAAAGTATAAAATAAGTGATACAAAGGTTATATTTCATTGTTCTGAACTTAAATTATCCTATAAATTAGAATAGTCTAAATTAAAACATATTTTAAATAATTGCTTATATTTATTGGAATATTTTAAGTATTTATAATAAGTTTGTCATGTTTGATGTATTAGTTTAACTGAAAATAAATTCTGTGCCTCCAGTTTTCAAATTGTAGCTAATCTGAGGTACATATGTGTAATTTGCAATAGGAAGAAGACTAAGGATCCAGACTTCTAATTTCTGAAAAACTGAAGTCCTGAAAAATTTTCCATTTATTTCTCTTCATGCTTTCACTGACTTTCACACTTCAGATTTTTCTATTTGTTTAATTTTATAAACTAGTGATTGAATGGAAATGGATATAAATTCAAATAGATTTATGCAGCATCACAATCATAAGCAACAATGTAAAAGATGTTTAGTTTCCAAGGATCTAAGGAAGCTGCTCTAGTGGTCTCTGTATATAAAGTCACAGGGATAAGAAAAATGAAATCTGAGCATACTGAATCTCATAAACTGACTGTTGTAAAGATTTTTTCACCTGTACTGGAGGATGTACACTGAGTGGCACAATTTCTGAAGGTTTGTGTAGCTTTTCTTTGTTGGTCAATATTGTTTAATATATTTTAATGATTAATCTGAGGAAAAACTTATTTGTCAAGATGCTGAGAGGTATTTCCAATCCAGTTCCCTTGTAATGGAATAAAGGAGAGTGAAGAATGCTAAAGTAAACCTCTGAATAGGAAAAATTCTACTCTGTGCTCGCAACTTTGTTTTCTTAAATGTTTAGTGAGTTTGTTTTATAAACATGTCACCATGCCCTTCAGTTCTATGGGGCTGTTCAGATGAATATGTCTTGATTTTAGTAGCTGGATGGATTCTATAGCACACTTCACCTATGGTATAGATGAATAAACAGCTAAAGATATTCTATTCTTAGGCTCAGAACAATTCCTCCTTACATTACTTCACATTAATATCCATTGCCATGGTTATAAAAGTGTTGCTGTCAGAGAGCTGTGTATTAACTGAATATCCTGTGAAGGATAAAGGATAAAGCTCTTCTGTTGCCTAAACCTTGGCTGAGAAATCATGGTAGCTATCTTTGACACCAGAAATCTGACAATCAAAATTGTTTCCTTCTCTGAACGAAAGTCTTTGACCCAAGGCCAGTATTTTAAACTTTCCTCCTCTCTGTACCACAGAGCCTTGTGTTGTAGTGTTGATGAAAATCAAAATAAGCTTGAGTCCATTAATGTGAAGGACTACTATGTTTCTCTGAGAGCACAAATGTCTGTCTTTCTTAAAAGAAAAACTGTTTCGGATAAGGCTTTCACTTGAGAAAGTGCAGTTTATTCTCTGCAGATTCAATTCTCTCTTGTTGGAGTTAATTAATGGGTATCCAGCTCCAGCCTCATTAAAATTTCTTTCTGGTTTGGATTGTGATCAGTATTACGAAAGTAAATGAAGGCAAATGAGGAATGATTGAAGACACAGTGCCTCTACAGCATCTTTCTTGCAGCTAAGGAAAAGGTTTTATCGGTTAATCTGGACAATTGCACTGTCTACTTTTTGACCTTTTTTGAGTTATCCAAAAGATGTCTTCCTTCCCAAAGAACAACTCTTGAAGTGACTTCCTTTAATGAGGTTTCTGTGCTAGCACAGAGTACAGGACTTAACCTGGTGTGGTATAGATTGTGATACAGTTTAACTGATCAAAAAATAATGAGTATATCATCAAAAAAGAAAAAAAATCTTTAATACCTTTAAATTTTATGTTATTTGGAATGACAAGGGCAATGTTTCTTTCCATAACCTCTGGTTTATAAATCTTTAATCCTTCTCAGCTGAGTTCACATTAGAAAGTCCTGGTTTTAATTGAAAGCTCACATTCCTCCCGTCTCCTGAGTTATGCCAGAAGCATGAGAGATGATAATGCTCCTGCATGGCAGATGATACACGCAATAGCTGCAACTATGATTCTGTCACAGCATGTAGAATCTGGTGCGGCAGGTAAAGTAGTTCAATATAATATTTTCTTCACTGTCTGAAAAGTTACACTTGAAATCACATCTCATAAACAATTATATTTTAGAAAAGTAAGCAGTAAAAATGCATGTAGATAGGAAGTGACCTAAACTGAAATTGCATTGCAAAGATGTCAGTATGGTGTAGCAGCTCAGTGATAAGATATTTCTTGCCGGTATTTATACATTCATCTCTTTTGTTTCTTAATAGAACTTCTAAAAGCTTTTTACTCTCTGACCTCCAGCTGTCAGTAGTAACCACCAGTGGTGTTTAGTTACATATATATATTATTCTTTTAATTAGAGCAATAATTGTGCAAACATATGTAGATTAAATGAGGGATTGGACATAATAAACAGCTTTATTGAATTCCGTTCTAGGGACCACTAAAGATAAATTCCCAGAAAGCTCCATAGGGGTTTGAGACTTTCCTGTGGCTTGTCAAATATATTTTCTGTTCACTCCTGACAACTAAATACTTCAGCAAAATTCAGTCTTGGTTCTGTAGGGGTGGAGAAAATATTTTACAAATCTTTATGCAAAGGGGATAGGAACTAGCAGCAAAGTCACTGCTGATATCACACATGCACAGATGTTTTAAGAAAAAAATACCTTGAAGCATGCATATAATTTTTAGCAATTGGTGTGGTAGCAACCACTGAAAGCAAGATAAAATTTTAAAGTATCGTTTTATATAACATTGCATTGACACATACTAAATTTGTGGTGGTGTGATTGTAAACAAGATTATTTCCCACACAGTACACAAACATGTCTTTGCATATTTTCAAGAAGTCATCTGTTGCTTGTTTATTATCTTTTTTTTTTTTTTTTTTACCCTGAAGATCCCCCAGCAATTATCCTCTGAGTATCCTAAATTATAGGCAACAAATGAGCTATGGGGAAGGTATCCTCTTCCCCAGGGTCCTGTTAGTGCATTTGCACAACTCTGACCCTAACCCGTGGATTTGAAGTGCTGAATCACTGGCACAGAGTCCTGACTTTTCCCTTTTCAATCTGGAAAGCACTTGCAAAAAGTAGCCATCTGGCTTTGGCATAACAGATTGAGACATTCCCTGCTCAACAAAAAGATGGCTGCCAGGTCTGACTCAGCTGTGCAATGTAATTAAAGGTCTCAGGAGTGAGCAAAAACTATATTATAAAAATTTCAAAGCTGAGTATTGGCTCCTATTTATTTAGACTACAGTTTACTAAAACCCCTACCATAAGATCATTTCGTTATGAAAGTGCTGTAAGAGATGCATAATAAGTTCAAATTAAATAAAGATACCACTGCTGACCTAAGTTCTAAGCCAGTAAAAAAAATTACCATATATTGACTATTTCAAACTTTTTTTTTTTCTTGGGTCTTTGTCATATGCAAATTGAAAAATTGGAAAATTGTTCCTTTTTTTTTTCCACGTTACTTGTGATTTTACTTTCCAAAAATTTTATAATCAGCCAGAACAACAAAAGGTGACTTTTGAATCACCCTACTTGTAATTACGTCTTCAGTTTGAGGGATAGGATGATGAAAATATTTCCAAATATTAAGAAGAATTTATTTTAACTAATCTAGTCTAAATTAAACTGAAGAATGGTTGCAGGTGGAACTTCCCCCTGCCATTCTGTTCCTTATATTCAACAAGAGAATAATTATCAAATGCACTGATAATATAGGCAGTGATATTACTATTTCTTTTGGCTCCTTTCTTTCCAGAAAAGCATCCTGTATTTTAGATATACGATAGCTGCCTGGAGATATAAAAATGATTGAGACTCAAAACGTTTCCATAGTTTGTTTCCAGCTAAATTACAGCCTTTCAAGTCAACAAAGGTAATTAACCTAGTACTGACTACTCTGTGTATTCTTATTGTGATCCTGATAGACCTAATTTACCACTGACAGCACTAAAAGGTTTCCCTATTTAGCTTGTTCTCCCATTCTCCTGATAACTCATTAGTGAGCCCTGGCTTTGCTTAATGTATGCAACACAAAAAGTAAATTGGTTTGCATAAATCATTCACTACCTTCAAGAGACAAAATATTTTGGCAAACTCTGAGGTTATATTTCCTTGGTTTTCTGTTCAATGGATTTAGAGGTCAGTTTTACATTTTCCCCACAGGCAGAACCTGTGTCTGGTTTAGTATAGCAAACACTGAATTTATTTTAAAGTAAGGCCATGTCACTAGCACAAAGTGTTTAAATATAGTCTGTCGTGAAATAGAATTGCAACTGTGCGATTCAGCAGTAGCTGGAGCAGCCTATTCACCCATGCACTGAATGTAACAAACATTAATGATGATAACATCTCAAAGTGGGACATCTTACATTTCCTTTTGAATATTATCAGCTACTCAGAAAATCTCTGCATTTTGTGTTTTCCTCATACAGTTCTTTCTAATTTATAGAGTAAAGTGAATTTTGAATAGTACAGGTTGATGTTATCTGCTATGTCAGATAAACATATAAAGCCCAATTAAAATGATGAGGGATTCTTGAAAGCTGTAATTAATCAAATTAAAAACAAATTTAAAAATGTCTCACCACCATTGAGCAGAACAACTCGAGTTGAAACTGCAAACATATTTTGGTGTATGTTAAAATCTTTACATTAAGTAGTTCTTCATAATAACAGGGAAGATCTTTCACATTTATTTTGTTGTAAAATTTGTCTAAATGCAGTTGAAAGTGAGTTTTGCTCCTTTCTTCTCTGATTACCATTACTTTTGCCTCATTCTATTATTCTTCTCCCAAAAGGAGGTATCTCCATTCCTCCCTGTACTGTTTATCTTGGTTTTGGGTTTGCTAGTCATTCTTCTGGTGTATTTGTGAGCAAGTACTGCCTATTTCTCGTCCCTTATGCTTACCTTTTCTCTTACTAACAAACTTTTTCTTAACTTAGATGTCTCTGACACATAACTATGTCTGTCTTTTTTGCATCTTTAGTGGTCACATTGCTCACATACTTAGGTAAAATGGTTATTCAAAACTTATATGCTGTTACCTCTTATACTGTTTTAGTATGTTTATATTTTAATTCAGTGCAAGGTGATATTAATTAAAATCTGATTTATAATTTATAGGTGTCACAGGCCTCCAATTTGTCTATGTCCTCCAAATTACTTTCTGACTGAGAAATGTATAAAGGACTTTGTATGACGATTAGGGATTTCCAATTGTAGTAGTTTATAGTTCCTGTGCAGTTTATCTTGATATCTTTATCAGATTTTTAGTTTTGTCTGTAACACGCATGCAGACCTATCATATTGAATATGTGGAGCACATCTGGAAACACTGGATTTATTATAGATGAACTCCACAGGGTGTGCATGTATGTTTCTGTCTGAAATCTAAGAAAACCATTACACCATCTGTTAGTTGAATAGATTTTTTTTTGTGTCCTGTTGAGGTAATTTTTTTTAATCAGAGTTACAGTGTTCACATGACTTAACTTAACATGACTTAATTCATCTCCATATGTGTGGGTGGGGATTCTATGACATAGGGATACCATGAGGTAGATGGTGGCTACAGTAGACTGGGTTACTGAAGATTCTCACTCATATAAGTGAAACCATTTTATTTAAATGGTCTCAAGTTTTCTTAAAAGCTCAAGAACTGAGCAATCAAACTTGAAGGAAGAGGCCCTAGAGTGATGTGATAAAAAAGCTTAAGTATAAATACCTCCTATAATCAAATATACTAAGGTTCACTTGGCACTACAGTGACAGCGCTACCCTTGTAAATGAAAGTAGTAAAACAGTCACAAGACCTCTTAGGAAGAGAAATAAAAATGGAGCAATCTTTCAGCAGGAAAACCCCTATTCAAGAACAGAGTCTAAAGTAATGCCACAGGCAAGTGAATTGTATGACCTCCTAAGTAATATCTCTGTTTGTCCGCTAGGGCTAGGGAGTTCCATCATTTTCAGCTTCACACTGAGTCAAATGCTGCAGATCTGGGGAACTGTGCAGCCTTTGTCTTGCTGATACAAATGTTAGTTATATTATTGGGTATTTTATCTCAAGGCTGAAGGGGATGGAAACACATTAGCAGCTAGTGCTCTGAAAGGCAAGTGGAGCTATTTCCATGAAAATATATAAAGGAAAAAAATCTAGGCAACTTCACGACCAATAAAAATAATGAATGAGGCATTAGATGCCTTTTTTGTTAGCTAAATAACAAGTTTATGCTTTACTGTTTCTGTTTGGTTTTGCTTCCTCCCAGCCCATCAAGAAATCTGCTGACAAAAGGGAAGATATTTTTCTTTCTCACCTAGATGTATGGCACAAGCATTAAAGGGAACATAAAGAAACTTCCAAATAATTCCTTAACAATACCTTGTACAGCATTAAAGATAGTAGTACATTAATTTCCCTTATGACTAATGTGTGCCTCTGCCCATCTCCCACCCCAAAAATTAACAACTTGTTAAAAAAGAGACTTCAAGAGATTTATGTCTTGGATGCCTCTCATTTCATTCTCATGGGCATCTGCTTGCACAAGGTATTGATTACCACAGTGATCTACCACACATTTTGAATAGACAACAAGCTTGAACATCAGGCAGATTAAATTCTTTCAGCTGTCAAAAGGAAACTTTTAAAATTGAGAGTCAATTTTGTGGAAGAGTGTAAGCAGTCTGAATGTCTGAAATGCAGAATACGAATTAAAGCCCCTGCATGGTCAGGGAAATTAGAGAAATAAAGGGGGAAACTGAATTATCCTTAGCAGAACCAAAAATACCTTTTTTTTTTCTTTTTTTTTTTTTTCTGAACCACAAAGCATACATTTGAAATGTCTAGCGCTGAGCATATTCACAGATCTGTATAAAAGAGTAACTTAATGAGGACTCTCAGCACACATTGCTCATTTTGTGTGAAATGCCTGAGCCTGCCACAAATTATGGTGACTGAAAGATTCTCGGGCTTTAGACCATGATGGTATACAAGGTCAACTACTCACAAGCTGAAACTATAAGCAGACCTAGATGTCCACTATGGCTGATTAGATAAGAAATGTTTCTTTTTTTAAGACATATGCAATCATGTAATTTCATAGGTAATTTCTTACAGAATAAATTATTCCTATTTCAGAAAAAGTCTTGATTGTCAGATTTTTGTTGAAAGCAATCATACCTCCTCTAGTTAATATTACAAACTGCAAAAATGCGACCATGAGGGTGTAGGGGAGGGCTGCTCCAGAGAGGGGAGAATGACATTAGCAGGAGAAAGAACCAAAAGATGATACCTAAAGAGGCTCCTACCTGTTGGAGGAACTGTTAGAAGATGAGGAGGATCTCTTCTGCCCTCTGAGCTTTATGAGTTGTTTTGGAGGTGAAGAAGAGGTCCAGAGAGAGGATTCAAACTTCCTTTCAGCTTTTGTTTGAACATATGCATTTTACAACATGCAGATCATCACAGAGATTTTTTAAATGTGTGACCCACAGTTCTTACAGGTAAAGAGGTGTAAAGACACCACAGCTGTTTACCTTACAGACTATAATGGCTCTGCAGAAAACAGGTTCTACTGAGAAAGTCTGAACAACTTTTATATTATATTACATTCTTTTATGAAAAAGATAGATTAAGTTCTAGGAAAAAAAAATAAAATATCAAAAAGAGCAAAGTGACAATTACTTTTCTCAAATGCAATAAAAACTATACTGTCCCACTGTCACTGTTGCTAGATTCATATTCCAAACAAAAGGTAATATACTTTTTTTTTCAGACATTTTCCTTAATCAGTATAAAGCTTGAAATAAAAGCTATATCTGATTATTAAATTTTAATCTCCTTTCCTTGTCAGGTCCCTGCTGTTACTTTAGCATACTTAAGTATAGATTAATAGAAACAAGACATGTTTATCCACTGCAATCATGTAGCTATTAGAAAAGCAAACACCCTTGCAGCTCAAACAGAATTGAAACCCAGGAGAGACAAACTCTGAATTCAGAAGTCTGAAGATTTCAATTTAGGTGAAAACAGGGTGGATTATGATTTGTTTGTGACTACCACCTCACTGTTTATTTTGCTGAAGATTTGTAGTGGTAATTAAATGATGACTTCCAAGTAGTGCTGAGTATCCATGGAAATAAATAGAGCCTGTCATTACAGACAAAGAGATGAAATGAAGGTATTTGTGGAGTGAGAATTTATTTATTTCTTAATTTAGCTAGTAATACTGTGGGAATACCTGTCTCAATTTAAATTATTTGTTTATTTGCAAGTCCTGTGTTTTCATTTTTGTTTTTGTAGTGGAAAGAAATCAAACTTTTAGGTGTTTAAAAAAAACTCACAAAACTTAGTGGCTCATTTGCATTGCACAGTGTCTTCATGGGTTACTTTGAGCAGACTTCAGTCCAGAAAAAGTGTTAGAGTGAAATTGTCAAGGTATTTGCAAATTATGGGCTAAACTCTGCAAAATTATCCCTGATTCTAATGTCCATGAGTTTTCTGTACATTATTCTATCAGGATAACTCTCTCGTAATTGAATAATACCAACATTTCCCTCTGTTTTTCAATTGTTTTCTACCCTTGAGTTTGTTTCCCCATACTTTGATGACTGTAGTAATTTTCCCATACTTCAACCATTGTAGTAATAGACAGTTCTTGCATAGTTACATGCTCAATAGAACAATACAAAGTAGGAATTTTCATTTGACTGGATTCCAGCCACTTAACTTGATTTTTCATTAAAATCCTGTTCCCATTTCAACTGGATAAGGCTGGGTTTGATCAGAAAACAGAAAAAAAAATCCATTTTCTCCTGAAATCAAATCAAACAAAATAACGGCAACAAAACCCAGAAACACTGGGGGAAGTCATAGCTTATGTTCAGACCTAAATTTTATGCCTACTTTGTGTCACTGTTAGTGCCTCCAATTGCATATGGAGTACTCCTGAGAGAAAATCTATTCTCTTCCTCAAATTAGCAAAGGAAGAAAAAATGAGCAGCTGGTTTATTTTTCTGGCTCCCATCTGAATGTAAAGCTCCCAGGGCTTATTGAGACCATTTTATATTATTGTTGTCCTGCCCTCTTTTAATTTCTCGTAATGAATATACATCAAAAAGTGTTTCCAGATTTCTGGATAATCTCCTGGTTTGATAACTGGCTTTCTTTTTTCTCTCATTTTTTTTTCTCATTATTTTGGCCATGCCTTTCAAAGCATTTGCAAAAGATATTTCTCCTTACACTGCTGTCAAGGTTTAAGTTAAGTAACAAACAATAAAAACAGAAAGCATGATGCTAAAACATAATTGAGAATGTCTACATTGCCTGCACTTGTGACTGGGGATAGGTTTTTCTTGTAAAAAGCAGGTCATCTTTGGGGTTTTTTTCCCTTTTTCTTTTTCTGTCAAAAGGATGACATCTTTTGTCTCCTGTTCATTCAATAGGTGTGAAGGATAGGGATAAAAGAATTCAGAAGTAAACTAAGTGCACAAGTCAGGTAAAAGAAGGCCTGACTAAATGCAGTTTGGTTGGAAACCAGTGGCAAACATGGTATATCTTTATGTTCATAGTACAAAAAATCAAAATGGCCCATTTTGATGGCCTGCCAGGTAACTCTTTTCCTATGCCCGTTATTGACTTCCATCTACTAACAATCATGTTTATCAGTGAAGTCCTAGGTTTAAATGCTTCAGTTCAACAATTAAACTTAATGTAAAGATATTTTTGATGGCTCTATAGCTTCGTCATGAGAGTGTGATCCTCTTTGGTCAAACAGTTGAAAAGACATAGCACTGCTTGTATGCAGTCTACCTCACAGGCATTTGTTAGTGTTTCCTAGAGATTCAGGAGACTGAAGCATGAACAATTACTTCTCACTGTGGTTTCAAAGCATTGCAGCAGAGACATTCCTTGGCAGAAATGACTAACACATGGTCTGGAAAATGAGAAGTTTTCATACTACAGATAGTACTAGATTTGGGGGTGAGAGTTAATTCTATACAATTTCAAAAATATTTTGCTTGGATTAAAAAAAAACTCTAAAAATATTGCAATGCAATATTTATTAAAATATAATAGGTTCAGATTAAACCAGATTGATCATGCACTTGGAATTAATGGCAGTGAAATTATTTTGCATGTGCTAGTTTTTTGTTTTACACGTCTTGTTTGTATTTGCATATGTAACTGCATAATATTTGCTGCCCTGAAGGACCTCCAGGGTTTTAGCAATTGTAAGAAGAGTCAGAGCAGTAGATCTTCAATGTTTTGAAGTGGGAGCTTTCATTTACATTTCTCTTCCACCATCAACCAATAATGCAGTTGTGAGACTATCTCCCTCGTGTCTGTGTGTGTGACAACAACCCATGAAATGACACCCATGATGGTGATGATTTTCCCATTATTTTCTTTCTGAGGCATCCCCTCTGTCATTTCTCATGGCATCCTTCTAGACTCTAAACAAATGTTGTCCCACACTGATTCCACATGGCTAATCTTTACCTTTGGAGAAAGTTAGCACATGGACTACAAAGATTAAGAAAGACAAAAAAAGAGAATCCATTGCTTGCAACTTCTCTGGATGAGCCATTTCAGAGTGCATCATGGATACATTGCAGAAACCATAGGAAATTACTAAGCAGTTGTAGAAGTTCTGCTTGACTTTAATGATCCATAGATTTGTCTATAAAATGTGGCATTTGATCCTGTAAGCCACACAACTCAGCTTTGCCATATTTGACATAATGTGAACTAAAGTCCTAAATCACTAGAATTATGTGAAAAAAATATAGGTGGGGTTGTTATGGGTATGTTCATGGATGAATTTAGAATTTCAGGCATAGATGTGTCCTCAGATTGCAACCTTTCTTTATAAAAGTCTCAAATACAAAGATAAACAGTGTTATCTCTTGATGAGACCAAAGATAAACAGCATTACATTTCCAAAGCAAGTGATTTAAACCCTTCCCGGTTCAAGAAAAACAAAAACAACATAGTAAGGGATGCAACGTCAACTGTTTCTCCATGTGGAAGACTGAAGAGCACTGAAATGTAGAATACCACATGGTGAGTGGGAGAAGAGTTTCACAGCTGTGAGCCTACGGTATCAGCTGTGCAATCAGCTGTGGTATCAGCATACCAACAATGTTCATACTGACTACTGAAACCTGGGCTATGTTACTTAGGAAAACACAAATGGCCGTTAACCAAATAGGGAAAAATTTTTCAAGATATACTTCTGACTTAAATTCCAGGCAACAAAGAATTTTCAAGAAAGGGCTGGATTCACTTGTTTTTCCAGTAGTATGGATCGTGAATGGCTGCAAAATTACTGAACTGTGCAGTGGAAAAAGTTTCCTTTCAGTCTACCTACTTCATTTCATAGAATCATAGAATGGTTAGAGTTGAAAGGAACCTTAAAGATTATCAAGGTCCAACCCGCCTGCCATGGGCAGGGACACCTCCCACTAGACCAGGTTGCTCAAAGCCCCATCCAGGGCCTTTAACACATCCAGGGATGGGGCATCCACAACTTCTCTAGGCAACCTGTTCAAGTGCCTTACCACCCTCACAGTAAAGAATTTCTTCCTAATATCTAGTCTAAATCTCCCCTCTTTCAATTTAAAACCATTGTTCCTTGTCCTGTCACTACACTTCCTGACAAATAATTGCTCTCCAGCTCCCCTGTAGGCTCAATTCAGGTACTGGAAATATCTAAAGTCTTCCCAGAGCCTTCTNTCCACAACTTCTCTAGGCAACCTGTTCAAGTGCCTTACCACCCTCACAGTAAAGAATTTCTTCCTAATATCTAGTCTAAATCTCCCCTCTTTCAATTTAAAACCATTGTTCCTTGTCCTGTCACTGCACTTCCTGACAAATAATTGCTCTCCAGCTCCCCTGTAGGCTCAATTCAGGTACTGGAAATATCTAAAGTCTTCCCAGAGCCTTCTCTTCTCCAAGCTGAACAACCCACACTCTCTCAGTCTGTCTTCATAGGACTCCATCCCTCTGATGATCTTTGTGTCTCTCTGCTGGACCCATTCCAACAGGTCTACGTCCTTTCTATGTTGAGGACTCCAGAGCTGAACACAGTACTCCAGGTGGTGTCTCATGAGTGCAGAGTAGAACGGTAGAGACACCTCCCATGACCTGTTGGTCACACTTGATTTGATGCAGCCCAGACTGTGATTGGCTTTCTGGACTGCCAGTGTGCACTGCCAGATAATGTTCAGCTTCTCATCCATGAGCACTCCCAAGTCCTTCTCCTCGGGGCTGATCTCCAGCCATTCTCCACCCAACCTGTATCTGTGCTTGGGATTGCCACATCCCGGGTGCAGAACCCTGCACTTGGCTTTGATGAACTTCATGCAATTTGCATAGTCCACCTCTCAAGCCTGTCCAGGTCCCTCTGGATGGCATCCCTTCCCTCCAGCATGTCCACCTTGCTACCGAGCTTGGTGTTGTCAGCAAACTTACTGAGAGTGCAGTCTATCTCACTATCCATGTCTCTGACAAAGATGTTAAATAGCACTGGTCCCGGTACCAACCCCTGAGGAACACCACTCATCACTGGTCACCACTTGGACTTTGAGCCATTGACCACAATCCTTTGAGTGCAGCCATCCAGCCATTCCCTTATTCGCTGAGTGGTCCATACATTTAATACAATACTTTCCAATTTTGAGACTAGGATGTCGTACAGAACAGTGTCAAATGCTTGATATAAATCCAGGTAGATGACATCTGTTGCTCTGCCCTTGTCCACTAAGTCTGTGGCAGTACTGTAAAAGGCCACCAAATTTGTCAGGCATGATTTGCCCTTGGTGAAGCCATGTTGACTGTCTCCAATCACCTCCTTATTTTCCATGTGCTTTAGCAGAAATTCCAGGAGGATCTGTTCCATGATCTTGCCAGGCATAGAGGTGAGACTGACTGGCTTATAGTTCCTTGGGTCTTCTTTTTTTCCTTTCTCTAAATATCGGGGTTATGTTCCCTTTTTTCTAGTCAGCAAGAGCTTGGCCAGATTGCCATGATTTCTCAAATATGATGGAGAAAGGCTTAGCAATTTTTTGGTGCCTAGCCTGTGGCCTCCATAGGCTTCATGGTACATCATCAGGACAATTTATCTCATTTTCTGCTATTCAAAGATACCCTATGCTCTGGTATCAGTTATTTTTTCCCAAAGATGATAGTTGCTCACAGCTGCTGTCCTTTCTAGATGCTTGGCAGCCCCTCTTCTGTCATGTTGAGAAAAAACACCTGGTCATATAACTGAGAGGCTACTGGACCCTTTGGAAGGATCACCAGCTGTAATCACTAAAACAATTCATCCGTCTTTCATTCCTCTCTTCATTTCCTGAAATGCATAAAGGGAAAAATGATGGCCAAGTGTAGGCTAAAAGCAATTTTCTGTTAGCCACAGCCTACTCCTAGCTGACTTCTTCACACAGGGAATTTGTAGCATGTGTACACTGAGCCAGCTGGTGTCTGGGAGAACATAGCTTTGCCACACTTGTACAGTATAGTTCAATTTGTACAGGTTAACAAGACCCATAAAGTATACTTCTGATCCTAAAGTTTGTGTACTCTGTATAGCTAGAAAGACTGAATGCAATTGCTCTGTTCTGTTGTAGGTCTTCTGCCATTTCTATTCCTACGGTGCTGGAGAAAGTTTACCACAGTTTAAACTTTCCCTAAAGATTATCATGTTTCCAACTCTCATCCCAGTCACTCACTCACATGTCGACTGTAAGCAAACCCAACCTGTCAGGACTGATATGCAGGGAAGAGGGTGAGGATGCTGATTTAAGTCATAGTTAATAAAATGACAGTTTAAGCCTCATCTTGAAACTTCAGGAAAAGTTAATTACACCTTTTGCGTTCACTGAGCTGATTTTCTCTCCTTACTAATATCAATCAGTTGACTTTATTTTATTAAATAGAAAAATGAAAAAAACACACCAAAGTAGAACAATAAAATAACTATCTTATACACTGTAGCTGTAACTATTTCACAGTCCACTTCTCTAATGAGATTATGAGGTAACTGCTAAATCAGCTTGCTTGCTTTCTATCATGCAGTATTCATCTTATTCATAGTTTGCTCTTCTCAAGGTTTTGCCTGGTAGCAAGCCCTTATCTAAGCTGCAGTTGATCCTATACTGTGAGCTGTTTCTCTTCTGTTACCCATTCCTTACTTCTCACACTTCTGCCGTGTTTGGTTGAACATTCCCTACTTTGCCAATTGTTCCTTGCTGCCCCTTCCCTAATCTCTGCCTGCTCAGCAGCCTGTTCTGACTACTGTGGTTTTACTAATAATTTCTGTTAATTCAGCTCTTAGAATACAAACGTTCCTGAGGGTTAACAAAGCCTATACAAAATCAATTATCCAACTTCTACTACTTTACTGGAAACTCTTAAATAAAATGTTCCACTTTTCTTTTTTCATAGCCCATAACTCTACATCCACTGCACTACAGAATTGCTGCTTAAGGTGAGAATTTACCACAGAAACAGAGTTGTGAGCTGGCCTGTGTTTTCTTATTTTCTTAGAGATCCAGACTGATTAGCTATGGACCTCCTTTTCAATAATCAAAACAAACAAAAAAAACCATACGTTTAAAAATGTCACATTTTTTTAGTCACTTTAGTATGTCATCTTTTCTCTCTGTCATATATCCACAGAGCATTGTTCTTGGTCTCCTATGCTCTCTGAAAATCTTCTGTGTTTTTCTTTTAGGATCCAAGCATGAGGTTTAATTGAGAATGCAGAATTTTCACTCTGCAATTGCAGAACTACATTAGTGTATAGAATAAAATTAACTCCATTTTCTCATCTCAGAATTAATTTTGAGCCATTTGAGTGTGGAATTTTTTTATCTACATTTTTATTTGAATGACTTATTCCATTCAAAATTCAGAAGACACCTGGCACAAAAGTAGGTTTTTATTCAGTAGTAATTAGAAAAGTAGCATCAGAATAAATTACAAGACCACCAGATTTGGGCCACCTTCTCTGAATTTCTCATTAATCTCGATTTAATCAATATATGGAAGGCCTACCTAATAATAGAAATAGCACACTCAAAATATAGAAAAGTGAGCAAGGAGAGGAATCCACTTCAAATGGATGAAACAATGAAGGAGGAAAATTATTAATTTTAGGAAAAGTGAGCAAGACAATTAATTGTTGAATCTGATTGGTCATAACTTATCATGCTGTAAATAGCTGGTAATATTAGTCAGTTTAAGAGATATTGAATTCAACAGAATAGTACCACCATTTTCCTTTAACAGCTCCATGTTCTCAGATAGCACCAGTAAAAATGCCCTAGACATACAGCTATCACAAAATACCAGTTTGTCATCCCACTGATAGTCAGCACAGCTTGGTCTGAATAAAAGTAGTAACACTGCTTGCTGAAGAACCACATTCTTTTTTGAAGGTCATCATCTTTCTCCTCCAAATTTGTGTTTCCAGGCTGTTCTAGGAAAATTGTTTTTGCCTTCCTGGAAAAAGAGTAAGCATTTGCTTTTCACACAATTCCATAAAGTCTCAGCAACTCCCATTACTGCTGTGATATATCACAGACCTATTTGATGCTCCCTCTCAAACAGCTTCAAACCTTTAATGGATTAAGATATTTACACAAAAGTAAATTCCCTAGCTCTGTTGAAACTTAGAACTTGTTGCTGGGTATCATACACCTGACTGTTTTCACATGCCATGTCCCCTGCACTGCTAGCCAGATGCACCTTTTTTTTTTTTTTGCTTTCTTTCTCAGTAAAAGATAATCTCCAGTTTCTGTTGATCTGTTTTTTTTGTACTGGCACTGGACTGCACATGCTGTGAAGTCACCTTCAAAGTGAGATCACGGTTTTTCTAAGCCAAGACTGGTAAGTATGAGCTCCAAATGAAGCCACAACAGCAGTGTTCTCTATCTCAAACAGTCATTTTTTTTGAGAGAGTTATCCTCATAATGCAGGTTCTTTCCTGTAGAAAGGATAGGATTGGCATTGACCGGATTCATCTTTTTCTTGGTGTGAGCTGGCTATGATAACTGTGGGCCATAAACCTGATACAGGCAGCTGCTTCTGTCAGTCTTGAGAAAGCATAAGAAACTGCTGGACTGCCCTCCTTTCAGCAGTGACAGATGGAGAACATCAGGGTGCGCAGGGTGGAGGAAGATCTTTCCAAGAAAAAAAAAAAGCATATTGTGACTGCTCTGTGCTGTTTTCATGCTATGTATGAAATACTGACAGATTTGCATTACCACTGAGGGTGCTGATGTTTGATAATGGACAGACCCTGGCCTGACCAAGAAAAGCTGGATGACGGGAGAGCAGCAGATATCATCTACCTTGACTTCAGTAAGGCTTTTGACGCTGTCTTCCATAACATCCTCATTAGGAAATTAAGGAAATGTGGGCTAGGTGAGGTAGATTGAGTTCTGGCTGTGTGGCAGAACTCAAAGGGTTGTAATTAATTGTGCGGGGTCAAGTTGGAGGCCTGTAAACAGCAGTGTCCCCCAGTGGCCAATACTCCACCCAGTCCTGGTCAACATATTCATCAATGACCTGGATGATGGGACAGAGTGTATCCTCAGCAAGTTTGCTGATGATACCAAACTGGGAGGGCTGGCTGGTGCTCCAGAGGGCTGTGCCACCATCCAACGTGACCTGGACAGGCTGGAGAACTAGGCAGAGAAGAACCTAATGAGGTTCAGCAAAGGCAAGTGTAGGGTCCTGCACCTGGGGAGGAAGAACCCCAGGCAGTAATATAGGTTAGGGGTGGATCTCCTGGAAAACACTTCTGAGAAAAGGACCTGGGAGTCCTGGTGGACAGCAAACTTTCTATGAGCCAGCAATGTGCTCTTGTTTCAAGAGGGCCGATGGAATCCTGGGCTGCATAGGGACGAGTATGGCCAGTAGGTGAAGGGAGGCTGTTCTTCCCCTGTATTCTGTGCTGGTGGGGCCACAACTGGAATAGTGGTCCAGTTCTGGGCTCCCCAGTTCAAGAGAGACAGGGAACTACTCGAGAGTGTCCAGCGTAAGGCAACAAAGATGATGAAGGGATTGGAACAGCCCCCTTATGAGGAAAGGCTCAAAGAGCTGGGGCTCTTTAGCCTGGAGGAGAGAAGGCTGAGCGGAGACCTTATCTATGTACACAAGTACCTAAAAGGTGGGTTGAAGGAGGATGGAGCTGGACTCTTTTCAGTGGTTTCCAACAACAGGACGTGGGGCTACGGGTACAATATGGAACACAGGAGGTTCCACTCAAATATGAGGCAAAACTTCTTTCCGGTGAGGGTGACAGAGCACTGGAAGAGGCTGCTCAGGGATGTCGTGGAATCCCCTTCCCTGGAGGTTTTCAAGACCACTTGAATGCAGTGCTGAATAATGTGCTCTAGGCAATACTGCTTTAATTAGGGGAGTTGGCCTAGATGACCTCTAGATCTCTTCCAACTCTGAAATTCTGTGATCTGTGATTCCATGAAAAGAAGCTATTTGGTGTCATACATTCAAAGAACAAGTGATGCATCTTCTAGTCTGAACTGACTGGCAGTAGGCTAAGGCATTGACATGAATAGGGCTTTAGTAGAAGTTTCTGCAAGGAAATCATACTTCTGGTACGTCCACGAGGGTACCTTAAAGGCTTTAGCAAAGCTCTGTTTGAAGCAGGCAGTAATATGGAAGTATGTTGAAAATTTCTCTCAGAGATGTTGAGAGAAACTGCCATATATGTTGTCATTAATGTTTTTTGTAAAATGGAGTTTAGTGCTTTAATAAAGCAATTCCTGCTGAGCTTTATATATTTAAATTGATTGCTAGGCTGGCTTTGAAATAAAAATAACTTCTTGAAGAAAATGTTACTTTTCATTCTTCACAAAGTTCTTGTCTGTTATCTGTTCTTCAGCACACTTGACTTAAAAGAGTTTTTAAGAGTAAGAAATATGTTTTGTTGAAGATGCATGACTTAACCATTTAAAGTTGTATTCGGACTATGAATATGCAGTATAGCACAAGTATGTTACCTTGACTGCACTCCCTTATCTGGAGGAATATACTGTTATACTAACAAAGCTGGCAGTTCCTACAAACTGATACTTATCCAAGGCAAATAACCAGTCACTGGTATGTACATTTGTCTAGTAGTTACCATGAATCTGAATATAGATTGCCCTCTAGAAACATTTAGGACGCATACTGTTTTCAGCTTGAACTCTTTTAGCAAGAGCTCCGTTTGACTTTTGCAGCAAGGAGGTTTAGCATACTCATTCACAGTGCTCTCACAAAAATGTAACTCTTGATCAATTACTGCCAGCATGATCTTGAAATCTTAATTATTAAATTGTTTTATTCTATTCCTTGAAGAGATGACACTTACTCATTAATTTCTCTGCATTCTTTATTCTCAAGATATTTTTCACCAAAGGACTACCAATTTTATTTGGCTACTTATTATCTTGATTTACAGGTTGCTTATATAGATTATAAACTGTCTCTATCTAGGGCATTAGAATTTATCACTTCGATGCAGCAAATGGCTACAAGTGTGTGGTCGTTTACTGTCCTATAAATGATCCTATTTTTCACAGCAGTTAAATTGAGCTGGGGGGATGTAATCTCTGAATGCTGCCCACTTTCCATAGCAAAACTGGTTAACAGAACACAACCACTTACTTTTGCCTTTCCTGAATGGATGTGGCAACAGCAGTAATATCCAGTAGGTGCTTAATATGATGTTGCTTGCGTTAGGAAAAAGAAGAAGAGGAAAGAGGGATTGTAAGTATATGTGAAAAAAGACATGAAGTACAGTCTTCAAATGTGATTTATTTTAACTAGCTGTGTTTTGCCAGGAATTTACAAGCACAGGAGGCTTGAGAATTACATTCACGTGAAGTATATGTTGAGTTTTCCTCAGTGGCCAGTATTTTCTGCACTCCTTACTCTTTGACTCTTCCTGAGTAATAAAGGGAGGAAGGGATTCACTACTACTTGCCTGCTGTTCAATATCAGTTCTGTTCAAATAGCTTTCTTTCTGTCAGCTCCATATTTACTCCTTCACAAATACTTTGCTTATTTTAGTTTGTAGAAATGCCTCTTTCTTCTTTTTTATTTTATTTGGCCTTAAGTCTCTTTCTTCAGCATCCAAGGAGAGGCTAGGGACCCTGGTCACCCACAAGGAAGAGGGTATTTAATTCTAGGCTGGGCAAAAGGGCAAATATAGGGCCACCCACATGTATTCTTTCTTGGATTCCTTGTCTCTCTCTTCTCCATCATAAAACCCTGAGGTTTTCTTTCACTATCATCCTCCCCACCCCAGAGACTGAGAGAATTGTTGGAGAATGTCCAGGGGGAGAAAACAAGAGGCATAATCAAACAGTCACCCTCCATGAGGATGATGCACTTCTGTCTTCTGGAACAGGAGCTGGTTCCAGGACTCCTCCTTTAATCATATACAACATAAACAATTCTGGAACTGTAATAATGTCTCTGTGCTGCTTCCCTAGCAGATTTAGTTTCTGATTCACCAGATGAAATACTGTATTTGTTGAACCTGCTTGTGACTGTTTGACTGGGCACTGAGGTTATGAAAACTGCTTACCTGCCCTTAATAAAGAGCATTTGCAGTCATTTTAGGAGTATCTTGGCTATTCACATCTTGTCTTCTGAATATATTGTGCATGTGGAACAAACAAATCTGAATTTTCTTTAAAATTTCATGAAAGGCATAGTTCTCAAAAGTCACTAGTTTTCTGACAGTCCAGGAGTGCCATCCACAGGATGAAATTCAGTGTGCCTCTTAATTTCTTTGATACTGTTGTAAGAAAAAAAAAGTTTAGAAAAAAAGAGTTTAAATAAAAAAAAAGAAATTAAATTCAGCAATTCACTTTTGATAACACTTAATGATTTACATTGCAACCAAATAAAAAACCTTTCTTTCAGCTAATCTTCCCCTTTCTGTTGGAATTGACAGGCAAAAATATGATTTAGATCTTTAAATAGATGATAATTTAATTTTAACAGTTTAGTGAAAGTTAATGATACAAATATACTACAGTATGTTCTCTCACTAAAACAACTTAGCTACAATATATTTTATTTCAAAGACTGTCCTATGATATTGATAAAGAACATACTGCTTCTGTATTTGTTGAAATTACTAAAGCAGTATCCCTTTGCCAAGGAGAGTTTACTAGATATTAAAAACATTAACTTCTGCAGGCCTGGGTTATCTAGCTAAGATGACAGTGTATAAAATCCAGTTTCCCCAGCTAAGATGTTATTCCCTGAGGTAACTACATAAATAAGAAAATAGTAATTTCTCCCAGAATGATCCATTATTGAATCTAATACTGTCTTAATAAAGTAAAATTACAATAAAAGAAAAGATGGGGATTTTGATAAATGTAGGAGGAAAAAAAATTACCTCTCAAGTAGAGGAAAATCTGCAAGTAGAATGGAATATGCTTCTTAAAATATAACTATGCAGAAACTATTGTAAATTCTCTGTCACATCTTTCAAAATACCTGTGAGTTAGTATTTCCTTGAATGCTTTCATAGTGTGAGTTCACATACAGAAATTACATAAAATTAGAATTTTTCAGCTTAAGAAACCATTGAAGTGCAGCTTGGTGTTATTTTTGGCTAGTGCCAGTAGTCACAGTAGAAAAATGAGGCTCTGGTGGGGATTCATAAATTCTTTTGAGGGGTCTTGTTCATTAGTGATATTTGTAACATAGTTAAGGAATTGCTGGCGTGAGATTTTTGTGAACGTTCTGCTATTAGTTGCAATGAAACAGGAAATGGACAGCAGCTCAAGGTCTCATTATCAGGAAAAGTTCTCCTTGTCTTCTCCTTTCTGTATTGTTTACCTCATTACTGTTTTCTATATAAATTATGTTTTGCTAACTCACTCTAAGCATGCTTTCTTTCCTCTCTCCTGTGTATATTTGTCTGGTTTACAATCTTTTCTGTTTCTGCTTACCACATGGATATGTGCTGCTCTGAAGAACTAGGTATGAAAAAAGGATGAATGACTGCAGGTCAGTACTTTCTGAACCTGTTTATTTCTTTGACCTTGAATGTACTTCATCTTAGTACAATTGTTAGCACAATAAGTGTAATTATCTCCCTACTGTCTGAATATTGCCCACACCATGGTTTTGTGGAGTTAGGTCAAGCACGTCAAACTTTGTTTCCAGTATAGAAGTTATGTTCCAAAAGATTCCCAAGCAGAATGATTTTGGTCTATATATCATTCTGCTTTGAGAAATATGCTTGTTTGTTTAGGATGTTTTTGTAAAATTTAAACCAGGGAAGCTAAAGACCAATATGAATTTCAGCTACCTGGTATATATTGCCGAATTAACCTTACATGATTAATGAACCTCCTATGCTCTCAGCTGAAAGTAAAGTTGAATGGGATGGGTTTACTTAAATGCAATTTTACATACATGCAGAAATAGAGTTATTAGGACTGATCCAAGAATATGCTGTCCAGACAGCCTGATTCCTAGCTGAGACTGCAGGAATGGTAATTTCAAAGTTGTTTATTAGATAAAAATTAATCATGAAACAATGCAGAAAAAAATCACTATTGGTCCCATAATCTTATTCTACAGAGCAGTATTTCAGAATACCCTCCCTGCAAAGTGTGACCCAGAAATCTATGCTATTTTTTTTTGTTTGTCAGACTGCTGGTTACCATTGCACAGGTCAGTGCTTAAATAATGCATCACTTCAAGGGTTATTCTCCGTGCTTCATTTCTCATGGAGAGTAACTTCTGGTATCATGGGAGTTCTTTGCTTATGCTATTAATCTCTATTAAGTTCACTGCTGAAAATTGACAATAATCCTGGATTGTGGAAAGAAAAAATGTCTCAACAGTTTAAGTATTTTTCTGGGCTCTAGTTATTTTTCAGCTTTTTTTTTCCCTTGAAAAATCTCTGTAATGTTTACTTACTGGAGCAGCAATTCCTCATGCCTGACTGTTTCTTCGTGCACCCTTATTCTTTGATACCCAGCTCTGCAAGTAACTCCTTTTAGAAATATTAATATCTAAGTGTGTTGCTATCAACATGTTTTAATCTGACCAAAGTATCTCATTTTATCTTCATATTCATATATCTATCATTACTGATAGTCTCATACTTAGCTTGGAGCTTTTTATAGCTTGGGAGCTCTTTTTCTGTATTTGCACAGTATTTATTACAATGGGATCTCAGCCCATAATTAAAGATGCAAAAACTACAGTAATATAGGTGACAGTTAACACTAATAAAACAGCTGTTCCCAGAAATAGGTATCTCTTCTCGGATCGTAGGGGAAGGCTAGATGGAGAAAAATATAGGTTTAAGACTGAAATAAAAGGCGCTCTGAGTTACTCAGATATTATGTCCTACATGAAGAATGTATAGGGGCTAAGAGAAGAGTGTAGCTTCTGTTGTATCAATTACCTGCACACACTAAAATGATTTGCTAGCATTTTAATGTACAGAACATAACCACTAAGAATGCTGCCCGCCTTAAGTTTCTGAGCAAGCCACATTTACTTCCTGGCCAAATATTAATACAATAAGATGTCATGCTCTTTTCTGAAATCCCATTAGTAACCTGTGTATTGGGGCAGCGGGGGATCTAGCATTATTTTTAAACTTGACCACTTCAGAAATTCTTGGCTAAGATACCTATTAATAATACATATCTCAGGCTGAGCCTAAAAACATCAAATTCACTCTGACCTGCTGGTGTTGACTAAAAACAGACTGCAAATGGTGGAGGAGGTGTGATTTTATTCAGACTTCTTTTTCAAGACATCTCACAGCATTATGGAGCAGAAATGCTGATGACTTCAGAAAGTCTCATTTGAGAGTTAATCTTCAAAAATGACCTTCCCAAACTTGACAGTGGAGATGAGCCCATTGAATATTAAACAGTTTCTGAAGTAAGGACAGGGATGGCTGGGGGAAGGTCTAAGGCTGCAGGGGATTGACATTTTTGTTCCCAGGGTTTAAGGCTGAGTGAATGAGCAGAAAATGTAAAACAAGAAATTGCCCACTAGCCAAGGACAGATTTGTTTACTTTACAGGCAGTGCAGAGCATGGTGCATCATTATTAGCATATTTAACAGGTTTCTTGGGAACCATCTGCAACTATATAACAATCATGTTACATATATATCATGTTATAACATGATATGCCAACCTTTGCTCAAATTCATGCAACACCAGCCTGTATTCAGTTCTTCCAAGGTCTCCTTATCTTGCCTTTCCACCTGGTCTACAAATGCAGCAATCGTTAACCTTACCAACCCCATGGTTCTTGCTATTAATGATAACTAATAATAAAGTTTATAGGAACATTCATGTTATTATTATTTGTTCTAAACAATGCTATTTATGCACAAGCGGAATGCAAGGCCTTATTTACAGAGAATTATTGTCCCAATCTGTCCATTTGAATATCTCAAATTTACAGGACAATGTACTCTGTAAATTAAGCTTTATTTTATGAACTCATTAGCAAAAATAAAATCAAATGAGACAAACAGTGTCTCAATTCCTTTTGTACAGACTAGTCTAACACATGAATTCACCAATTCATTATTTCTTTAATTCATAAATTCTCTAACAAGTTCTCTAATTTCAAAATCACATATCTATAAGCAAAATGGTTCCCTAGCTGATGGTGAGAATGTTTATTCTTCATCTTTCTCCCCTGCGTTGCTCTGGGAAGCATGAAAGCCTCAGCAGTCTGGCTGCTCTCGGATCTTCTTCAAAGCCTTTCTTGGTAAGTTGATTTATACCTTCTAGCTTGGAAGTTTGGTCTACACCATACTGGCTAGTTAGTGGATTCTGAAGAAACTTCCAGACAACTACTATGCCAGAATGCAGGAGGAGATATCTGCAGAAGCCAGCAAGCTGCTGGTGATAATGGCTACATAGAGTTCTCTATCCCTTCCTGTCCATTGCCTCCAGCCAACATGTTGCTCTGGTTTTGAACCCAGCATACATCAGGCCTTAGCATGAGTTGAGTGACCAGACAGAGTTATGCAGTCATGAGGTGTTTCAATCCTGGAAAGAGAGAAGTTGCAGGTTATGAGTACTACCTAATGCAGTGTACTGCATTACAAAGTAATGCAGAGAGCAAGACCATTTAGGCAGGAAAAGAGACTAATAAAAAAAAATTGTAGGTCAAAAAAAGAGGACTGTATTTCTTTGGAAAAATCATCTTGAATTTTAATGGAAACAAAGGTGGTGAAACTCTGGTGAAAACTGAAAATATTTAAGTGGAAAACTTGCATACAAAATACAGGGTCTTATGCTGAAAACCTGACTGAAACGTGAAGAGCTGAGAGTGTCTTTGTTGCACTTTACACAGTTGGTAAAGAGTATTTTTTCATAGTCTGACTAGCATTAGTTGAGTTGTAGGGAAGAATGGGAAAGTCCCGAAAGACCAGAACATTGCCAACAATTCTAGCTTAAAATGTCATTAGGATTCCTCATTTAGATATCTGTACATCTGACATAAGCCTTACTAATTCTGTATAAACCTAAATTTTTCTCATTCTGTTCAGTAATGTTAAAACCTGTCTTCTGCGAGTCATCAATGTTACTAATTTTATTCATCAACCTGGATATCTTTGTAAAGAAAGATAGCAAGTTAATTTTATGAGACTTAATTTCTATTAATGAAATCGATGCAACTGGCATTGAAGATCAACAAGCTATTCAAATACTTATGTGCTAGCTTGAGTGCTCTGTGTACCCAGTTGTCCCTAAAGAATGGCTAGCCAAAGAGAACAAGCAGACTCTACGGCATTAGTGTACTTCTATTTACACTGTCATTACATTTCCAGAAAGAATTTGTGGGTCAGCTGGGGAAACCTGTCTGAAATTCTAAAACTGGTAGACTCTGCTAATTTGTAATTAATGTGAAAGCGCCCATTTGGCAGTCTTTGGCTTTTTAGATAGTTAGCCAGAGTATATCTCAGAAGGTATAACATATCTTTCATTATTTTGCATGAAAAATGTAGTAGTTGTGAATTTTATCACCTCATGTGAACTTTGTGTTGTTAATGGTCTTTGGACTGGAGATTATAAGAGAATGTCCTTTATCAAAGAATAGGTCCATCATCACCACATTCTTGCTGAGTGCCTAAGAAAATGTTCTCATTTTTACTGCAGTGATGGACAAAGAGTTTTTATCTTCCAGTGTTTCCCCAGTTAAGGTACCATACTTCCCAAAGTCTAGTGGGAAAAATATTCTATTTTACATAATTTCATTTTCTGTGCCTTTGGATTGAAATGAAACAAAATAAAATGAAAACTTTCAAAAAATAACCAAAGAGATTGTTGGCTATTATAATGCTTTCTCTATTCAAGTGGGAATTCAGAATGATATTTTGTTCTTTTACAGACCACATTGGAGGGCCTGTATGTAATATATTAGCCTCAAACACTTGGGAAGTGTCTAAAAGAGCACCAGATAGCCACTTAAGCCTCTTCAAAGCCAAAGCCATTTTAGAAGTAGTATTCAAATACACTATTCTGTAATCAAGATATCATATCAGGCCCAGGAAATTCTGACCCAGGGAAGCTGGTCAATGACTGCTCAGAACTTCTGTGACAGAAGCTGTGGGTGTCTGCTTACCATGGGCAGTGCCAACATAGGTTTTCTTCATATACTGACTACTTGCCTTTTAAAGACAAGTCCATTTTTGTCATCTTCTGACCATATTTGGAATATTCTCTCAGAAACTAATCTCTGTGCTCATTAAAATTTTTCTATTAATTATAGTGTACATGTATCCACAGACAGTTTGAACCTGTTTGCATTTATATGGACAACAGATTGTTAATTTTCCTGTAATGAACACAGGCTGATCAAAGTAAATATTTTTTACATAGTGGTAGCCCAGTGACCAATCTTCCCATCAGAGAGGTGAAGACTTGAAGTCCTTCACAGGCTGATTTTAGGGGGAGGAAGAGAGGGAGAGGAAAGGGAGATAAAGTTTTCCCAAGTTATATACTGTCGTGTAAGCTAGAGAAAAGCAATGTTCTTTTTTTTCCAGTTTGAGCTAATTTGTTCTCCTATGTTCATTATTGACTGTATGTGCTAAATATTTTCTTCCAAAGACTTTCTGAAAAAAAAGATAAAATAACCTATCATTTTCCCTATGTACTTCTTCTGGATACACTGACGGGAGTAGCCTTACTGTAGAAAAAAAGCTTTTCCTGCTGCTTTGCAAACGGTAACTAATTACAGTGGGTTTAAAAGATATAAAAAGATTTTTTTCATTCCACTTTTAGCTGTTAACTTTGGCAAAAATCAGCTTTCCAATTTAAAATCAAGTACCTCTGATGCTTCTTAAGATTTTCTTCTAGTTTCTAGAAAACATTATCATGAGTTGATGTTCTAACGATTACTCCATTAATTAAAATAAGCATCATTTATGTTTGGAACAGAATATTTTCTTACTCTACCCAATAAAAGAATATTTTTTAACGATCCCCATATGCATCATCATAAAGTATATATCATATTTAGAGATGTCCTCAAACCAGGACAACCACACGAAAAATGGCAGCAGTCATTACTAGCTGACCCTCAGAACAACCTCTCATAACCCACTTTGTACAACCCAGTAATATCTTTTTCTTATGGGTGTTACTTACCATGCCCTGCTTGTGCAGAGCTGGGCTGCCCTTGGCCTGTGGGCCTGAGATGGGTATACCTGGCACCCTGTGGCCAAGTGTCCACTTAACAGCCTGTCTGAGCTCTGTCTCTGTGAGTACTACCAGGGAAGAGGCTGATAGCCCCAGACAGTCACTGCCAGACAAAAGGCCCATGAGCTATAATGGGGGGCTGCAGAGCAGATTTCACACTTTCATGCCTGGGGAAAAAAAAATCCACCATTAGCAACAGTCTCATGAGAAGAATATTGGATGCTAATGTCACCCTGCATTTCTCTGCTTTAAGAAAACAATCACCATTAACCCTGGTAGACTGAGGACGTCTGAATGTAACACATTAGAGACATAAATAACTAGAACATCTTCCTATACAACCAACTGTTGGAAGTTCTTGGCTCTATGCATAAGGTGTAGTCCCTTCAACACATAACAAGTTTTATAAGAGTGTGCACTGCCATTGTCACTGAACTTGTGTACAGAACAATAAGCAAAAAAGAGTAACATATATATTTTCAAGTCACAGCAAGTTCTGAGGCAAAATCAAGGCATAGCACATATGAAATAAGAGATGATAACAGGGAGATGAGTGTATATATTTAGAAGAGTTTAGAATATGCAAGGTGAACCTATAGCTATATCGGCAGATTCCCCTTGCTTCCATTGCAAGAAAAAAAATATGAACCTCAGTTTAAAATAGGGATGAAGAAATAGAAGAGTAAGAAAAAGACTCAAGTAGATAGAGGAGTTACAGAGATACTGCTTATAAACTGACAGCTATTTTTCCTCTTATTTAACTTCAAATCAAAGCCCTTGTTATTTATTATGTCAATAACATCTGCGAATCAAGGACATTTTGCAGGTGATTTGTGGCTATTTAGCTCTCCGTGCTTCTTGTTCAAAGGTTAAGAGAAGTGAGCTGAGTTTTCTTATTTTCTAATTAATTGCACACTCTCAGGCTAAATCCCCTTAGCAGAAATAGAATAAATTTTTATGAAGTGTCTCTCTTTCTCTTCATGGATTCTGATTGTTGTATACCATTATGAAAGCATGCTAATTGAAAAATATGGAAAAACAAGGGTGAAATTTGTTGTGGAGCTAAAAAATCAGTGAATTTGAAAGACACAGTGATGTTATTAGAATTGAGCTGGGCATGGGATGAACACACTGAAAGGTGATAGTATAAAAGTGCTGTGAAGGGTACCAAGTTGAATTTTGAGCCTTGCCTTCATCATGCAAAACTTGTCCTAATTTAATATCAGATCAGGTCTTGCTTCTGCAACTGTGAGAAACTCAGGTGGTGCCAACAGAGTCAACAAATCTGGAAGGACCCTTCCATTTATCCAACAGGGAGCTACAGTTTCAGTATCCAAAGCTTTTAAAAATGGCGTTATGAACCAGAGTGGAAAAACAGGAATAGACAGATATAGTCAGAGTACAACTGGATTCACTTAGCATTATTTGAGAAATTCTCCCTAGAAATTATTACTCAAGCAGCAATTTAATTTGACAATTAAAATAAACAGGCTAACTAGGGCAATCAGTTCATAAAAAGCTGATCTTTATTCCTGTAATCATTACAAACTTTTGAAACCTGTGGGACTGGATTTTCAGGACAGTAATTCTTTCCACGGACAACTCTCATTCTGTTGTGCCCAAGCATAATGACCTACATAGAATTCTACTGTGTTGTATTCAGCCTTGTTTCTCATCTACCACCATTACTGAGCTTTAGGTTGGACTTTGTTAAAAATTTTGTAGAGAAGAGTAACAATTTATGCACATTAAATTGCGCATAAAAACACCACTATGCTGGAGATGTTACTGTCTTAGAAAACCTTTTAGGATATTTCAGTGTTTCAGAAACAAGGTTACTATGAAGAAAAAATTTTGAAGCTATATTTATCAGTGCTAGAAATCCTGAGTGATTATAATCTATTGTACCCCCCTTCAAACATTGAAGTTGGTAAAATAGTAATATTTACACAGGTGGTGATAAAGCAGAACCTAAGAAGTGTTTGTCTCATCTTAATGCGCAGTACTAAACATAAGAATGCAGCAAAATATATATATATTTATTCCTCTGAATAAAAACACTTACTAGATTTTACTCCATTTTTGTCTTTCTTAAACTGAAAAACTTCAACAAAAATAATCCAAATTAGTTTTTGTTGATATGTTACTTTGTTTTCAGGGATTTGAATAGAAAGTGAAACTTGCAGATACATAGGTTACTGAAAGATTCATACCCAAGCATGGGTCTCTTGGGTTCACACCCAAGATTCATACCCAAGTTCATGCAGCCATCTGTAATGCATTGCTTTTCCTGATCTATTTATGAAAAGGCAATCATTTTGTCAAGAAGCAGAATTGTTCTCCCACAGCATATGTGCTCATCAGTTTTCAAGTCAATGAAAGAACCAAGTAATTTTGGTAAGTACTCCAAATCCAAAATGTAATGTTTAAAGCATAAGTGGGACAATTTCTTGTAACTGCAACTTTTCTCAGAAACAAAGTTTCATAAGTGTAACAGTAACAACAAAATGGGAACAACAGTGCTCTGGAGCAGGAAATCAAGACTGTCACTTTCAGAAATATACTTTATTGTTAAATTCTTCCATTGTTGTGTGGCTCAAACTGAGTTTTATTATTTCTATCAAAGTTACATAGACTCAATATAATAAAAAACAGGGTGAAACTGTAAATTCTTGAAGCATCCCCAGAAAGCATACATTTGTAATGTATAGCTGCCTACCCACTGGTTAATTAATACATCCCTGTGGCAATGTTTTCCCTATTCTAAGCTGCCGGTGCGGTACTGGGAACAGCAGTAAATGTGCTCTTTTCAGAGTTGTATTCTGAAGCCCAGGTTTGTTACACTCGTCCTCTTCCTCGTCCAAATAGCTCAGGGAAAAATGAGATTGGTAAAGAGCAGCACTGCCCTCTGGTGGCTAGATTAATCCTTCACAGAGGTAAGGCTTAGTTTTGACTTCAACACTTAGAAGAGTTTTACTTGAAAAGCAATGCCTAGAAAGGTATTGCAAAAAAACGTGTGTACATGGGATTGAAACTTTCAACTTACGGTTTGAATATGAATATCGAGAACTTTTGTGTATGTGTGTGTGTAGTGTGTGGTGTTGTGGTGTTTTTACAGAAATCTGTAAAATATTTTTATGCAAGATCAGAAATCACTTCAAAATAAAGATGGAGTAAATTGATCTTTGGTAACCTAGAAACACTGCAGTGTCAGTAAAGATGAGTTCACTTGCTTCATGTCTTATTCACTGTCTCCTGAGTTTTCAGCCCTGAGATGAAGCATTTAAAGAGGACTTATCATTAATCTGTTTAGAATAAAATACTCAGCTTTTGGAGATCTTAATCTTTTAGTCACCAGACAAAGCACAGTAGATACTGGCTCAGATATATAGCAAAATAGCAAAAAATATTCCTATTTGAAGATAATCAGAAATAAGCAGGAGAGTAAAATATGTGTATTTTAACTTTGTGTATATACAGTTATGTGTTACATAGAATAATGTTGTTAATCAGTTGTTTCTGCTTACATGTAACCCTTATGAAGTCCGTTCACAGGCATTCCTCCATTTACTAGACCACTGATGTTACTAGACCTTCTGAGAATCAATTTTGAAAAGATTTACATCCACCTTGCAAACTTTTAATATGAGAAATTTTCACATAAAACAGAATCAGAAGTCTGTTTAAGTCAAAACATCTGACTGACCCAATCTACAGCTTCTGCTACCCTAGAAANTGAATTGTTCTTGAAATCTCCATAGTCTAATCGTTCTTTTTTCTTAACATGTCTGTTTTGTTTTTTTTTTAGGGTGTTTACAACCAGTGGGAGCACCTTTTCATTAGTTTTTTTGGATGTTTGTCCTGGGAATTGAATGTGCGCTGACCGACCGATTTGTGGGGTTTAGCTAGTTTTTTCTTCCTTTTTGTAAATATATTACATGGTAGTGCTTCTGCAGTCATTTAGCATTTAGAGATATGTTTGGGGGTTTTTTGAGTACATTAAGAAAAAGTTCCTCGGAATAGTTAGCTGAAAATATCTAATTAGTCCAAGCTACTCTCTAACCTGCTTTTTCCCCCATGCGTCAGGCTGAGATCTTGAGCCATTCTTTTTAACATTCACTTCTTTAGGCAAATAAAAATGGTTGAAATTTCTAATAAAGGAATAATATTTACCCCTTTGGTTTTTTACTCTTTTTTTGGCATATCTTCCTTTACAAGTTTATTTTTCAAGCTCTAACATCTTACACAAAAACAAGAGTTTTACCCTTGTATAGTCTCCCTGGCTCAACATATACTCCTCAGAGGGAGGATTTTTTTATTCCCCTTTTTCTTCACTTAGAGACTGACTTGACTTTACCAGGTACATGCCAGTAGTTAAGATGGATGGTGTTCCTGACAGTGACATAAATTTGTGTAAGAAAAAATAAGCACATCACATATAATCTTAATTTTCAGACAGATCTTTAGGTCTGCCATTATGATATCACTGATTCCTAGTACCTTAGGTTACTTGACAGATTTCTGCTTCCCCCTGCAGTAAGATTCATATGTAAGTATGATTATTTTTTTTTTTAATACCATAAACATTTTTTGATGTCAGGGCTTGCTTCACAAACAGCTAACATCAATGATGGCAGCAATGGTGTTGTCAGTGAGAGCCTCCCCATTTGAGTGGGATTTGGATCAGGCTTATTAACAACAAGTTCCAACTATGACCAACTGAATTTATAAGAGTTAGCTGACATAATTCTTAAAAAAACAATGGCCTATTCCTAAAGAATCGAATACATTACACCCCTAAGCTTAGCTGATCCTTCCAGGTATTAGAACAGGTAACCTAATTATTTGTATCTGTCCATTTTTGAGTGATAAAAGGGACATACCTCCTTGCTATCTAAATGCCAGTATACAAAAAAAAAAAAAAAAAAAAAAAAAAACCAACCAAAATCCAAAACCTAATGAAGCTGAACCTACAGCTTCAGGAAAGAACATTTTTGTTCTATTATTCTGCAAAATTGCAAGATGACTAATACAGCCTGGGGAAGATTGTAAAATGAATTATCCTTAGCTGCACTTTCCCTTATGGCCTGATTCCAAAGCAAAGCACTTTTCTTTCATTCCCTATAAATATCTTTTCCTGACATCCCTTGGTTTATTTTACTTTAGGGACATGATCAGCTTTTATCTGCTTTTAAAGATCCATTTCTGACAGCAGGTAGCAGCCTTTGGAACCTTTTGCCTTCCCTATCACTTTAGACTTTTTGTGCCATGAAATTGGTCTTTTTTTTCCTTCTTAGTTTGCAGATAGTGAACACTGATGCATCAACCTCCTTGATGTTTCCCACTGGGCAACAAGAAATGACTGGGCAAAAAGCCAAGTCTGAATGGGTTCAACACAGAGGGAAAAAAATCAGCAATGTTCGTTTTTTCTTCAACTTTTTATTTACCTAGAATTTCGTCTTGACTGTACAAAGTAGGAAAGACTGACTCCCTCCAAAACCACTTTATTTAGCAACCAAAAGCTAAAGTCCTCCTTTAGTGTGCAGGGAAGACATACTCCATAGTTAGTCACTTTATGTACTATGACACCTAAGTTCAAGGGAGCAATGAAAGATTGAGGGCGCTCACAGGGCGGCCAGACTCTGGTTCCCTACATAGACCTCTGAATTGATCCTGCATATAGATCCTGAATTTGTCTTCTTTATCCATGCTACTTCACATATGTATCAGTTTATCAGCACCAGATTCCCCTGGATCATCTGCCTGTATATACTTTGGTGCTTGTAGGCAACATGAGGAATCTGTGTGCTGTGGTCTGCGAGCAGTTCAGTGGTAGGGATTAATGTCCTCTTCAGTTACATCTGCAATAGTTGAGCCCATACAAGGACCACAATTATGATCTGATGCAGCCCAGTGAAAAATGAAATCTTTAGAGAACCCAGAAAGTACTGAGAAAAGGTTGTGTGACTCAGACAAATATGTCTAGGGTACAGTTCATGTGAGATTTACCTAAATCTGCACTTAACACTGCTAAGTAATAGAAAGATGTCATCCATAGTTGTCTTAGTACAAATGAAAATAGTCCCACTTACATTAAAAGATAGCCTAATATTCTATTGCATGTTATCTTTAGGTGTTACTTATGTTCTAAAATGAAAACTTATGCCAAGAAAGGTGTAAAAGAGACAGAAAAAGTTAGATTAAACCAATTAATAATTTCTTGGAGAATATTAGATTTACAAAATTAAATAAGGGATAATTTTTCATTAAAATTTAATTTTATGTTCATCATTTTCTATTTATTAAGGATTTTTAAACATTCGTGTCTACTTAAGTTATAATCATCACAGTAAATATAAAGTGCTATTAAAAATAAGCACATTGATTGGAAATAGGTAACTTTTTATTAAATTGCTGATTTTGAATTGGTATTAAAGACAAAAGCATAATATCACTGAAGTAGCTAATTATTAGCTGGATTGATGTAATTGGGGTATGAATAAGAAATAATTAGAAAATAAAATTTGCATACAGAAAATTTGAGGAAAAATATAAGCTTTCTAGTGTGTATTTTTCTGGGAAAACTTTCTTAATTTTTAATCTACATGATAATGAAGCCAAATGTTCAGAAACTTTCAGAAGTTCTGGGAAAAGTTCCTTTGACATACCAGGAGTGTAAAATTTGTGCAGATTAAGCACTCCTTATAAAAGAAGGCTTTTAGAAAGATACTTCTTAACATGTCTGAAAATAGACTGCTCTCAGGCAGGTTTCAAAATCATCACTACTGAAATGGTGTTCAGTGAGCACAGCGTACATGCTACAGTCAACTGTCTCTGTGATCTCAACTTCACTGTGCAGTGAAGCATCACTTTGGAAGTTAAACAGAAGACATGGTCAGCATAACTACTGCAGCACAACGCAGAAATCCTAGTGATTCACACGGTAATCTAAAATGTCATCCCCGAGAATCAAGAACAATTCTAATCATAGAAGAAGAAAACCATTTTTACTTTGTCTAACTTAAAATAAGAACAGTAATAAAATAATAAGATTCAACAATAAACAAAGTGGATGCCTCCTGATACCTTGTATGTTTTTCCCAAGGAGTGGCAAATAAAGCAGAGAGCATGTTTTTTAATCTAGGAAAGACTCTGAAATTGAAAAATAAAAATGTTTTAGTTTGACAGAAATGTTAAATCCTCTTTTGGAGTTGCACTAATGTGCAGAAGAAAATTCACAAGAGCTAAAGAACGACTAGTCAGTAACATTGTTTTCCAGAACACGGGGCGGAACTAAAGGTTTTGGAGCAACTTCCTGAGAAATTCAATTTAACTCTATTGCTTATTAAATTATGAGTTACATCTGACATATCTTAGCCTTAACACTTTGGATTTTAATGCCTTAGAGCACACACCAGACAAGATTTGGGTTTTTTTATAAATCCATGATAAGGGCTATTCGTAAAGCTGGGAAGCATATCACAGCGACTACATATAAGAATACCTAACTCAGCCGATGGGTCAGAGAAACGAAGCATGGGGTAAACATAGATGAAACATTGTGTAGTTTTGATTTCAGTCCTACCTATTCCACTCTTCTATGTACTGCCATATTCAATATATGAAGTTTTTTCACATATATCCATCAGTAGTTTCCTATGGGAAGTGTGGATAGTACAGATTAGCAAATTATCTGGCAGTAGAAGAAGAGTGATAAGCTAACTACCATTTATAAATTGTATTATTAAATATTAAGGAAAGACAATCTGTAAAATGGAAGGTGCTGATCTGAATTATGAGTAAAAGCCCAACATATAAAGCATGAAATTAAAAGTGCATTTTAATAACCAAATTGCTGAATAAGATTAAGTAATTCCCCTCTAATATAGTGTCAAAGTGTCATTAGCTTCTCAAGCCATATATTATCTGTTTTGGTTGTGTCAATGGTAATGAAATAACATAATAAAGGCAAATTAGCCAAGTGTTATTCACTTGTACCTGTTTCATTTTATTCTATTGTAATGTCACACATTACTTACAGTAAACCTGATTGCCTTTCAGGTTCAGGTAAATTCTTCTTTGTTATAATGTATTTCCCCTTTCTGCCCAATCAGAAATTACTTTTCACATTCTGGAGTTTGGGAATTCCCTGCTTTAACTTGAAATCATTAGTTCTATTTTAACACCTTTTTTAATTAATTATATAAACTCTAACTGTCAGACAGTGAAAGTGGAGAAAAAAAAGCCTTAAACACAGGCAGATTAATGAAAAATAAATATACAGGCTGTGATGATATGATTAGTATTTTCTGCTAATTCTTACATCTTTTGCCAGATGTTGCAAAACTTTGATAATTAGTTACTAAGAAATACGATTCAGATTTTTTTTTATTATTTTAATGAATGTTTCTGTAATTTAGAGTTGTACATTTGAAATTAATAAGCACCAGTATTTTACCAGTACCACTGAATAAGTAAAATATAATTTTCATTGATGCATTACTTTCCATCATAGGGATTTTAAGGAACCTAAAAATTAATGAAACGTTCCTGGTCATGTGTCAATACATTTGAATCCTATGTCTAATTATAGCATCAGAGAATGGTTTGGGATAGAAGGGACCTTTGAAGATCTTCTAGTCCATCCCCCTCCACCCCGCCATGGGCAGGGACTTCTTCCTCTACATCAGGTTGCTCAAACCCCCATTCAACCTGACCATGAGCACTTCCAGTGATGGGAAATTCACAATTTCTCTGGGCAACCTGTATCAGTCTCACCACCCTCATCATAAAACAATGCTGACTTATATACAATCTAAATCTACTGTCTTAAAACTACAGCTTAAAACTGTTGTGGTTATTACTACAGACCCTGGTAAAAACTCTGCCCCAATCTTTCTTATAAGCCCATTTATATACTGAAAGGCTGTAAGGTGTCTCCGGAGCCTTCTCTTCCCCAGGCTGCATAACTCCAACTGTCTCAGCCTTTCTTCATAGGAAAGGTGTGCCAGCTCTCTCATAATTTTTGTGACCCTGCTCTAACTGGTCCATGTCTTTCTTGCATTGGGGCCCCCAGAACTGGATGCACTGCTTCAGGTGGGGTCACATGAGAGCAGAGTAGAGCAGAGCAGAGTGGAGCGGAAGGGAAGAATCCTTTCCCTCCGCGTACACACTGTTCACTATGCACATACGCACTGACTGAATAGTCAGTCTCTTTAAGATCTGCCTACTGTTAGAATTAATACATAAAGTTACTGAACCATCCAAATCAAAAGTATCCTGTCCAATTCATGGATGTAGATATCCATCAAGTATGGATCTGTGAGCTGACTTCCTTGAACTTTTGTGAATGATGACCTTGTGACTTTTTTACTCCAAATTCACTGAATATATCTTGAACAATGAGAAGCTTCCTGTAAAAATGCTCAATTCATAGTATCTTCAGATCTTTTTTTCGATTCCGCATAAAGTTTCTGGTCCTGAATTCTCATCTGGTATTTTTAGAGGAACACTCTTCAAGATAGGGCTCAATTTTCAGAAAAGCTCAATCTTTTAAGTGCGAATATGACATATGTTAGGACCTGTGTGAAGTTTGAAAGCAGATTATGCTGTTAGATTAATATAGCCATAGTCATCTGTTTGAGATCCAAATGGATTCTAGCCCATCAAAGGATGAGTAGAGTACATCTGACTGTTAGCCAAGTCTTCCTCATTTGCATCCTACACAACTTAATGCATTTCTGTTCTCTTCGGCTGCCTGTCAGATCCAAATCTACACTTTTCATGAAGTTTTAGAGTTAAGAAGTGTGCCAGCATTATGCCTATAGGTCAGTAAAAGTGAGTTGGAAAAGTTATAAAGAGAAGGTTTGTCTGTCTTGGGGGTTTTAATTAACTTTTTTTTTTCCCCTATATAGTCACTAACACATGACAGGTGTAGTTGGTTGTACTTTAGGCAGGCTTTTATTCTAATCCAAATTCTAAATTTCTATAGGCAAATGTTATCTGCCTATGGAAAAAGTAGGTTTTCCTCCTGTTTTTCAAAAGCTGAAGACACATCTTCATTTATTTAAAAAAAAAAAAAAAGGGAGAGGGGGGAACACCTGCTTGTATCATCCTACTCACTCTAGGACCTCCTATTCATCCATTCCTTACTGAGAACGTGTGTAAGAATACCTGTTATGTTTGTTGTTCAGAGGAAAACTGCAGCTGCCTCTCCAAGCAAGCATTCAGAGCTGAACTGGTAACCTCTAAGATATCACTGCTAGCTCACTGAGCCCTTTCTGATGAGCCCCATCTGGACTAAGAAACTTAAGGAGAAGAGTAGAAAGACTGTAAAATTTGTGCTTTGTAATAAAGGTTTGAGATATTGGATATATTGGCTATGTTTGTTATGTTACAAATCCATAATGAAGTCATGCACTAATATACAGGTTTTCAAAAACTAACCAAAAATGCCTGTTTCCTCACAGAAGCCTAAAAAAATAAATCAGTACAATTTTAAGAGTGCAAACCTTGCTTATCATTGTGTGCTACTGATGACTCATAAAACTGTCTTTCCAACATATCATACAGAACTACAATAGCTCATTTTCCAAGAGACATGGTATACATCTTGCATTTATTTAAGTTTGCTCCACAGTTGTACAGTAAAATGCCTCAGTGTTCTTCTAGTCATTGGTTAATTAAGACTAAATTTGCAAATGCTTTACTTATTAAATTTGGTGATAGGTTTTGTTCCCGTGCATTACTCATTTCCTTAACTTGAAACAGGTTAAAAGAGGAGATGTATAACATGAAGACTATATGACTCTTCATTACATCTGCATCTAATTCTTGCCATTAATTGCCTTCTCCCTTTGGTTGTTGATATCAAAATCAATCATAAGTAACTATGTAGATTTTACTCATGCAACATCAGTGTTTTTTCATGTCAAGCTATTCAGTCACCTTTGTCTAACATTTCTCTTCCATCTGTAGATAATGACGACTCTTCCAGTGCAAGCTCTGAACTGTGCAATTTATTCTGTGAACACCTAAACCATTTCCCTTGATTTTTCTTTCCCCTTTTTTATCTGGTTTTACTGGTAAGTTTTGTAGTTCCGTTTTTCTCAAAAAAAAAAAAATATTCTCCTTTTTTTATTCTCTTCTTTCTTACTAAAATCTTTATCATTTATATTCAGAAGTTCTCATACCCTCCATGTGTTGTGTAACCCGAAAAAATTACCCAGAAGAGCAAACATTCAGTACCAAGATCAGTCACTATCTTGAAGCTGCAGAAAGCTTCCTTTTATTTTCCCACATTATGGTTTTTTGCACAGAAAATTACATACTGAAGAAAGTCAGACTGTAGCTAAGCAATTGTTACCCATTGCCTGAAATCAGTGTTGTTTGCTTCTCTTGTGGTAATGCCTAGAGATCTTACGAGTAAGGTGCTATCTTGCAGCATGCTGTGTCTGTTGTGATGTCCAAGGTCACAAAATTACTTCTATTCAACTTTTTTGTTTAAGTGTCAGTGACACCTAAGGATATATTCACAGATAGGTGTGAGTTTACGTACTCTTCTAAAATAAGGTGTTAGGCTCTGCTTCAGCAATCAGATCTATGCAGGTGTATAGTGTCATTGCCCTGGCCACGCAGTTCTCTGCTCACAGCAAAAGTGATTAAATGCTGAAGTCTTTGCTGCAAAATTACACAGAGAGTAGAATATGCCCATCTGTAGGCAGATAACTGTTATTCTCAATTAATTAGAAATGGCATGCATAGGCTTAAAAGAGAGAGTTATGTCTCTGCAGCTGTAATTAATAGTGGGTAATGTTTGAGTAGATAGTGGATTACTAAGTAAAAAAATATATTTGAAGGGACTTTTAAAGAATAAATTTAATGTATAACTTTATTTTTAAAATTCTTTTAAATATACACAATTTTAATGTTTATTTGTCTAATTCACAGAATCACAGAATATCAGGGATTGGAAGGGACCTTGAAAGATCATGTAATTCAATCCCCCTGCCAGAGCAGGAACACCTAGAGCAGGTCACACAGGAATGTGTCCAGACGGGTTTTGAATGTCTTCAGAGAAGGAGACTCCACAGCCTCTCTGGGCAGCCCATTCCAGTGTTCTGTCACCCTCACTGTGAAGAAGGTTTTCATTATATTTAAGTGGAACCTCTTATGTTCCAGCTTGCACCCATTGCCCCCTGTCCTATCACTGCCTGTCACTGAGAAGAGCCTGGTTGTGTATATAAAAAAATATTCCCACACAACCTAAGTGTTTTACTACCAAAGAATAAAACTGTTCAGAAGTTACTCATTAACAAAAGTGAATCCTATCCCACAATGGATAGCATAGGGATTTTTCTGGAAAACTAAGGAAGCTGCAGCCTTTTCTGCTCTCTCATTCCAGTATGCACTGAAAGTCAGAAAGTTCTAGTGGTTGTCATCCTGTGTTCATTGGGTATTTATTTCCTAGTTGTGGTTAGTCTTCTAAAGGTAACTTCAAATTTTTCATCCTCTTAAGTTTAACTTATGAATACATCAAAATAAGGGTTTATATGAAGAGGATCTGGGGATACAAAAGATAACTTAAAATTAGATTTAGCCTAGATTCATTTAGATCCACTTTAATAAATAGATGTACTTCTCACAGCTAATTATTGCCTAGGGAAGGAGGTAAACAAATTCAGGTAATTAAAAGGATAGGCAATGGGTTAAACAAAACAAACCCTAAGAAATGATCACTGAAACTGTTATCTTAGCATTACACATTCACTCTGATCACGACAGACAGTGATTTAATCAAACTCCTGCCTTATGTGACATGCATAGAAGGGAATGGATAAGTATTCAAATAATTTATACTTTGTAAGAAAACTGCCACTACAAAAAAACTGAAAGAAGAAAAAAAAAAAAAAGAACAAAACACCGCAGTCTGTTCTCCCTACTCTGCTAAATGACCTGAAATGGTCTCATTTTCTCCTGAAAGATTGTGCAATAGAATAAAAAAAATTACCTTTCCGTGCAAGAAAGGGGATCTAGTGAAATCATATGCTACATGAGCAGAAGCTTTCAAATAGTATATCTATTTCTTGCAACTTTCAGTTTTGGTTTAATAAGAGAGGGGATATGTTTCTTCCTTGGGTGCAGTAATAAGGACACAACCTTAAATTCAGAGTTTGTAATAGCTCTGCTTTTTTTTTTCAGATGGAACAAGAACTTCCACAGCCCCTTGATGAAAGAAAAAGTGCTGAAAGCCATGGACTTGGGAAGTAATTCTAAGAAAGAAGCAGCCATTTAAGGGAGCTGCAATGTGGCATGATCGCTTGTGGCTCAGCCCTCCCACAGGAACATTTCTTCCACTTGGCTTGCTATTCCTCACTCTGTCCCAGGCTAAGTAAAATAACAGTTATTTTCCTCAGCCTTCTACTCCCTCCAACCCTCATCACAAATAAAGGTTATTTCCAAAAGGCTTTCTAAATAGCACAACAAACAGAAGTTCCTGATCATAAGAACTGCAGCTACGATAATGCTGTTACCTACTAGCCTCTACCTCCACTGTGCTCAGAAGCCCACTGCTGCTACCACCATGTTAACAGAAAGCAACAAAAGTGCTTTTTGGTCTTCACCAACTGTGCTAATGTAAGGATTCCTCTAGCTGCAAATACTCCTATCCACTACCTAAAGCTATCTTCACCTCTGCCACTCTCTCAGTAGCACATACTGGCCTATATGAAAGACTTCTAACCCCCACTGGTTTTTTTTGTTTGAGGGTTTTACTGTAAGATTGTGGGCATTTGTTTGTTCGATTGCTTGTTTTAAATGTGAACTTGATGGTGAAATCAACATTTTAGCCTGTATCTTCCCAGATAATAGATTCTGAGCTTGGTGAGTACAATAGGTCATGTAGATTCACAGTAATAAAAGTGAACACCAAGTGTTAGGAATTTTAAGACTACATGTATTTACTCAGATTGTTACTCTGACGCACCCAGACAAAAAGTAAAGGAAATTACAATGACATATTTACAAGATTAGGGTTAATAATATATTTTTAATCTGTTTTCTACTAATCATTTTCCTGATTAGTACTAGGACTATGTGTCCTTCTGTTTGAGTTCGTCTTCAGAGGCTGAAACTGTCTTGTGTGTTGTCAGATCTTGTGAAGAGACAGCCTGTAAGCCCTTGTCAGCTGCATAATAGTCTATAATAGCAACCAGTTACAAGCCAGTTACTATCCAAAAACTGTGAGCCTGCCTTTTTTTGCTGAAAAGTAGCTCAACAGAATCTGCTTTTACTCTTAGGAAAAATAGTCTTTGACCACTATGTCATAAATTACATATATAGCAAGTTTATGTTCTCTTTGTAGCAGTATGTCAATTGATACAAAATATACAAAAATTATACAAAAATATAAAGTCTTTCTGTTGGATATTATGAGTGAATATGGAAAGTATCTTTTTAACATGTGAATATGGTTGATGTGTTTCAGCTTTTTTGTCTCCAAAATTGAAGAATTCAATTCTACTAATAGAAAAAAAATAGAATATCTGACATTCTATTATATACTTTATTCCATGAGAAAAATAAGATAAGGACCTTTTTTCTTTTCTTGTATAGATTTGAGGATTTAGGTAGACTTTGTGTCCTTACATACCATTCATCTTTTCAAACTACTGCAACGTGGTTTCTTACAGCTGAAACTGTACACATGCTGTAACCTACAATAGTAAAATTCTTTTCAAAATTGTTAAAAATATATCTCCACATGCAGTCGAGGAAAGCTTTATTTAGACAAAAATTCTGGATTCTTGTAGAGAACAGGTAGTAAACAGGTGCTTCTTTCATCCACAATATTGAGTTGCAGATTTCAAATCATTCCTTCTCACAAAAGGAGAGTACATGAACTTACAAAAACTTATTTGAAGATGGATGAGTATTCTGCCTGTTAAAGAAAATTAAGGTCAGAGTAAGTGTGATTAATAGTTGTTTTCTTCTAGATATTGTGAATTGTATTGTGTTAAACCTTATGTCTAAGTCAAATTAGTCTAAGTAAATGTTTGACCGGACTATATCCACTTGTTTAATTAAGTAGATACAGAGCTGAGACTACAGAAATGAGAGATCTCCTGGAGAAGAAATTAGATTTATTTTTTCTTTCTTATTTAACTTCTGTACTCTTGGGCACTTTTAAATTTTAAAATTGCCCAGCTCTTTACTGTCTTTATTAATATTATTTATTGCTACATGTTTCTTTGGAAAAAAAAAATACTCAAAATGAATTAACAAAGGAGTGCTTCACATACTGAGCAAAGCAATTAGTCACAGATTGTGAATGAAGAATATGTTGGGTTTTTTTGTAAAATGTGAAAACAAATTTATAAATTTAGATTTAAGAAAGGGTTATTTTGATTGTTTGATTTTCTCTTTCCCACATCCTGCTTATTTTCCACTGTGGCAGAGTACAAAAGGAAAATAGGACAGAAAAAGAAGTCTTAGAGGAAAATAAAAAGGAAAACTGCCATAAGGAAAATTCTTTATATACAAATATTTTTCAATAGAGGATCTAAAAAAAAAAAAAGTCAGAGTTTTTTGAAGGTGATGTAATTTATAAATAGCACGGTCATAAATGTTCACAAAATATCTCTATCAAGTCTGACAATCTACAAATTAAGAAGCAGACATAATCATTAAAATGAATATATTTTGCAAATAAACACTATCTGAACTACTTCAACCTTCTCTTTTTCAAAAGTTGTTGATATTTGGTAACATATGGTTATTTTCTCTATATTACCTTTTGTTACACAACATGGAACTTATTTAGAACCCATTCAGAGTAATGCACATGGGAAAGTTAATTTCAAAAGAGGTAATTTAATTTTTCAGAGGTGATTAGGTCTAATACTCTAAAAATAACAAAAGGTACAGACTTATATCAACCATGACATAGATCTGGGCCCCACTTTTAGCTGCAGGCCTAGTAGACTTTAATATAGGAGAATGAAGAAAATTCTATAATGCAATAATTTTTATACAATGGATAACTGTATTCTTCGAACATTATAATTGTTATTCCACGCTCTTTGTTTACTTACTTACACAAAATACAGTAAAATAGAATTAGGAAGTAGATTAACAGTAGCTTAGCATATATAGTCATCACACCATTATGTACGGAACAGGTATCTTGTGTCAACACAGCATTAGGTTGGGTTAACTGGAAGCAAGATGACCAAGAAATACTAGAGATACCAGAATGGTTAACTGGAGCTCCCCACAGGTAAAAAGGTCAGAATAAATAGCCTAACCACAAAGCAACTGATAACTTACAGACTATTAACTTAACACGATTCCCTTTATAGGTAGTTTTATATTGGTGCTTAAGATGATAAAAGAAAGATTTGGCATGACAGTATTGGTCTGAACATGAGATTTGCTAATGCAGGGGTTCATATCTTCTTAGAACTTTTCAGAACTGAACTGTTAGTTAAGAGTTTCCTCCCTGAATGTTAAAATTCCCTACCACTTAAGTAGTGTTAACTGTTAAAATAACAGCTTTTACCTTTTAAGTTTTTTTCTCTTTTTCACTTGTTGTATAGAACACAGAGTGTGACCAACTATCACCAATACATATGCTTCATATGATTGTTTTAGATTTAATGTTTATCTACACCATTTTTATTTACTCAGTATATTACATCATTAGATTAAGTAATACTCTTTTTATCTGTTGTACTAGATCTGACCTGCGTGGAGTCAACTTTATTCATAGCAGCCTGTATTGTCCTGTGTTTTGCATTTGTGGTTAAAAAAGTATTTCTAATTTGCTAATATTTTGGCTATTGCTGAACAGTGCTTGCACAGTGCCAAGGTTTACTCTTTCTCCCATTCCGACCCCCCAGTGAGTAGAATGGGTGTGGGTAGAAAATTAGGCAGGGACAGAGCCAGATCAGATGATTCAAACTGGCTCGTGGGATGTTCTGTGCCATATAACATCATGCATAGCAATAAAAACTGCTATAAACACTTGTAACTAGTCTTACTGGAGAGATACCCTTGAACCTTTGTAATTCTTTGCTACTGTTTGGAAGTGGTGGTGTCAACAAAAGAGCAATGGCACCTCTGTATGTCAAGGTGAGTCACTGGGTGTGAATTTGCTTGCTCATATCAAACTGTATTGCAGCAATGGCATTTATTTCAAGAAAGTCACATTCAGGAAAGGAAATTTTGAGCACTTTTTCATAAGCAGATCATTCCTGAGCTAAGAAGGGACCAGGTCGTGGGAGCTGGACTCAGGTGTCAAAGGCAAAGGTAGTGCTCTGGTTCAGAGGTGAACATGCTTCTCATTCTTCACCAAGTCAGGATAATCCAAACTATGATGAAGACTCAGTAAACATGTAAACGTGGGACCATTACTGGACTTGTATTTAAAAAATAAAGCAACACAATATATGTATATAAAGTAGGCTTTTAAAAATACAAAACATTAAAAAGTTTGTCAGGTTAATGGTCCATCAATCCAGGTATTCTCATTAGGATGCTTCATCTCTCAATGGCAGATGCCTCTTAAGAAACATACAGAAGCCTGTTTAGTCTCAAACTTAATTTCCGTTCTCTGTACCTACCCTACTCTGTTATTCTTCAGATACAGAGAATGGAAACTGCCTATTCAGCAGAAGCAACATTGAAGATGAGAGCACCCCAAGGGTTTTAAGTAGCGTGTTAAGTAGATTTTAACACTCTATATGGTTCCCTCAATATTTTCTTTTCTGTCCTGGCTGCCATTGTGCCCTGAATTGAAAATTTCAGTCAATTGCTAACAATTCTCCCGGGATCTTTTTCACGAGTTATAGGTGCTACTCAGAAATTTAACATTCTGTGGAAATTTAGTTTTTTTAATACTTCTTCATGTGGAATCTTGTTAAAGTATTTTGAAAATTAACATGTTTCAACTATATCCCTTTATCTAAATGTTTGTTGACACCCTCACAGCACATATTCCAAAATACTGATATATTATATTATGCACATATATA
>VXBJ01006974.1:275050-328315 GCA_013400055.1 Nycticryphes semicollaris
TATTATGCACAACTGTTTCAAAATGACTCATACATAATATTCACTCAAAAATATAGACATACAAAAAACATTGAAAGTAATTGTTTATATACTCTCCCTCTCACATTTTAAGATTTAAATAAAAAATTATATATTTGTTTCCTTGAATTTATCTACAACAAATGACTTCATAATACTTCTTTCAGCACAGTTTGTTTTAAAAATTTGCATGTAGCATGTGTTCACCGCTACATGCAAAATTTCACATCACTGTAGAGAAATCAATGAGTTCCTTTAAGAAAGAAAAAATGTAATAATTAATCCCTGAATAACTTGCATTTGACTAAAAGAAAAATATTGCACAATGTCACATTTTAGTCTATGCATTATACTGTTTTTCAAAATTCATAAGGTATTATTTTTTACTTTTTAAAAAACTTTTTTCTAATATTTCTGGTATTTATTATCTTAGTTTACAGGTTTTTTACCCTGATTCTAGGTTTCTGGAACGTCTTCTGACATGTTCCTTCCTTAATTTTATTCTCAGTAAATCTAAATCTCACTTTGACAGAACATGTCCTAAATCTCTGTGTCTTTATTTTCCCCTGAGGACTGGTCTTTTCAGAAGATAATATTTATTAGAAATGAGGTGAAAAATCAGGTTTTGTATTTTCTTTAACTAATAGTTTCTCTCTGTCTCTGAGTTCTGAATGAGCAGGTGTTTTCCCTTCACTTCCCAGCAGTGTAAATGCTGTTAACTATACTGTCTTCACTGTTTCATCTGTTGTGTTTTTAATGATTTTCTATGAAACAGTTTAGAAATAATATTTTTTAAAAATCTAATTATTTTAATTTCACGTGGTTCCTAGCCAAAATAAAATATCTAAAATTATACAATAGCAATAAATGTTCTTTATAATTCCATTATCCTGTTTTTTCTCAAATGTTTACAGTTTGTATATATAATATTGCTTGTAGAGTTGTATTATTATACCATTTAATAGGCATTTTACTAGACTGCTTCACCCTGAAAAACAGTCCTTTTACTTTCTATTTGACTGTTCATGTGATCACATGTGACTGCAGTAAAAATCGTTGTTCTGGGAGATTACGCTGTTTCCAGCCTTTACATACTCTTTTTTTGAAAACACAGCAAAATGCATGTGATGACACAACGTGACTTTATAATTTATGACCTCTTTTTTCTCTTGGATAAACTAGATCTCAAAGATAAATCTTAAAGTAACCAGCAAGAACTATATTACTGGGGGGGAAAGGATAATGCATACTGGCTCAAGCACGACATTAGTGCCCCAAAATGAAACTGTAACCTTATTGAAGGAAGTCAGATGTTTGGGACAGTGTAAGAAAATATTTTATTCAAGTAATAGGGAAAAAAAAAATCAAACAAATTTAAATAAACCAGATTTAATTTCCACGTCTATTCTTTTAGAAGGACTCATGTATCATGAATTTTTTTGTGACTCCTGAAAAAAAAATAGAAACTTGGGCTTAATAGTTATTGTAAAAGATGTGGGACTCTGCTAATTCAGCATCTACGGATTCTGAATGTATATCTGTGTTACCCTGCCACCCTAAATCCCCGAAAATGAGTTAGATCTGTGGGTTCTTATTCCTCCAGAGCAGAATCTTGGAAGCCAGTTCCTAGCAAACTGTGCTAAAATCTTTTTGTCCCCAAGACAATAACTATAATAACCTGTATTATTTTTTGTTTCAGTTGGTAGTAACAGGAAAACTTTGCAATACAGTTGTACCCTAGCAATGATGCATTAGAATATATGTACAACTCAATCTAATTTCTGAATTTTAAGTTAAAGGTTATTGTTTTTTGACTGAAAATAGTTTAATTTTCCATTTATAGTTTAAATAAATGACAAAAGTATGAATGAAGGAATTACATTTTTATTTTTTTTTAGCAACAGGATTGCCAGCTTGGTTGCATGTCTCCAGTCTTGTATAACTTCTATATGTAAATATAAAAGATCAAAGATCACAAATCTATTTGCAGGGCAAGTACTTAATAGCAAAAATATTTAATAGTATATTGATCCAAACTTGCTTATGCAAAGTTGGGAAAAATCAGGGGTTTATTGTTGGTAAAGAGATTACAGGGTTTTGAAGTAATTGATGTATCTGTTAGCTGGAAATGCTGAAAATCTTGTACACCTGTATAATAAAAGTAATAGTTAAATACAAGCTGAAATGCTGATATATTTGCAAGTCTTAAAATTCTGTCTTATATAATGACAGTGAAGCACCCACTTCCCATTCCCTGTCCGTTCCTTCCCGTGAGGGAAAGAATATTTTATGAGATCTGAAATATTGGTCTCATCTGTAGAGATTTTTTTAAGGCCTGATTTTTGGCAGCATCGCCATTTGGTCAGTTTCTAATAATTTTTTTTGTTTAATTTTTGCCACTCTTCAGACTGACTTAAAAGAGCTACTTTTTTTTCTCTACTACTTTTTTTTTTTTCTCCAAAGCATATGAGATCCATCAGAGTTGATTTACATTTGTATATAAATCTTTCTATGCAGAGTAGTCCTGTGTCTCAGTTGTCCACTTTTCATTGTTTTTTCCGGTGGCAATTATGATTTTTAAATGAAGGCAAATTGAATCTGAAAGCTTGTCATAGCAAAAAAATTACAATCTCAAATGTTGTTAGTATTTCATGTGTTCTGTTGCATTTTCCCATTTTGGATAGACATTAAAACAGAGAAGTCACCAATAGTTTTAACAACAGAAGCTGAAAACTTTTTTTACCATTTAGCTTCTTGGGAGCATTTAAATTGTTTCAAAAGAGAGAGTCTTATTTTTGTCGCACTCACATTGGGCAATGAGGATTAATACAAACACAATGACCAAAATTTGAACTCCTGTTCAAATACATGAGCCCAATTATATGAACCTTTGAGAAAGTAATTACATGCTTAGTTGACCTCATTTTCAAAATCCAAGAGCATTTTCCTCATCCTTCTGTGTTATCTGTCAGCTACTGTTAAAATAATTATCATGAAAAAATAAAAATAAAACTCCCATTGTACATTCTTTACTTTATTTCTCCATCATCTTGTCAAATCTCCAATGTGAAAAGTTAATTTGGTGCAAGATGTCAAAAGGATTATCGTAGAAATTTAAACTGGATGCCTTTCTACCTGTGTTTAAAAGACTATAAATTATCTTCTGTTCTGTAGTTATTTTGTGGATCAAGTACAGAGGACAAGAAAATAACAGTGATCAAATCATTTAGTGATATAACTTTTGATCTTTGATAGCTTGTTTGAGGCATCTTGAAAGATGCAGTACAATAGTTTACTTATCATCCTCTTCCTCCAAAACAGACACCTAATTTTTGCCCTATTGTTATGTTAGGAACAAGGTGGGATTTTTCAAAGGATTCTGCACTGATGTAATTTTTCTTCTACAAGTCAGGCTCAGCTTCTAGTGAAACTCTTACCACAAATTTCAAAAGTAAAGGAGAAAGATTGAGGTCAAATGTTCTTGGAAGGATGTGCGAAGTATTTTTAACATCAAAAAATATCATGCTGTCAAAATGCTTTGTAATATGCGTATTTAGAGAGAGCAAGCTTATGCTTACATTTGACACACTGAGCACTAGGTAAATGCTCATCAGTGCTTTTTTACAGCGTCTTTGGCCACGGCTTTCTCCTCATTTTGTGCACTATTTGTATGAATGAACTTCAAGGATTTCAGATTTACTTCATCCTATCTTCTCCTTCAAATTGATTATTCTCTGTCTGACCTGTGTATCTGATTTTCCTTTGCTCTGGCTGATGTCAACCAGGAATAAGCCCTATGAGGTGGTAAAAAATGGCATTACAATGGAGATATTGAGGGTTTGTTTCTTATAGTCCACCTTTCAGAATCTCAGTCAGTTAAGAGAGCTTTCACATCCATAACATAGCTACACAGGAGTAAAATGTTTCATAAAATCATATGGATTTCACATACAGATTTCCCAAACCATTCCAAAGGTTTATGGACAAACTATCTTGGTCTTTGTACTATTGACTATACAGATTAGAAATAGACATAATTATTGCTTCTGAGGCATTTCTTACTCTTCCTGTTCTGGACATATTTATGGGTAAGGTTTTTCAGGGCTATAAGAAAGGAGGTAAGTTTTAAATAAGAGTTTGCCTAAAATAACCAAAGATTTAGCAAGACAATGTGGAGGCTGGGACTTTTAAAGCACTTAAATTTCATAGAAACAGGTGCTATTCCCATTTTTTATAGTTAAACTTTAATACAGTGTTTACTAATTGAAATAACACTCATGAAATACAGGTCTTATTGCTTTAATTTAATATTTGACCATAAAGTTTCACATTTTCCTATTTTTTGAGACACACATTTTTGAATACATATCAAGACTAACAGCCTGCTAACTCAGGTGACAATACTGGGAAAGAATGCTGAAGACTACATAAATGGAAGAGGATGCATTTTAATGACACTTGTTGAATATTTGAAAACATTATTTTTCCCCATACTTTCAGAGGCTACAGACACCGTGAAAAGGTTTACGTAGAATGCAAAAAAGTTACACTAACCCATAGCTAAGTCTTTGTTTCAGACCTTTTTCTTTTTGTATTTTGTGACCCTTTAAGGCGCAAATAGATATGAGGATTTTATTCCAAAGCTTCTTTAGAAACAAATATATACTGACAAAAGCCTGTGTGTCTACTATAGAATCACAGAATTTGGGTTGGAAGCCGCCTTACAGAACATCTAGTTTCAATCCCCCTGGTATGGGCAAGGACACCTTCCACTAGACCAGGTTGCTCAAAGCCCCATCCAACCTGGCCTTGAACACTTCCAGGGATGGGGCATCCATAAATTCTCTGGGCAACCTGTTCCAGTGCCTTACCACTCTCACACTAAAGAATGTCTTCATAATATCTAGTCTAAATCTCCATCTTTAAATTTAAAACCATCACCCCTCATCCTATCACTACACTCCCTGATGAAGAGCCCCTCCCCATCTCTCCTGTAGGTCCCCTTTAGGTTCTGGAAGGTTGTTATAAAGTCTTCCCAGAGCATTTTCTTCTCCAAGCTGAACAACCCCAAGTCTCTCAGCCTGTCCTCATAGCACAGGTGGTAGAAAAGGTAGTTTGCATTTATTCTGTAATTCTCAATAAAAGATAAAGAAGACAGAAGGAAAACATTCTCCTGCTATTTTTATTTTCCTTTCAATGCTCCCATATCAGCTTATGCAGCATGAATCTGTATTTACAGCAATGTTGCTGTAATTGCTTTTATTCATAGAAACTATTACATTGTGGTAAATTTACTGCTTTTTTTCAGTTACTGCTCCACACTGGCTTTTACATTAATTCAATCAGAGCAGCAATAATGCTGCTACTTCCTCTTGACCTTTGTCTTTTTATCTGCTTATTTTGCCATTCAGTGTTATCAGTTGAGTTAAGACTGATTCTTTCCCACGTGTGCTACATCGGCCTATTTATTTGTTGCAGAGAACTTTGCAATGGCATGCTCTTTTCTTTACTCAGATGGTTCATGTTATTTCCTGCTTTGTTCTGTCATCAGCTTGCATTAACTAGTGTTATATTTATTGATTGCTGTTACCATCACCTTGTTCCCATTAGCCAGACCTTTTTTCTCCTAGTAATAAGGGGGAATAAAAGGAAGCACATGCATCTTGGGGTACAAACTCAGCTAAATAATGCAATATGACTAAGTAACATTTTCTAAAAGGAAGGCATCATATTATATTCAGCTCATCAAATTTTAGCTACCTGAAAATTAGGTATTTATGTTAAAATACTTATTTATTGTGTTCCTTTGGTTAATGAAGAATTGACTGCGTCCAGAAGAAAATTCTTCCTCTCAACATTAGTTCTCTAAAGTTAGGTGAAAGTCTTCCTCTAGTTTTAGTGTTAGCTGTGCAATTACTCCCACTGAAGTAACCTGGATTCATTACAGATTTCCTTTCTGAATACTCTTAATGTGCCCACTTTTATCATAACCTATTAGGAAACACACCTCTTTGATTCTGATTTAAAATAGGATTCCCTCATTCTGTGTTGGGAACTCCTGGAAAAGTAAGTAAATAAATATTGAGCTGCAGCTACCTAAAGTCAGACAAGGTATTGACTGATCTGAAAAGGAACCCTAATGCTGTCGTGTGAAATCTTTCTGGTAATGTTTAAGCAAGAGATGTTATGATATTGTTGATCCGGGGAGAGGTAGAGGGGGTGGTTTGTGGGGTTTTGTTGTTGTTGCTGCTTTTTTTAAAAAAATAAAATCTTTCTCCAAATTGTGGGAAAGATAATATATCGCACTTTTGCTTTCCATGCAATTTTTTTTCACCAAGCCAGTCTGAAAAATTACAACTGCTAAAGGCACTTGTGCATTTTCAATTACTTTCCTCATATGGATCGATTAACATGAAGACAGAGTAGTACCCAGCAATCGATTTGTATCATTTCATTGAACATTCAATTTTAATCTATATTTCCGAACCCTCTTCAAGGATTATATAAAACCCTAAGGGGGCCGGGGAGGTAATGCTTTGTTTTTTCCCTTTTGTTAAAGACTTATTGAAAGTTGCAATTTAATTAAATTGTGAATGCACAAAAAGATATAGATATCACTCATGTGATAGGAATCTAATACTCCTTAGAACCCTTTGTCAGAGTTTCAGTATGGTCTTCTGTATAAAGTAAGCATCTTAGTAATTTAATTGCATTCACTTATCCATGACTGATTTTGCATACTACATATCTTATCTGTTTAGTGATCACCTCTCATTTCTTGTCAGGTGTGTATGTGAAAGTTCTTGGGTAGTGTGTTAGAGCCAATACCCTTCTCAAATGGCTCCATGAGCAGATCTTCCCACTACCAGTAAATCTTGTCATGTGATGAGACCTACCAGACATCAACTTAGAGTTCTCAGCAACTACTATTTCAATATATATTTAGAGCTACAATTTGAGAAATGATTAAGGACTGAAGGCAGATATCAGTGTCCAGTTCCCTTTTCTATCTTCCCACCTTCAACATACATTAGCCTAATGGAGACCTACATCACCTAGGCCTCTGAGCAGTCATACCTGACATACTCTGAAACTGGATTGGGGTCCTTTTGTTTGATTTTCAGAGGGTTCTCTCTGGTTTTTTTTTTGGTTGCTTTCTTGCTTTTTTAAAGTAACTCAAACTCTATGTCTTTAAGGGGAAAATGGAGACATTGTTCCTTAATATCTTTAAGTTGACTAAAATACAGCTCTTTCTACGTTTGTCAAGCATTTTGTGTTCTACTGCATATTTTTTCATCATCTCTATCCCAGTCTAAAGAAAATAAATCTTTATTCTTTAATACTGTATGCACTTTTAAAATTTTGTTATCTTGCCTAAGGACTTCAATACAAGAAATAGTCTCCTAGAAAGCTGAGGATTCATCAGGTACTCCAAGTTGGATTATCCTGGAAATGAGTGAACCTAAGGTGCACAGAAATACTATGTAGTCTTCTGCTCAGTCATAACTACTCTGCCAAGCTATGTCTAGCTGGGTCAAATATGCTTGATAAGATGTTTGAAGAGAGAATAGCACATTGGTGATATATATCATGCCTCACTTAGTCAAGAAATATTAAATAATGGATTACACAAAGTGTCCTGTATTGTTAACTATTAAAAATTCTGATAATTCTCCTTATGATGTAAAAATAAAAATAAGCTCCTGGTCTGTTTCTGCACTTTCAGTTGAGAGACATTGATTTTTCTGCCTCCTTCTATGGAACTTTGCATAGCAAAAGGAACAAATCACTTTGACATCTTAAAACAAGTGCCATAAGAAAGCTGATTTTCATTTCACTTTTATAGGAGGGGATAAGTCTGTGTGGGTACCCAAAACATTTTCCCACAGATAGGTAGCTATTAATGGAATGTCAGGCTTTAGGAATATTTGTGATGGACTGGGTATTAGAGGAATTATCTGAATATAACATCCCCTCCTTTCTGTGTCAGCAATCTTTTCACCCTGTGCTGCAAGACTGATTGAACAAGAAAATAAGAGCAGCCTAATAAGACTATAAAACCTATGGAGCTGCAGATGTGGATGCAATATAAACTAAATTGTGAGTCAGTTAGGCTTCTACCACAGCAATGACCTATTTCTTTGAAAATGACCTAATCTCAAATTTCACTAGCATGACTGTAGTAACAATTAAAAAAAAATATCTGTTATCAATGCTTAAATAGTTGACATATTTCTCTGATTTTGTACTCATTAATAGAGTATTTGCCTTTGTATCATTTAACTATTTTTAAATCATGGTATAATTGTTTTATCATACAGTTCACAATCAGAATCACAAAACTAGAGTTTAGAAAATAACATGCAACTGATTTCTCTAGTTTCCTATTTGCAAATTGTTTGCCAATAGAACTGAATAATCTGGTTTATTATTTTAATTTTTATATTATTTTCTCCAGTGAATAATTTATATGCTGCAGGCTGTTCTTGACCTGTGAATACTCACAACTTGCAGAAGATGGAAATTCTCTCTGACACTGGTTAACCCTCACTCTTTTCCTGAACGATTAACACAGTTTCATCAGTTTAGTCACATAGAAAACCAACCAAATACAACTTTCAAGAATTCTATCACTCTATATAGGATATGGAAGTAAAAATAAACCTTAGAATTCCAATTAAAAGGAAAAAATACACAGCTAAGATTGCAGAATGAAAATGAACAAGCAGACAAGTAGCTAGATGAGGAATAAAAGAATTGAAACAAGTTAAGTCAATGGCTAGAAGAAAATTTGCAGTCACAGGATACACTTCCCATTAAGACAGATAGAAATCAGTGACAGAAACCTCATAAAGTTCAACCAAGTTCAACAAATGCAAAGTTCTGAATCTGGGATGAAATAACTCTATGTACCAGGATTGGCTGGAGACTGACAAGCCGGTAGGGGGTTTCTAATTGCTACCTTCAGCTACCTAAAGGATGACTGCAGTGCAGATGAAGCCAGAATCCTCTCAAAATCACATAGGGAGGTCCAAGAGCAACAAACACAAATAGCAGCGACAGAAATTCCAACAAGACATAAGGAAAAAAAAAATCACCATGCAGGTAGTCAATGCTGGCACAGGTGTTATTTTCCTGAATCATTGTGGGGTCTTCCACCCTGGAGGCATTCAGACCTTGCCTGGGTGTGGCCATGAAAAGCCTGATCTACTTCAGCTAACCATGGTTTAAGCAAGAGGTTAGATCAGATGACTTCCATAGGTTTCTTCCAGCATGAACTGCTTTGCTTCTATAATTCTTGGTAAGTTAGCATTGGCACAGTGTTGAAGTCTGCCCCTGCTAAGTGGAAAATTTCCAAATGAACATGTGAAATCATGGGTTCTTACGTTATTTCTTAACCAGTTTATAGTAGTACAGACTGTAAAATGTTACAAATTAATAAAAGATCTCACTATCACCTCAGTGTCCAGGGCTTGACAATTATTGCTACCACAACCTTGTTGCCAGCTAGAATTGTTTAGCTAATGAGTTCATTTGTAGGAGTCACAACTCCCATTGGAGACTACCCATGCTAAATTATGTCCTCAGCCAGACTGTAATTAGTGCATATAAGTGCAGATACAACTTGACTGTCACATGCGAGGTGCTAGTAAAATAACTGAAATGTAAATGTCCACTACTTTTACTTGTCCTCCAGTTAATCACTTCATCATCAGGGCATAAAGTCAGATTTTAAAATCCAATGACATCTTTGGTTTACAGTATATAACTTTGGTTAGTGATACACAATATCAATGATACAAAGAATTAGATTATGCAAAACTTTACAGAGACATCCAAAGTCCATGCAACTATGTAATTCTGCCAGATGTGGAATATCTTTACATGTATAACTGAGCAAAGGGAGGTGTTTAGAGGTATTCTGAACTTCTTTGACAGAGTGAACATTCAGAAAAAACATATAAACTTAGATCCTTTGTAAAGAGGGGCATCAGAGTCATCGGTAAATAATTACAATTAAGAGATCCTACAGTGCTATGGTTTAGCAGTACAAATTTAATCTCCTCTTATACACAAGTGTGTATACATACACACCCAAACATGTCTGTTCATATAAATGTGTGTCTCTTACACAATATATACAAAACCAGTTCTTATTCTAATTCTTCTAGCATGATGACTGAAAGATCTAATCCATTTGCAGGATACAGGCTTGAGTTTACTCTTGCTGAATCAAGGCAACATGATTAAGATGCCCTGAATTTTACTAGTGTGACAGTTCTTCTGAAGGCTGAATACACCCTTAAAATAAAGTGCACAGTCATGGGTATCTCATTTTAGTTTTAAGTAAATCATTACTTATTATTTGTTATGGAAAATATTACTGAATTACAATAATATTTACTAATACATTAAATAGAAAATGCAACTGTCAGGCCAAGATTTTGATTTTTATTTAGAAGGTTATAAATCTGACCAGTTGTGTTGGAGACGCTTTTAAGGATCCTCGTTTTCAAAGACTGGGCGGAGAACTGTTTCGTCATCCACAAGTCTTATTTCAGGCCTTTCTAATTTCTTCCCAATTTTTATTATATCCTTTTCTGTCAATTTACAGGTAGGTAGAGCCTCTCTCTTACAAAGATTAATTCAGACAAGTTTGTCTTTCCTTTTATAGGTAGGAATACAGATGGTTTGTTCAGTTCTCTAGTTCCATAAAGGGAGATAAGAAATGTCATACCGTATATCTCAATTTAGGACCTCAGACCCAGAGTCAAAAACAGTGTCTCACAGAACATGAAGCATAAAATCATTATGACTTTACTCTGCTGGAGCTGATTTACTCAAAAGTTTTGACGGATTTGTAACAAAAAGTTCTGGACTGCATAGTGCATTGTTCATTTAATTTACTCTTTCTTTATTAAGGAGGCAGCAACAGCCATCCACAATGCTACACAATTTTAAAATACGAAACAAGCACACATGTCATAATGTCTTCAGATACATGGTCAAAGATGGCTTACACAGATTACATTTGTATTGCTCAACTACTTACTGTTCAGTGCTGAACGTGTTACTGAACTATGATGTAGTACTAAACAGTGCATTTGCCAACACTTCCTATGTATGTATAATTACTTTTAAAGAAACTTTTTAAGGAGAATAATGAAAGATATGGCTTTCACTGACGTCTTCACTGCTCTTGTGAAGAAATAAAAAAGAAAAAAAAAAGAAAAACAAACAAACAAACAAACAACCCTGTGGAAGTAGTAAATCCAACAGCAATGTTTTATATTAATTTTCACTGAAAAATATCAAATTACAAGAAATAGTGCTATTTCAGTGTCCAACCTTGCATTTCTGTGGTTTTGCTTATTTTTCATTTGAGACAAAATCTCAACTGCTTCTTTTATGAAGAGATTTCAGTTCTTCATATTTGCATATCTTGTGCATGGATATGACTGTTCAGGAAGTTTTATGGTGTAATTAATTTACAGCAGTCTCTTATAAATATCTGTCCATGTGGATTATTGCCCTCCTTTTCAGGTTATTTTTGTTTTTTTGTCAGTCCTTAATTCATCCAAGCTTTCAAGACAGAAATGAAGACAAGGAAATCACCTGATAAAAAATATGCTCCTCTTAGTTACTATGAAATTTTCTTTGCTTCTCTGCTTGCAGTTTTTGTGTGTGTTTGTGTTGGACTGATTGTACTGTCATGGCTAACAATCCGGGAGTTAGAACGAGGTAAGTAGCCAACCTTTAATCTTTTCAGGAGTTCCTAGCAGAGATTCAGACTTTGAAGCCAGTGGTGTTGTCATTGTAATTATATTTCATATTTCATGCTATGTTTTCAGTGCTGGGGGGTGGGTATGTTTTCCTCCTCTTCTCCCCTGGAAATTGATGAGAACAAAACAGGCAAAAAAATACAAGCACTTAAAGCATGTTCTGAAGCCATAGAAAAGAATTTTCATGTTTTAGAATTTGGAGGAGGTCCTTGGAATGCATTTCAAACTACAAGGTGTTGGTTATTCAATTGTATTAATCAGCTAGAGAATGTAATGCACCAAATTGTGAATTTTTTCTCTTTTATCCATGTATGAGGTTTGACTCAGAAGGATATCAATGATCCACTAAAGTCTATGGGGAGCTTTAGGTGTTCTACATATTTTTGAATCTTTTATTTAAAAAAAAATTTTAAAGTATTTTATTACTGGGAGAGAGATCCTGCATTAGACAGTCAGCACCAAGCCCCGTGTAAAGTATGCCAACAGTGTCCTGGTAAGGTCACCTCTAGAATACTATGTCCAGTTCCGGCAACCACAGTACATGAGACGTATGGAGCTACTAACAGGATCCACTGAAAGACTGATGAGATTGTGGAATCCCCCTCCTTGGAGCTATTCAAAAGCTCTCTGGACACATGATCCTGAGCAACTGGCTATAGATGTCTGTGCTTAAGCAAAGGCATGCTTAACCAAATGACACGCAGACTTCCAACTTCAACCTTTTTGTGATCTAAATTTAAAATGTATCTATTGAGCCCTCACAGCTAATAGGAAAAAGATACTTTGAAATGTGATAAAGGAAACAGGTTAGGAAGAAAGCTCAAGAGACCTGTTTTTCATTATAGTGATGTTCATAGCTGAAAATATAATTCTGATACATTGAAGTTTTTGGTACCTTCATTAACAAAAATCCATACTATTTCATACTGAACCACATGAAGACTAAACTAGCTGTAAGCCATATTCTTTTAAAAAACCTGTTTTACCAGAATATGCATGTTTATTCCTTTAGTTGCTATTGGTTTTCATTCCAGATTTTAAAACTTGTTTGCCCTATTGACTTTCTTCCCCTCATACAAGAATACTGTCATATTCCGGTGAAATAAAATGAGCTTAAAAGTAATAACGTTGTATTATTGCACCTAGTTAGATACAGGATTCAAATTAATGACTTAGATTTTAGAAGATGGATAAGCAATAATTTAATCATCTATAAATAATAATTAAACAAGCACTTTTAAATTATGTGTGACATCTATAATCAAAAAGGCCTTTGTTACTTAGAAACATTTGTTTAAATAGATTTGCAATTGTTGAAAGGGTAAATGGCCTTCAGAGGAGCTCCAAGTAGTTTCCTAACACTAATCGATAGTAGGAAATTGGTGTCACTAGATTGTGCCTTCTGTCACAAACTGTTTATTATAGTATTTATTAGTTATCTGCCTCTGTTAAAACTTGTTTTGGATGTTAATGCCTCCAAACACAACCTAAAAATGGCACTGATACTCTAAATAGTAAACAAAAGGCATTTTCTATCATCAACCACATTAATTCAGGTTTAATCTGAAATTCTCAGTGTGTTGCACAGTGAGGAAATATTTTTGATGTATAATGAATTGCTTTATGCAGACATCCTATGCTGTAACATATTGAAAATCAAAATTAAATTTGCAGTAAAAAAGCAGTGTATATTTATAGAAAAAAGGTGTACAGCCTTTAATACAGGAATTGTGGAGTAGTAACTCCTGTTATTATTAATGCAGAACACACAAAAAACCTCATAATTCACTATCATTCTTCCCATGTATTTTTGTTCCTTGTGTCAGACATAACTGGACATACCATTTTCCCCTTTATCTATTCACAGTGCTGCTGTGACTGCACAGTTCAGTATTCAACACAGAATTGCATGTAACAAGAATCAAGGATAACTAGTATTCATAAAAATATGCTTGCTATTATAAATATTGTAAACATTGAACGATGCCTATCACTTTTTAAATCAGAACTAGGCAAAACATCTTTGATTAAAGCAAACCAAAAAGTTAAAAATTACTTTATTGAAGATCTGTGTAGAATAAAATCAAATGTAATGTTTTTCCTTTATTTTTGGATAATTCAGAACACTGAATTTTATTTTTAATTATCTAGCTGAAGCAGATAGTAATACTCATGTCTGCATGGGAACATTTGAAATACTGTCTGGGACATCATTCACTCCTGCTTTGCAAAACAGATCATCAGATGATTTCAAAGTCCTTGCTTTTGATGTTGAACAATTGGTAAGAACCTATTGATCTTTGGTTAATTCAAAAGTATATGGTAAGTATTTTAATTCCCTAACATCACTGCTGTCAATGGCTTTTTTCTTTCTCCAAAATGAGGTATTTCAAGTACTAAACTTGGGCAGAACTCAATATATTCTGTAGTTGTGAAAAGTGTCAAAAAACTTCACGTCAGCAGTCTAGAATTGGGAAGTAAAAATTTAGTATTAAAACCATGAATGTTGTTTATAACTGGGTGTATTGGTTCAAGATTTTTCTTTTCCATCTAGATACAAGAAGTCTTACAAGCAAGTGATATACATAATGAATATGAGAGATGTGAAATTTCCCGCTTCAAGTAGGTTCAACTTACCTAAATATCAGACGTCCTCACTTAGGTATTTCCTTCATGAAAGGATATTTCCTTTATACTTACTGATACTATGCTTTTCAAGAGATCCTTTGGAACATCCTATATTACTCCCTTCACTTCTTACGATTTCCAAGTGCTGCTGTGGGAAGCTTGGCACCACTGTGTTTCTTTGGGCAAATTTCCTTCTTGGGTGCCTTTATGCCCCTCCGGCCAAACAAGTAAGGTGGAGTACTACAATCAACTCAGCAAACTTCTATACTTTAAAGAATTACTAAAACCTTTTTATATTTTGCCAAAGTTTATTACTTGTGCTATATTTGCAGGGTTGCCGGCCACTGCCATCTAGAAGAAAATTCAAGTCAGAAATCTGCTGGCATAAAATGAGATTAATGGAAATACAATGATATGTCCCTATGGACATGGTTCCACTTAAATAATATTCTGTATTATGTTAGAATTAATGCTATCATTTGACACCAGGAAAAAAAGCTGCACCTAGTGTGTCCTCAAGAGTCCATAAAATAGGCACAGTAACATCTGCTTCACTTATTAAAGCTCATTTGACCTCATTTTTCCATATACCGTTGTGTTGGTTGTCCTACTGATTGTCAACTGGCAAAAAAGTACAAGACAGTGTACAGATTACAAAAAAGTCACAAGACAGTGATGTCCGTAGTGTTACTTCCATCTGCACTGTTCTTTATAAAGTCCTGATTCAGCAAAACACATGTAATAATGTCTTTCATTATTAAACATTTTCAGAATATGCTTTCATCCTATTCACAATATTGTGAACGTACGGGGAATCATAGGCTTCTGTGTTGTGTTTTGTTTTATTGTTGGTTTTTTTTTCTACAGGAAATCTGAAAATGGCCGTGAAAGATTCAAGAAAACAGAGACTGGGTAAATGCATATGACAAAGTTAACTTAAAATACGAGCAAGAGACAATGATGCTATTAATTTAGCACTTTCTTCTGTGGACAGTGAATAGATGAGAAAATACATCTTTAGAGATTGGATGAGGCCCTCTAAAGAGCATATGAAGCATCAAGACATATTTTTCCTTCAAAAGCATCCTTTAGGATTAGGAAAAAAAATTTAATAGTCCCTGGGACTGACAATTTAGAAAGAGAAATGGGAAAGGCAAGCACAGTGAATTAGGTAGGAAACTATCTAGAAAGGAATGGATATCAGTTTGTGCTGAGCTTGCTTGTGGAAAGCTGCTTAGACTAGGGGTGGGGGGCAGGAACGGGGGTGGTGATGTCTGATCACACTTATTATCATTAGTAACAAGTTTTCAGTAAGGAAAGGCCTGATCAAATACCATGATAAGTGAGAACAAGGCAGAGGAAAAAAAGATTAGAACTCTAGAACTGGAAGACCTTGAGAAATGAATGATAAAATTAGTTGTCCAATAGGTGAGACCACAAAATTAAAAAAGCACACATTATGTGAAATAAACCTAATTAGTTAGAAAGGTGGAATATGAACATCTTATTAAAGATTTTATAATTTCAAGGAAATGGAGTACACAGTGATAGGAGTAGGTCATTTCCGGTTTTTTTGTCATTGTGAAGATAAATCAGTGCAATTTGATTTCTGTGCATAGAATGGGATTATTCTCATAAAAATTTGGACATCAAAGATGGAGATATCTCTGAGCTAGTTGCTTGAGAGTCTTTGTAAGTGATGGGCTTTTAGAGTTTTCTTATCTGGCCTATTTAGATGGGGTTTTTAGGAGATCAATCATACTATATAACAGCTTATTTCTTTCCATCAACTACAATGGGAATCTAGGTATCTGCACTGTAATCATCTATATAGAGATATATATACACAGTCCTGTATCTTGCCACAAAGGCCACAGAAATCACAGAAAATCTGATGTCAGTGAATTTTGGATCTGCCTTTTAATGTATCAGAGAGGAACTCTCTTCATTTCTGCTTTGAAATATTACTTTGTCTCAGAAATTATTTTCTAGTTTCCTCTTTTCATTTAAAAAGTGTTTACCTCTTTAGGCAGTCTCCTTGTTATTTCGCCCTTGTAACTGCTGAGTCACAAGGATAGCAATAAAAGCTTTTGTTTGCTCAGCATGGCCTAGAGGTTATCAGAAACATGCAAGAAATTAAAGAGGAGAGTTTTTCCATATATTGCAAACTGCAAACTATGCTCAGCAAAATGGCAGGATTAATCACCTCTTATCAAAAAGCAAAGCTGAGTCAGTTGCAACTGGATAGTATAAATGCTGAAGAATAAAAAAGTTTGAACTTTAAGTAAATGAAGAAAAACTTTAGTAAGCGTCATACTTGGACACTACCTTAATTTAGCTACAAACACATAACCCAATAATAGTATCTAGAAGGGATGGAAGAGAACAAAGACACAACATTCTGGATATAATTCAAGCCCATAGAATGTAAATGTAGTTTAACTGCTGATTTCAAAATGTCTGTGCTTTCAATCATTACTGTCTCCTTATGAGAATCTGAGCAGTCACACATCAGATCCTCACAGATGTAGGCCCCTCAGATGATGTCTGCTTTATACAAGTGATCACTTTGCCTTATGTTTTCATAACATGAATATATTATATCATTTTCATAACACTCAAGGTTCACCATCAATATTTTAGGGCTTAAACCAGAATACCGGTTCAATAAACCTGTTTCTCTTTTAGCTTATTCAAATTCAGCTCCATTGCAGCAATTAATACGGATGTTGTTTTGTTTTTTCCACAGTGAAAATAAGACTAAATAAATAAATAAAAACTGTTTCTCCAAGGTTCAAACCTACCTAATAATTTAGAGGTGTTTCTTTATATGTCTCTTGGCCAGTCAACACTTAAAGAGACTATGACTTTGCAAATGAAACCTATATTGGAATGAAATATTGTCTACATGATGTCATATATCAAATTTACTTCATTACCTTGCATAGCTAATCACCTTCTCTGTTTTGTATTGCTAGCATTTTTGTGATCTTCAACCTTTATTTTACCCAGAAAGTAACAGCTGAGAAAGTGAAAAATGAGCTGGTTTTGGGTATCAACACAAATAAAACTAATCTTACAAAGACTTTGAAAATTGATGTGAACAGCATACAGATCACAGGTAATGCTACTAAAAATTTCTCCTCTATACAAATGCTTGAGAACTACCGTTAACATGGATGAAAGCTTTGATTCCAAGTTAGCAAATGTGTTCTTATTGGTGCTCTGAAGGAACTATTTACAACCTTGTCAACTAGAAAGTATGAGTCAGTGTTGTGTACGTTGAGTAAGGAGGGGTTAAAGGACAAAGTAGTGATTTCCCAGCAAAAGAAAAACCCACTCAATTTCTTCTCTTTTATGTAGCATAACGTTTGTAATTTTGTTTTCCCTCAAGTTAATGCAATTAAGCCATTTAATTAGTAAATGCAATTATCATTTTGTTTTGTTAAGAATAAGGAATAGGACTCAACCTCACAATGAGTGATGACTTTTTTATTAAAAAGATGTCAGTAACAACAACAAACTCAATACAGAGTGTGGCTTCTGGAGCAGTACACCCAAGCAACTGAATTAGGTAAAGTGTAAATGGAAAAAAAATATAAAAATGTGGCTTTAAAGACAAGATAGTTTTACATTCTGCAAACATCAAAACAGTGATTTTATGTAAGTACTAGAAAATTTATCAAAGCCTAAGTGGAAGCCCAGCAAAATCTCTGGGAATCCTTGTTTTTATTTCAATAAGCTTCAAAACAGTCCTTCACTGAGGATGAGGATTAAAAGTAATTTGAATCCTCTGAAGTGGAAGTTGATTAGCTGATAGTTGAAGACCTGCTGGAGATACTATTAGTAGCAACTGATTGCTTTAGGAGGAGCGGGACATCTGGTGCACAATGTTTCTTACTCTATTCTAAAAGGTGCATTTTTTGCTAAGTACTTCAGATATTCAAATGCTAAATTCAGAATCTTGACATCTTTATTTCTCTTTACTACATGCACCCCATATAAGAAGTTGTTCTAAATAACTGCACATCACTGTGAAATGTGATTGCTCATTACACTTCAAAAAATATCCCCAAAGAAAATTATAAAGAACTTTTAAAAAGGTTGTGTATCTATTGATGAATGTTGAAGAAGTCAAACTTTTCATGTTGTGCATCATTAAAATTTTCTCATCAGATATCATCTGTCCATTACATCAGGAGTGCTTCAATGACATAACAACTGCAACTAATTAACAATCCTAATTATATGTGGCACTTTTGCATCCTATATCTTAGTGTGCTCTGCAAGAGCAGTATTATTTCTATTTCAGAGAAGGAGGAAACTATGACACAAGTGTGACTTGCTTGAAATTACAGTTTTCAGTGATTAAACGTAACTTACTTTCCTGCAAATTATCCCAAGTTAATTTTTACTCATGTATCCAATCTAAATACCATTCTATAAGACACAGGTGCTCTGAAAAGTTCCACAGAATAAAAATTGTCAAGACAGAGATTTCACAGATGAAGATATTTTATGTGCAATGCAATGAATAAGGACTGAGGGTTGAAAGGGATTAATATAGACCTTTCCTTCTTAGCAAGATCATAGAGTTTGAGAAAAGGCTGGAAACAGGGTGAGATGATGCAAAAGTAGGGAAGAAGGATACAGCTAGTGATACAAAGAGCTCACATTGTAAAGATACAATGAACCACAGCTCATTTAATTTTTTGTTTAGCCTTTCTTTCTCTGTGCTGTATAAAACTAGATACTGTGCTATAAAAGGTGTTTGTAATGAACTTGCTTTCTTCCAGTGTCCACTGAAAATCTTACTACCATGATGCCTTTAACTTCATCAGGTCAGTACCTTGCATAATACAGAAACTATTTTTTGTTATCAAAACAACATGAAGAAACATAAGACTTGCTACTCAGCTGATATAACTTAGTAAAGCTGCCTTGGCTGTAGTTAGAGTTTGACTGCTATGGTCCATACAGTGATAGCCACCCTTCATTGTTCCTGGCCATTTGAAAAAGCAGTGATCTCAAGTCTGCATGAAAGATCCAAGAGTTTAATTAGATGACCAAAGCAAAAGTTGAATCTCCATCAATCAAACTGAAGCTTTCTGAGATTTCAACAGGTAGATGAAGCTGGGGTCCTACTCTCACACTGTAGTTACTGCTATACTGAGCAATGTTCATAGACATTCATTCCACTATCACAAGAAGTGTTATGATGATAGGGTATGGAGCACGCACAACTCCTTGGTCTCTCATTTTCACTGAGTACAAACCTGCCAAAACTCAGTCAGATAGGTGAACAATATAGTGGAGGCTTTGTAGCACTAGATGCAAGTACTGTTACTGCATACTACATACAAATTAACACATACAAATTCTCCAAATTCTCCAGTGCAGGTTACCAGACCAGAAGCTTTGTGCAATTTATGCAAGCTAAAGAAATGCACCTATGAATATAAAAGCCAAGTATTTATTGATAGTCTAGTTATAGCCATAACGAGAAGGAATTATTATTTGTCCGTTTACAGGCCTATGAACATGTATAGTCCAAAGTGTATCATTACTACAGCTTATTCCCAATGATACAGTTAAAACTGCTAACATACAAATTTTTTCCTCTCTATCCCTTCCTCTGGTATGTTTTCTTAATGCTCCCCTGAGTCCTAAGTTCAGTGTTGCTAATCATCCTCGAGAATGAATTGGGAGGCAGCAGGGAGGTGTCAGAGGAAGGGGGAAGGGAGTTGGTTGCTGGGAGTTGTCAGCATTCCAGGTAGGAAAGAACATAATCTTCCTGGTATGGATTCCTTCCCCTTTGCTCTCAGGTCTGCTTGGAGTCATTTTTGTATATTTCCTAACACTGCTCTCTTGCTTTCTGTTTCAGTTTATGTCCATGTTATACCCAGGTTTTGCCATATGTGGCATGTTTATATCTGCTCGGTACTTGGGGTTTGGCTCTGTTGACCCTAAACCCAGCTTTATCCTCCTCAGGTGCTACTTCAGTGAGATTGCCCAGTCAACTAGGCAATTTGACCATTTACAATTTGTGCTTGTACCACTGAAGCCTCTGTCACTGTCTCGTGCTTTTATTTTCATGGCTTTCCCTGCCAACTCGTGCATGCTCTTTTGGTATTGCCTATAACAATCCCAATATTTTCAACAAGCTCCAAGATATAGCTTCCCAATAACTGATTCATAAGAACTGCATGCTCATAATTCATTCATGACTTAGGTCTTTGAATGTTTCATTCAGTGCAAAATAGCAATCATTTAGAAGATATATAGGAAGATACATATGTATATAAGACTTTGGAAACCGCTGTGAAGCTGTCAATGAATCTTCCCTCTCTGAATGCAGTTGTGAGAACAGTGAATGCAGCTGCACCCTTCTTGCACCTTCTGCTGGGCTCTCCTCTCTTTCTGCCAGTGGAACTATGTCCTTCAAATTGCTGCCAGAGAGTGCTCCATAACCTATTTAATAAAAAAAATGGCCTAGCTTAATTTAATGGTGTGTGCTAAATCAGCATGTTTTGATAGAAAATTGGTAGGAAGTCCTCATGCAAGTTCCACATTGGTAGGTCTGGGAGAGCAAGAACATCTAACAGAAGTAAGTGAGATGGACAATGATCCGCAATTTCTGTCAGCAAAACTGAGAGATATCTAACTATCAAGAAAGCTTTATTACATCTCTCACTTTATTTCTTCTAACCCTTCCTCTTGTAAACTAAGGGAGAGGATCCATTAATGGTGATGACACGGGGATCTTTTCAGCTCACAATATCATCATCCTACTCACACATTTGAGTCTTAATGTAGGAAGTTCAAAGAGGGAAAAAAGAAAAACTATTTGGGACCTGTAAATGCCAGAGGCATCTTCAATACAAAGATGAATATTAAAAGCACCACTAAGTAGGAAATTTTATTGGAGCAATCATAAACTGTCATGGAATTGTCACGGAATTGTCACAGAATTATCATGGAATTGTCAGACCTCTAGAGATCATCTAGTCCAACTCCCCTGCTAAAGCAGGATTGCCTAGAGCACTTTACTCAGGACTGTGTCCAGGTGGGTCTTGAAAACCTCCAGAGAAGGGGACTCCACAATCTCCCTCAGCATCTTGTTCCAGTGCTCTGTCACCCTCACCACAAAAAAGTTATTTTCTCATATTTCAATGGAACTTCCTATGTTCCAGCTTATGTCTGTTGCCCCTTGTCCTGTCACTGGCAACCACTGAAAAGGGTCTGGTTCCATCCTCCTTCAAACCAGCCTTCAGATACTTAGAAGCATTAATAAGGTCTGCCCTCAGCCTTCTCTTCTCCAGGCTAAAGAGTCCTAGCTCTCTCAGCCTTTCCTCATAAGGAAGATGCTCCAGTCCTTCCATCATCTTTGTTTCCCTACACTGGACTCTCTCCAGTAGTTCCCTGTCTCTCTTGACCTGGGGAATCCAGAACTGGATGCAGTATTCCAGTTGTGGCCTCCCCAGTGCAGAGAAGAGAAGGAAATAAGCATTCAATTTTTCCAGAATGTTTTGCAGTTTACTATCACTAATACAAATCCACATGTGTACCTAGACATTTGTTCAATTGTAAATATGTATACACACAAGTATGTGTGTATGCCTCTATGTAAACATAGAAATACTAGACAGGTGTGAGGTTTCTCTCCTCACACTGTGATAACTGATTCATTGAGCAATGTTACTTTATAGGAAAATGCATATATACATTTTAGTACTAACATTAAAGTTGTCATAACTTGTGTTGTTTCAACAAATCCTGTGAATCTAATTACTAGCTACTTGACACTTTTACATACTGGAGGAAAACAAGAAAACGTCATTGTTGTATTAGTGGGAGAAAAAAAGAAACTCAAATGTCTTTTGCAGTTATTGAAAAGCCTGTGACTAGGTCTAAAAGAATGACATTTAAAATTCACTTGTGTTCCACATTAATTTTCTTATGTTTATTGTGACATTTGACCTTCAAGATCAAGCCAGAGAAGCTGGTGTGAACATATTACCTAAGCTGGGGTCTGGGGACACAGCAAATAATGCAGATCTTATAAGAGCAGACTGCTTAGTTCTGCTTAAGCCACGGCAAAGGTTCTCCCAGAGAGCAAGAAGTGTATTTCTAACCTTGGATTGTGTTTGCCCAGGTTCAGGACAACTCACCACAAACAAGTCCTCGACAACTGCAGGTAGGTAACTATATAAGAGGGGAAGCAGGGAGGTTATAGATCTGAGATCTCAAAATTACACTGTTTGCATGCATCCTCTTCTTGCATGATGCAGTTCTTGTATCCTATTCCTATAAATACACGATATGCAGGTTTACCTTTCATTTGAGTGAGAAGACCTCTTCAAGGAGAAGGGACTTCTAAGATTCTACATTTTACAAAACTGGTATATGTGTTGTGTATGTCTATGTGTATATGACACTCATACTAAGTGCTCATTTTTACTTCCTGTTATTTCTTGGGGCTTTTTGAATTAAAAAAAAACAAACCACAACCTAACAAACAAACAAAAAAAAACTCCAACAAAAGCCAACAAAACTTTTAGCAAACTCTCACATGACTTCTACCGGACAGAAAGCCAAAGCTGTTTGAATGTTTGAAAACCTCCCTGGCATAACTAAATGATAAAATGCATATGGCATTTTCAAATGGGCCTAACATATTTTCTGCCGGTTTTAAGCTGTGTGTGCCGGTTTTAAGCTGTGTGTAGCAATCACATTGCAATTTAGGGTAATTTGCCATTTCAAAAAAAAGTCAGTGTTTTACTAGAAAATGTTAATTTCTTTATACCCAGTAGGTGGCAATGCTGTTTAGTTTTCTGAGTTCAAGAATAAAACAAGAATTGATCCTGTCCTATGTAAACAATGTTCTCTGACATACTGGGCTTGTGCAAAACATATTCCTAGATTATAGGCTGGGGTTTTGTTCTGGGTCCAGAAAGCACAGTTTCATCTCTGCTCATCTATGACAATTAATTCATTGGCATTGTATCACCCCCAATGCTTGACTGAAATGTTTGCTTAGCTTCAGCTACCCATAGGATACAAAATGGCAGCTCTTGCTTTATACTGTATTGCTAGCACTGAAGGCATTTGGTAAAGGACTTTGAAATGTTATGATACATCCCAGCCAATTTCAGTCTGTCACTTATACTGATATAATACAATACAATATCCTACAAGCTTTTACTTTATCTGATTACAGAACTAGCAGTTTTATGAAATAATAAATCAAGGAATAATGGTTAGAGGCTGCAAGATCAGTTTTACAAATTAATATTTTTCTTTCTTTTGACCTTTTCTTTCTTTTGACCTGAAGCAAAGAAAAGGAACTGTGTGAATAGTGCTAGGTGAACAGTTTCTATAGCATTTAATGAAATTTTCAAGAACGTTGGAATTAGTAATTATCCAAAATTTATTTTAGCTGCATGATCTTGTTACTTTAATAGGGCCTACTTCAATTCTACAGATATCTAAGACCAAAACCATTTAAAGACTAAGAGAGAATGTTTGCAGTGGATGAACATTTATGCTTTAGGAAAATATTATTAGTGAGATTCCACAATTTTAAGGATCTGCCCCTGTATTTTTTTTTTTGCAGAAATTTGCTCTTAATTTAATTTGCAAATCTGAAAGCATAGATTTTCTGCTATTCCTGGTATTTCAAAATCCAATTTTAAAGGCTTTTATTTTCAAGATAAGCTGGTTGAAAAATTAGATTCTTTGTTGTGATATGTTGAAGTTCAAGAAATTAAATTAAACTATATTCAACTAAAATCAGAGATTTCTTACTGTTATTTTAACCAAAGTTCAGTTTTCTTATGTTATTCAAGCATAAGAAATCGAAAATGTCTTTTATTTTATTGCATAAAGTAGTTTGTTTGGATATAAGAAGGAAATGGAGATTCATGGAAATTGTCTTCCAGTTCTACTTCAAGATTCGTTTCAAAAAATATGTAACTTCTGAGAACTTCCTTCATTCTGTGCCAAAATTATCTTTTTCAGTATGTGATATTTCATTCCAGGCTTCTAAAAATGCAGTTTTCTAAAACACAATAGAGCGGCTGATTTGATTTGTGCTAGAGTAACCAGAAGTAAGTCAATTTTCTTTTGTAGTGAAACTGCATTACTGATGTGCTGTTATTGCTGTTGTCCTTATTATTTCAGCTGTGTGTTTGCCATCTGCTGAACTTTGTGATGATGGTGTAACCTGCATTAGAAAAGATTTATTTTGTGATGGAGTCTTGAACTGTCTGGATGGTTCAGATGAATCTGAAGAAAGATGTGGTAAGAATGTAAACCCCTGTAAATCAGTCCTTTTAAACATATGTAAACCTATCAGTAGTTTTTAAATTGTTTACAGGCAATAAACTGCAAAGTGAAGTCCAAATCAATTCTACTGAAAAGTATAACAAGAATGATTTTTATAATCTTTATATTGTAAATGGAAAGGATTTTCTTTGAAAGTCTCATTAATGAAGAGTTTGTTTAAAAAATAATGAAGCAAAATTACATTCTGGCTATGTAATATAAATACAAAATAGTATAGAAAAATATTGTTTACTATATACATATTAATTATTTAATATAATTATAAAATAATATAGATATTTCATATCAAGTCTGTGACAGTAATATAAAAAAATTTCTTTCCAAATAAATTACAATTTTGTCACTATACAGATATAAAGTCACATTACCTAGTATCAGAAGCCACCTAATGGAATATTTGGAGTTAGAAGAGTTGTTTCTCTTTTGATTCCAGCACTAAGAATATCATCACACAAAATGCTAGACAACGGCTTTTCCCAGGGTACTGTGTATGCTCAGATACAATGATACTGTACATCCAGACACTTTGATGGGGAGAGGGAGTGGGCAGTGTCAGCCTTTTGCAGCCAGGTCAAGTAGTATGACTGCTGCCGTGGCAGGGTGGAACACTGGCAAGGACCCAGCTTTGTTTGTTGGCCACCTACCTGCAATTTCACTCCACCAAGTGCAAGGGAATGGGAGTATCTGTAGGACTGACACAAATGTTTGAGTTGCTGGCACCACAGTGAGAGACGCAAGATGACAATGTGAATATCAGAACAACTGGCTCTAGGTTGCCCTGATTGAACAGGTGGTTGGACCAGATGATCTCTAGGGGCCCCTTCCAACATCTACCCTTCTGTGATTCTGTGAAAAATGTTACAAACCTGAAATCTGATTGATTTTTGAAGGAAAAAGTTTATATTCTTTAGCGCCAGTGAGTTTATTTGCCTTATAGAATGATTGAATCACAGAATGGTTAGAGATGAAACAGACCTTAAAGATGATCTATTTCTAACCCCCCTGTCATGGATGGGAACACCTTCCACTAGACCAGGTTGTTCAAAGCCCCATCCAGCCTGGTCTCTTGAACACTTACAGGGATGGCACATCTGCAGCTTCTCTGGGCAACCTGTTCCAGTGCCTCACCACCCACACACTAAAGAATTTCATCCTGATATGTAAACCTACTCTCTTTCAATTTAAAAACATTACCCCTCATCCTATCACTACAGTCCCTGATAAAGAGTCCCTCTAATGAGCCGGCAGTGCACACTGGCAGTCCAGAAAACCGACCGTATCCTGGGCTGCATCAGAAGAAACATGGCCAGCAGGTCACAGGAAGTAATTCCACCCCTCTACTCTGTGCTCCTATACCCCACCTGGAGTACTGTGTCCAGCTCTGGAGTCCTCAACATAGAAAGGACATGGACCTGTTGGAACGAGTCCAGCGGAGAGCCACAAATATCATCAGAGGGATGGAGTACATGTCCTGTGAAGACAGGCTGAGAGAGCCGGGGTTGTTCAGCTTGAAGAAGAGAAGGCTCTGGGGAGACCATATAGCAGCCTTCCCGTACCTGAATTGAGCCTACAGGGGAGCTGGAGAGCAACTATTTGTCAGGAAGTGTAGTGACAGGACAAGGAATAACAGTTTTAAATTGAAAGAGGGGAGATTTAGACTAGATATTAGGAAGAAATTCTTCACTGTGAGGGTGGTAAGGCACTTGAACAGGTTGCCTAGAGAAGTTGTGGATGCCCTGTCCCTGGAAGTGTTAAAGACCAGGCTGGATGGGGCTTTGAGCAACGTGGTCTAGTGGGAGATGTCCCTGCCTAAAACAAGGGGATTTGGAACTTGATGATCTTTAAGGTCCCTTCCAACTCTAACCATTCTATGATTCTATGACTCAAAGAGTCCCTCTTCATCTCTCCTCTAGTACCCTTTAGGTACTGGAAGGCTGTTATAAGGTCTCCCCAGAGCCTTTTCTTCTCCAGTTCCCCAACCCTCTCAGCCTGTCCTCATATCATGGGTGTTCCAGCCCTCTAACCATGTTTCTGGCCCTCCTTTGGACCCATTCTAACAGGTCTATGTCCTTCTTGTATTGGGGGACACAGACTGCCTGGTTTGACTGGGCATCTTCTTATCAGAGCAGCCATTTCTCCATGTAGCAGTGAACACTGTGAAATTGCACCAAGAATCTGACTACATTGCTGCTTATCAAAGTGTGTGTGCAGCTTTTCAGTGGGTAGGAATGTGTTTTGATGTCTGCATTGTCCTTCAGTCTCAGCTTTCAGTTTAAAATCTGTAAATCTTTTTGCCATGTGAACTTTGCAAATGTTCTAGAAGAACTTGGAGCAATTGACTCCCTGAGTGTATTTTGTTTTGTTTTGTTTTCTAAATATAGAATTCGGTGCTAGAAATCTGGAAAGCTTATTTCCCTTCTGCTGTGAGAACAGGTTTCTGAGCTTTCCTGAGAATAATGGTTGGGACAATTTTGTCTGAGCTTTCAGAAATATGTAAAATGCTGGGCTCTGGTATAAAGACAAACAAGCACGTAAAAGATCAATTGTTTTTAAAGAACCTGCAAGCCTGATTCTGAATGGTGGTGACATGCTGACCCTTTCTGCCAGAAGTGGAATTTTCTTCACAAAAAAAATGGTGAATTCCAGATCTGCATTTTTCTGAATGCAGTCAAATCAGAAGGGAGATGTAACTGAACTTTTTGGGGAAAATATCCATCAAAATACTTCCGTAGAATATCCACTGAAACACATCCAAATGTCTCTTTAGCATAATAGCTGCAATGAACTATATCACAGCAATGGTGGGCACTGAGCAGGTCTCTCTACCACTGAGGATATTAGAAGGTCCTAAAGTAACCTCAGCTAGATCTTTGTTCAACTGAAAGTGTTAAGGTAGCACAACTCCAAAGAGCTTATCAGCAATTCATTTCTACCCTCATACTATTGTTTTGAAATATTGATTTTGTTTGGGGTATTTGTTTCTTTTTCTTTATTTTATTTTAGATGCAGCTAAAGCTGCAACAGAGTAGGTTTAGGCTGAACATTAGGAAAGAATTTTTCACAAAAAGGGTGGTCAGACCCTGGAATAGGCTGCCCAGGGAGATGGTTGAGTCCCCATCCCTCAATGTGTTTAAAAGTTGTTTAGATGTGGTGTTGGGAGATATGGTTTAGAGGAGGAATTTGTAGAGTAGGACTGATGGTTGGCCTCTATGATCCCAAGGGTCTCTTCCAACCTGAATGATTCTATGGTTATACGATTCTAAATCAAAAATAATAAAAAAAAGCAGTTCGTTATAGCTAAAAACTGGTATTATACAGTTCATCAAAATGAATGCTTTTTAGTTATTATGATGATTAGGTCTGAATGTAAAAGTTTTGATCACATTTTATTAAAGATATTACAGTCAGATCTGTTATATAGGACAGAATTTAATTGATTCATACATTGATAGACAAGCAAAAATAGCCTCACTTACTTGCAGTCAAAGCTATGTAGACATCACTCAGCTGTGCCCTCAAGGCTACACAGTGGTTTAAGTTATGAACAGTGCTTGAGTAGAGTTTTTCAGCTGATGGATAACCTCTTATGCACATGGCATTTGGATCTGATTTACATCTCTCCCCATATCTCTACCAAGTGTAAGTTGTGAATGCCCTGCTCCGTTCTAACTCAGAATATTATTTCTTAATCAGTGTTTTAACAGTGTGTGAGCTGAGGCAGTCAGAATGCAGGAACAACTGCAAAACCATGGATTAAAGGCAAAGCAGAAATTTAAGCTCAATACCTCATGGAGCGGGGAATCTCTGAAGCAGCACCCAGGCAGAGGCAGGCAAGCAGGGGATGCAGGCACCGTGGCATGAGAGAGTCGGTATTAGCAAGAGAGTCCTTGTTAGCAAGGGAGTGAGAGAGCAAGAGTGCTCCCACTTGCTGTTCTAGCCTGTATTTCAAGGATTCAGGCAGGCAGAGTTTTCCGCTGTGCTTTGATCTCTTCAACAGCGGAGCAAGAATCTCAGGCATGTTCAATAAGGTGCCCCTGAGTCCATCCTAGGCCTATGTTATCTAAGTGCAGATGCCGTACTTGTTGAGCACACAAAACTAAACAACAATTAGTCTGATATATGTTTTCCTGCACCCTACATGCAAGTCACTTGAGCATGATTACAGTCCTCCTTGCCAATCATCCCTTACTTTCCCACAGTCACTAAAAAATATGCACAACTGAGCTGAAAATTTCAAGAATGTGCATACAAGTGAAAATAGAGAGAGCATTATAAAGAAACTAGCTATAGTTACGGTCCACTTCAGAGCTGGATGATTTGCCCCTGTTCAATTTCACTGATGCCTTTAATTTCAAAGCAACTCATTCAGTTACCATTAGTCTAGCAGTTTCAGCTCATAACCTGATGAAAATATAATTCTGGCTGGAGGACAAAACATTGTTCCATGACTATTATGTTACATTTTTAGTCTTAAAATTTTCCATCCAAAACTCAGAGCTTTTCTAAATTTATATATTTAGGTTTCTTAAGAAATCTTGCAAAGCCAGGAGAATGAGTGGCAGTAAACCATATAGATGTTGGGATACCTGCCAACTTTTCCACCTCTGATTTTTTTACTTACATCCCATCCCTAGAGTAACTTAATATTGTCATAGAAAAGATAAAATTGTCTAGATTTTCAGAAGTGCTTCAGAGTTTCACGATAAGATTTACAGCCAATTCATAATTTGTGCTACAAGTGCTCTCTCACACAATGGATTTGCTGCCCTTTAAAAAACTTGGTTTGTTTTTTCTTTTTTATTATTATTCCTTCTCATGCTTCTTATTTTAGCAAATGTTAGTGGTTTTACAATATAGGACACAAGGGTGAAATTTAATAGTCTCTTCTGTCATTAGACATAATTCAGTAAAATCTCAGATTCTCATCAGAGATTCAGGCAACTGAACACCTTCATTTTTTGGTTTTATTGATTAAAATTATCTTGAAAGGTTTCTTTCCGTCTCTGCAATTCAGTGCAGTAACAAAAGGCATTGCAAAAGTGCAGTTAGCAATTTCAGTGAAAGGGTCTCCAGAGAAATGTGAAAGTCTGAACAGCATCTATTAATAATGGCTGGCATTGCTGAAAAGCAGCCATGTAGCACATAAGTGTAAGGAAAGAGAGACTGGAGGCTGATCCCAGGAGGTGTTTCTCTCTGCAGGCTCTTTGCAGTTATTATATGTCTAGACTAACATTTTGTGATTACCTACCTCACAGCATCTCTACAGTACTGAGAAAGATTAATCATATGTTAGCCAGGAAGTAATGTACTGCCCGTGGCAGGGAAAGGTTCTGACAAGTGAAATAAGTGGGCTTGATCTAACCAGTTTGAGGAGCTTCTCCCTGCAATTCCAGGACAACAGGATTAAGCTTTCCTAATGGGCCTTGTATGCAACCTAAGTAAATAGAAATGGACAGTAAGATGCGTAAGATGCATGTTGGGGAAGCAGTGAAAGTGGGCCCTACAAAGATGTCTCCGTTCTCATTAGGAGAACAACAGAGGCTTTTCTGAGTGCTCCAGGAGGAGGCAGAAATCTAATGACTTCTGTGACCCTGCTCATCTTTGATCACAGTATCCTCCTCCCTGCCATGAGGAAGCACTGGGAAGTCCTTCATGCAAATAGGACCAGTCCCAACTATCTCCCTGCTCATTCCAGGGATACTAAGCACTGACTATTGCAAGGCTAGGGATGAGCAACCCAAGGAATTTTGCCTAAATCTTTCTGACCTGTTTCAAGTTCTTCAGCATCTCTGAAGAGACTAGAAGAAACAAAAAAAAAGGAAATGAGAACAGAAACAAATTGTTGACAAGAGCAAATCTTTGTCATTAATTTTATTAGAACAACATGTTACGTCTCTTTTTATTACTGTCAATGCTATAAATCCCTTGTTAGATCCTGGTGTGTCTTTCTAACCAATTGCTAACAGCACCACTTTTTTGTACACTTAATAAGAAACTGGGCACTTCCCTCTTTCTCACCCTGATTTTATTCTTCTTAATGGGAAATGGTTGTAAATACAAGTCCATTTCAAGGCCAGGAAACACATGAATTTAAATCGACAGGAAAAGTACTTCTATACCAATACCCAGCCCTAAAGTTGTAGCCTATTCTGATAAAAATGTTACATAGAATAGTAGCTCTCTCTTTCATGGACCCTTTTTCTCTGTGTATTCAAAATCTTACGTGTTCTATTTTCCTCTGAAAATCTACGAAGATTGCCAGAAGGCATATGTTTCTATTCCAGCTCATGCATTAGACATATCATCATTAGTGAAGTTCCTTCTGAATGGTTGTTATTAAAAATGCATGCCTGAGTCTGACTGAAACAAAACTTAATTTTTATGTTGTGTTTGTTACAGTGGTAGTCAGAAAGAATGTTAGCCTTATAAAAAGAACAGACAAAGAGGCCCAACTAATCATTTATATGTCATTTCTGAGAGGAGGACCATGGTCAATAAAATTTCCATTTAATTTTAAATATGATTGATTTTTCACAATTTGGATAGTCATTATAGCTATGATTTCATTTCTGATGTTAATGAGAGGTTCTATTTCATTTCTGATTATCTGCCCCAAATTGATGAACTTGTCTTTACCTCTCCACATAATCACTGTAGTACTGATTTTATCCTTATTTGAAAGTTCTATGATACTTTTTGAAAAACTGAAGAAAAAGCACCATCAGACTCCTAATATAATTCCAAAGCTTCAACAGGGCTTCAATGTCTGCTGCAATAAAACAACCCTACATGAATTTGCATTTCCCATCTTGCTGAGGCTTAAAAATACTTTAAAAAAAAAAATAATACTGATTTTCAAACTGAAGAAGAACGTGTGTAGAATAGAATAGCAGCCCAAGGAAACAGAACTAATAAAAACTTTTTGAAAAGATATATGATGATGGATGACATTTACCTCAGATGAATGAATTCGATAGCTAGCAGGAAACTTGGGATATCCACTTATCTCTTTGAGTGCCTAGTAATATATAAAGCGAGGAACTAGGAAGCTCATAAAAGAAGAGATAGGAATAGTCAACCACATCCCTTCTTGCTTCTATTCACATGATATCAAATTGTTCCTGGTAGTGCAAACACAGTTTCGTGAATTAAAGTAGCTGTAGATAAGAACTGTTGAGGCAAAATTCTATTTCCTTATAAATGTATAAAATAAAATAAAAGAGAGAGAGTTGGGTTAGTTGAATCCAACTGTTGCACTTGAATTATTTGGATTGGTTTGGACTTGTTTGGATAGCTGGATTGTCTCTAATTTCATTTGTACTGTTTTTCTTCTCATATAGTATTTTCTTCTTATATAGTATTCTCATCTAGTGATATATTCTCATATATCCCAGGAACGAGAAGTGGGATTAAGTTGGTAGTGTGTTTTACTTTTTTTACCAATTGTTCCTTTACAAAACATTTCCAAGGTAATCCATTTAAACTAATATCTAAGGTCACCCTCATTTTGGCTCTGCTTATGTTTTTCAAATGGCATTTTTACAAATGTTTTTTATTATGTCTTTACAGCTGCAGTTTGTGATGGAAAATTTATGTTGACTGATTCCTCTGGGTTTTTTCACTCTATGAATTATCCAAAACCGTATAATGCAAATATTGTTTGTCAATGGATTATACTGTAAGCCATTTTCCAATAATTTTCTACCTAACATTTTTTTGATTATTAGGTGATATTGTTTCCTGCTCATCAACCTTATGCTATTTGTTTGTATTCCCAAATATCCGAGGGTGGAAAATATGTAATAGCATTTTTTCCTCTGTATTTATGTAACTTCTGATTAAAAAACTTGCATGCCTAAAACCCGTAACTATACCAATATATTTCCCATTTACAAAAATTCTTATGTATGTTTTTCAAGAACATTTGTGTATTATAGGCATGCACAGAAACATATTTGTAAGTTCAAAATAAATCACATAGCTCAAAACAATGTCAAGCTATTTGTTTAAAAGTATGACAGGAAATACCAGTCTTTAGGTAATAGGTTATATAATATAACTGTCACTAACAGATGAAATTTTCAAAATTTCCCTTGTCATTTATGTATACACATTTCATATGGGAATTAACAACATTTATGATCCTAAGTGATTTAGGAATATGTTTTAAAAGTGCATGAGTATCATTTGACATAATAGCACAAAATGCCTTTTAAGCCCTAGGCACAAAAAGTGGAATTTGTTTTATCAAGGATTCACAACTACACGGAAGGACACCTACACGGAAGGACAACTATTTGACGCTCTAGGTCCACTCATAAGACAGGGAGAAAAAAAAAGATAGCCATAGTATGTGATAAATCTCATCCTAAAGTACACATCTAAAATAAATTATTGCAAGTTGGAAGGTCCTAAAAATCCCTACAATGGTTGCCAGTTCAGAAGTTACTGTTTTGAAAGGCAGTAATTCTTATTATGGCTTTGTAATAATGGTCATTCTTTGATTCTAAGTATTAATTTGGTAGAAGAATTTCAAAGGAAACTAAGGAAATGCATTTAAAATTGGATGAGATTTTGACTTCTTATTCCTAAGGCTCCTTTGAAAGTGCTAGCCTCTGAGTTTGTTCAGGCTTTCATCTTCACCTTGACACTTCAGGAAAAAGTCACGGATTTCCTTCTCTTTAGTACATTTGTTCTTTTCTATCTGCAGCAATACTATTCACCAATAATTAATGGCTACACCTGGCAAAGCACAAGATTGTATCCTTCACAATATAAGCCTGACTTGTTCCTCAATTTGCAATGGTGCAGATTTTGAGCACAATAAATAATTATGTCTCAAGTGCGCTACTTCCTCCTAAGATGTTAATTTTGTTTCAAATGATGTTGTAGCTGCAAGAAGCATTGTATTAGGTAGATGTCTATACCAGCCATGTAACTAACAAAAGCTTAATTTTTGAAACGATCATAAGTAATTGCAAATAATATGGTACAGTTGCTGTAGATCTGTGTAATTGCAGATAGACCAATGTTAAAACAACCATCTAGTTTTGCATTATCTGCTTTAAAAATATCTAGAAGTTAGCTAAATAGTTCACCTTGATTAATATTCTTGATTAATGTAATTTCACATTGTTTCTGAAGTCAACATCATTCAAGACGCAATTAATTTACTGCAGTCAAAAAAGATAACTAGAACATGACTTTCAGTTTTGAGATTTACTTTTCTCTTGCTCTCTTAGAGTACCTCAAGGGCTATCCATTAAACTGAACTTCACTTCTTTTGAAACCCAGCAATATGCAGACACCTTAAATATTTTTGAAGGTATAGGACAAAACAAGATTTTAAGAGGTAAGGTTATTTTTCAGCTAATATTGCTTTTCCATTGATAAACTGTAAGTATTTTGAAGTGATAAAGATTGCATATGTGTGTTTAAGTGGAAGAATGCATCTGTGTAAAGCTACTTCGTTAAAAAATCTTGGTATATGTATTTACTCTTACAAAGTAACCAGAACAATGCTTCCCTAAAATGCCAAGGAGTCTATCCTGGCTTTTCAGGATTTACTTTGAACAATCTCATAACTTGACTGGAGCCAATGGTCTTGTGGGGTCCATATTTCATTGGAAATATGTTGTCAGAAGGTCCTATAACATAACACAGCAACATAAAATGAAAGCATCTACACTGAAACTGTTGTGAGAGTACTATGATACTCCCTGAAATTCATTACAAGTATGACATTGCTTTCCTCAGCCCTCGCAATACTGATCATACCTTATCTCCGTCCCTATATTCTATTCTGGAAAACTGAGATGTTGCCCTTTTTTTCACAAGACACAGTTTATCCAGATGAATTCCATCAGAGGCAGAATACATATGTACTTGAAGATAAATATGTAGTGATAAGTCAGAAAGTTATATTATTATTTATCCTCAAGTTTGGAAGAAAGGAGGGAATGGAGATGAGAAGTAGTAAAAGACTCATAAAATAAAGTGTGAAGAAATTCTATCTTTTCAGCACAGCTATGAATTTGACACACACCCCCTTTTGGAATTTCAGTTTATATATGACAGATTGCATCAATAATATTTCTTGCAGCAATCATTAGCTTGCAAGTTGTTAAGGACTGCTGTGGGGATGACCAGTGATACCACAAAAAATAAAGACAGTGTTAAAGACTCTCCTTCTGTGAATTGCCAAAAACTTTGCAATTTGAAGGGGTAGACTTCCAGGTACTGGAAATAGCATCTGTAGAGGAAAGGACTAAAAGACATTTCCAGATTAAGTCTCTCCACTTAAGTAAATAAAAGAACCTGAGAAGGAAGAAGGACATACAGTTAAAATATGAAAGATGGACTGGAAAAATAGGGAAAGAAAGGGCTGCCTTTCCTTAATAGTTTGGCAATGTTTCAAATATATGATATTAGAAGTAGGTAAATATTTCCTCCTCAGAAAAGCAAAATCTGTATGTGCAAAACTGGACAAGCACTTCAGAAGAAAAAAAGCAGACTCAAAAACTTTCACAGAACAGTGAGGTACTCAGGATTTTCTTAATCCTAAACATGGCCATTAGTCTAACTGTTGTTGCCTGACATCATATCAACTTTAGATGGAGGAGAAATTATTTTATTCTATGATGGCTGCTATTGATCCTTTCGTTTCACACTTATTGAATTTATATGAGTGAAATTAATTTAGAATATAAAGTAAAAATTTGTACCATAGGATTCTAGAACTGCCCAGGCTGGAAGGGACCTTGAAAGGTCCTCTGGCCCAGCCTTTCATGGAAAAGGAAGCCTAGGTGAAATTATCTAGCACCCTGTCCAGTCACTTCTCAGAACATTGCTATTGTTCCTGTGTTATATGCCTTCATGCATATATGACAAAATTAAATTCCTATGTAATTTCAGTTTCCTTACTCTTTGAATATCAGAAAGTGTATGTGCTAATTACTAAAACATAAGAGTAAGTATAAGTAAGTATATATAACAAAATATGTAATCTTTACTATTATTCCAGAGTTTCAGACTGCATATGAGTGAATTTTGAGAACATTTACACCAAAATAAATATAGATATGAAGATTATTTTGTTGAATATGTGTACTATGAGACGTTTCTCCACTAGCTGATATTCATATTGATGCGTATGAGAGATGAGCTTTGCAGAATACTTACATAGCAGCCAAACAGGTGAATGTCTTCAGGGTTTTGAAGCTATTGTAGGCAGGACCATAATACAAGATGGAAAGCATTATTTAAGACTCAAAAAGGTAATCCACTGTATTTTTGTGATAGCACCGGGGGATTTTTAATGTGTTTTCTCTCTGACTATATTATTTTTTATTTGTTTTCAGCTTCTCTGTCAGGGACTAATACTGAGTCCATTTACATTTTTTCTCATGAAGCTACAGCACAATTTATATCTGATTATTCTGAAAATTACAATGGCTTTAATGCAACGTACACTACATTTAATGCAAATGAACTAAGCAGTAAGTGTTCTCTTGTGCGTGTATGTGTGTGTGTGTTTGTCATCCCAAAAGCTTGGTAAAAGTATATTTTCAGCTCGACAAAAGGGAGATGAAGAAGGAAACAGTATTTTCTGGCCTCATTCCACTACCTAGATCCACCTTGAGAAATTTCATTCCATTTTGAAGATCAAATTGTTGATTTCAAGAAGATTGAAAATGTCCAGATATAGTAAATCTACAGTGACAACAAAATACAGAAATACAACACACATTGGTGTTCTTTAGTAGTCAGAAAAAAAAAAAAATTAGATACAGATTGGACAAGCAGAGGCTTCTTTAGCTGCTAAATTTTGAGCTGGATGTGAATAGGACTTGTGACTGGGAAGGGATGTGCTGCAAAAAGCAACCAGAGTGCCAGAAAACTCTTGTCATGTGGAAGCCCTTGCTGGGGGCTGGACCTAGAGTTCAAGGCACTTTGAAAAGACGCTGAGCAAAATAACATGGGAAGAAAAGTGATGAGGATGTGAGCAAAGAAGCAGCAAAGTAGAGGGACAAGGAAAGTGGCATCCCTGGTGCATGGAGCACAGCACCTGTGTTTTGAACACTCAGCTCTGGTGATGAGCCCTTTCAGCTGGAGCAATCCACACCTTGGAGTGGAAAAAAAAAAAAAAAAAAGAAAAAGAAAAAAGGAGGGAAAAAAAAGAAAAACAAAGAATCTGAGGTAGTGTTAGCTATATTCTCTTTACCCCACCACAGTACTGGTGAAGGATTAAAAAAGGAAGCTGGCAAACCAGGGCAAGAGCATATATGGACACCCCCAGTTACAGTGTTTTGTTAACAAGTACAAATAACACATTTATTTGAGTAATTAAATTGCATTGCATAGAAGAAGCAATTGAGTCACTGTGGGCCCCTGTTTTCAAACTTATTCAAATATCCACATTGTTTGGCCCTCATTCTTACATAATTCTGAGAAAATCTCTGTGCTTTTTATTTACTAGAAGTTCTCGTTCACAGATTATGAGAAAGTCAATTGCACTTTTGAAGATGGATTTTGTTGCTGGATACAAGACTTAGATGACGATTCAGACTGGGAGAGAGTTCAGGGACCCACCTTTCCATTTATGAGTGGTCCTGATTTTGATCATACATTTGGCAACGTTTCAGGTAAGATCAAATGCAAGTTGCTTGCAGATTAAAAGAAAAGCTTGATTTAGTTTATGTCATACCACTGTACATACCATCTATGAAGAATGTAATACATTCTTCATAGAGCTATTATTGGGATGTAATTTTATACTGCCAGAAAAATTAGTCAGGGCTACAAGACAAAATATTTTATGCTACTGGCTGCTAACTTGTGGGAGTATACCTAAATTAAAAGAAAAAATAAAGGAATATATAAAGTGATTAAAGTGTAAGGCATTGAAAAGTTTCAATGCTATTAATATAACAAGGTGCCTTATCTGAGAAAGGAATTTCTGTAACACAACACTGTTATAAGTCAAATAACTTCATGTTACCTTAAGGAAAAAATCAAATATATTTACATTTTAGGGAAATCACTTCTATTTCATCCGTATCTACTGGTGACATCCTCATGGTTGTCACAGGACAATTTTAATTTAACATAAAGTTGACCTGCAGGGTACACAGGGTAACTGTTTCCCCAGTTAGAGTCACACACCAAACACATAAATTTTCAACATGTGTGCAGAATACACAAACACTTCTGTAACTGCTATAGCAAAACAACTTAATTGGAAGAGTGAGCATGACAAATGCGAGTTTTAATTAGAGGCAATACTGATAGGAATCATATTTTGAATGTGTGTCATGAATGCTTACCCCAGAATTAGACACAAAAGTTGGGTTTTTTTCTTCACCAAGACACCCAGACAATCTCTCCATTGATTTGTCAGACCAGATAAAACTAATTGACATAATTTTGATTTTGCAATTGTTATATGTACTCTGTACAAGACTTACGTGAAATTTTTTCAGTGACAAATAACTGGAAAAATTGTAAATTATTCTTGAAGAAGTTACTCTCTGGAAAAGAAAAATACTATTTGGCACATTATTGCACAGAAATTATTCACCTCTCTTTGAGTAAAAGCACATTTTCTAAACAATCCTCAAAACGCAGTTTTATCTTCCCACTTGTCTCCTAGAATACAAATCAAATTAAAGAACATAACATTTGTTTAATAAAACACTTGACAATGATTTCTAACTCTCTGGAAAATACTATTTTAGGTGCTCTCTGTTTCACTGTGTAGATCTAATCTGACATATGTAATGTTGCTATATGTAACGTTGCCATTACATTGAATATTCAAATTTATAGAGCCTGCATTTGAAAAAAAATGGGAGCTGCATGATTAATATCTAGATATTAGATACAGTCTGTGAGACAGTGTACTTTTGTTTTGCTGCTCTTGAAAAGCAAAGGACTTAGTACATACTCAACAATTGATTTTGAATGCTTAGAGAACTGATGAAACAAAGACAGAGAAGTGTCATTTTGAGTATCTGAAAACTTTTTCTGAAAAAAAATGCTACAGTCATTTTCTTAAAGCTAAACAGCATTTAAATTTTAATGCATGCTTTCTAAGTCAACACAGGAAATTAAAGGCCAGATTCAGATTTCAGACTAATTTTCAGGTACTTTTACCTTCCACATGTAAAAGCTATCTAATCTATAAGTAAAAATAACAGACTATAGTATATACCATTTAAGTTATGTAATTATATTTATATTTATTTGTATTTATAAAGTGCCTATCACCATATTGATAAACATTCNTTACATATATTTACATATATTAGGTAGGTATATAGATAGAATAAAATCTAAGATTACAGCCATAATTTCAATAAAGTAAGGATTATACTTTAGGACTTTAAACTCTGCCTAATTTTGCTTTTCTTGTGACAAATAGCAATGTTTCTATAGCATTATATTTCCATATGGCAGCAAAAAGTCCAAGTTCCTAGCTGCAAGGAATCAACACAGATAAAGTTAAAAACTCAGTTTCCCCAAATAATGTATTTTTCTTGTTTCTAATGCTTCCCATTGCTATAAAATTCATGTAGACATTCTCTCAACTCTCTCAACAAACAACCCATATTTCATAGAATGGTGTGGGTTGGAAGGGACTTTAAAGATTACCTAATTCCAACCCCCTTGCTGTAGGCAGGGACATCTCCCACTAGACCAGGTTGCTCAAAGCCGCACCCAGCCTGGTCTTTTAACACTTCCAGGGATGCAGAATCTACAACTTCCATGGGCAACCTGTTCCAGTGCCCCACCACCCTCACACTAAAGTATTTCTTCCTGATATCTAGTCTAAATTTCCCCTCTTTCAGTTTAAAACCATTTCCTATCACTTACATCATCCTATCGCTTACACTCCCTGATAAAAAGTCCCTCCTCAGCTCCCCTGTAGGTCCCCTTTAGGTACCGGAAGGCTGCTATAAGGTTTCTCCGGAGCCTTCTCTTCTCTTCTCCAGGCTGAAAAACCCCAACTGTCTCAGCCTGTCCTCATAGGAGAGGTGCTCCATCCCTCTGATCAATTTTGTGACCCTCCACTGGGCCTGTTCCAACAGGTCCATGTCCTTCTTGTGCTGAGGACTCCAGAGCTGGACGCAGTACCATTATTATGTGGACAAAAATTATAAAAATGTCAGGAAACTCTTCTGCAAAATCACAAGCATAGTCAAACAGGAAGACATGAAGTGTTCCAAGTGTTTCAGGCCACGTTGGATGGGGCTTTGAGCAACCTAATCTTGTGGAAGCACCCCTGCGCAGGGCAGGGGCATTGGAACTAGACAATCTTTAATGTCTGTTCCAACTCCAAAGATTCTATGATTCTATGATTTTTTTTTTTATAAACAAAGGAGAAATCAGTCAGGTGAATCACTGCATCATTAAATAAATGACAAATCTAACACTGGTTTCAAAACGACCACTTTCCCATTTCATGTCTAGCTCTGAGGAGTGTCTAGAAAGTTTAAAATATCATTTTAATATGTTGTTGACTGATGAATATAATTTGGGATAATCATTCATATTTATTGTGTCAGGAATCTCACAAGTCATGTGACACTATCTGTTCTTCATAGTACGAATATTATTTTAATGTAAAATTTCTCATTTCAAAAAAATCAGTAATTCTGTACTGATTAAAATTGCATATTATCTTGCAGGATTTTATCTTTCAACGCCCATTGGACTTGGATTTGGAGAAGAGAGAGTCCGAATTCTCAGTTTGCCTTTGGTGTTTTCAGATCCATCTTGTCTAAGTTTTTGGTAATGTTACATAATTCCTAAACTTACACCTTGTTTAAGAATAAAAACAAGTAACTTTCTTTCATAAATAATGTTAATCCAAGTTAGTGTGCCAGCAATACAAGACTGCTTCTGTTTGGATTTCCATGATTACTCTCAACTCCATGCCTGCAAATTTTGTCTTCTTCATAAGTTTGAGTCTTGCCATTAGCTTTAATGTATTTTATTTTCAACCCTGCATCTGATATTAATTTCTATTAGGAATCCCTGAAATGCTTTTTGTCATGAAGCTTAACTAGGTTTCTGCAGAAAATATAGCAAAGCACCAAGTAAATCTTCCAGGTGTGATCTAAACACATGATTCATTTTATTTTCATGCATATTGTAAATTAGTCCTAATTCCATAAAACTGTTTTATAAAATACAAAACTTGGTATTTTCTAATACTACCAAAATCACTCTTCCCTTTCTAGGTATTTCATGTACAGTACTAATGTTTACCGTTTAAGAGTTAGCATAAGTAATGAGCATGGTTTGGAAAAGATCATTTTCCAGAAGGAAGGAAACTATGGAAACAAATGGAATTATGGTCAAGTGACTTTAAATGAAACATCAGAATTTAAGGTTTGTTAAACTGTTACTTCTTTTTAAAATTTTAGTTAAACTGATATCAGAGATTTCTGTAAAATGAACCCAATGATCCACAGCTCCAAAAATAATATCTAGTAATATTTACTAATACACACCATCAGCTAAATGTTAGTGAGCAGAAGACCGGAGTCCCCATTTGAATTGTCATTCCCCAACTTCCCTGTTCTGGAATTTAAAGTATTTTTATTGTAGAAAACAGAATACCTTAACATTGGTGTTCAAAGGGTGTTCAAAGCCTATCTAAATCTGAGTTTAAAATCTCCACAGAGTGTATGATTTGAAACACTTAGCCATGAGAAGATTTAATTTAAATAACTTCAGATTCTGAAGCTGTATTTTCACTAATTAATTACAGAATAATTCACTGAAAGTGTTTTCCAGATGGAAACATATTTGGCACCACATGATTATCAACCTACCTGACTTATCTGTAAACAAAAAGAGGAGACATGCTAGACAATTCCTTCAGCAACTCTCTGTGGAAAACAATTTCTTTTTATAGGTATTTGGGATGGCTTGTCCTGCAATACTATTTTTGGTTGATGTAAAAGTACTGCCAAGAAGATGCATTTACCAGTTGAGGAAGTAAATGCATCTGTGACCTGGCTGCATTAGATTTCCAGCAAATGTATGTTTTATGATCTCAAGAAGAGTGCTATAGCTAGCTGTATTTCACCAGCACAAATTCCTTGGTAGCAGGATTACTTTAAATATGTGGATATTAAAGCACAATAACAAACAAATGAGATTAGTTTCAATTTTTCCTGGGGATATGCCATAAAATCAGATTAAGTTTGGACTGATGAGTGATACAGAATATGTGTTTCTAAAAATTACATGCGTTTATATATAAAAAGTAAAGTTAGTGAACAGTTTTAAAATCATGTTCATCATTTATACAGAGAAGTTCCTGCATTCCTTAGAATGATCCACATTTTGCATAGTGCTGTTTTGTTTTGCGAGGAATCCTCTCTCGTCCCTGATGCACTGTTCTGAGTTTAGGAGCAGTGTAGATTACAGTGGAAATAAGAGCATTCTAGAAAAAAAGACAGAATGGTTCAGCAGTGTAAGCTGAGAAATATTTAATTAAGTTATAAAATTCTATTTTTTTTTTATGAACTTCAGGTTATTTTTGATGCCTTTAAAAAGCGTGGTCCCAGTGATATTGCTTTGGATGACATTGGCCTGACAAAGGGAAAGTGTAATGAAAGTAATTATGTAGAGCCAACCGCGATTCCAGTTGCTACTACTGTCCCTTCAGTTCCCAGTAAGTGAACACTAAATTACAGTTGATTGCCATTTCCTATTACTGTATTTGTGTATGAATGATTCAGCATTTTCAGCTTTCAGTTTTCTAAAAACCTCTCCTCATCATTATAAAATTATCTTCAGGATAACGCACAAGGGATCATGTTCCCTGTCCATGGCTCCATTAATAGCAACAGAACCGGTAGATTTACAGCTTAAGCTATCAGTAAAGTATTTTCCAAAGCTTGAAGACTAGAAGATAATTAAAGAATTCAGAATCTGTCTCAAAAAGCCTTAATCAGTAAAGCTTCCAGGAAGCCACTGAAGGGGCAGGAAGAAGAAAAAGAAAGAATTGTAACCTCTGTATTTGAAAATACAAGCAGTGTAGCAGGGGAATAAGAGAATGAGCAAAGTTACATAATGATATCACCAGAGGTCTCAACAGTAAAAAATCAGCAAGCTCTGAGTACACAGGCACACTGAAAAATTTCATGTTTAGGGGAATGAACCTATAATAGTGCAGAATGGCTTAAGAATGGAGCCCAGAATGGGAACGTGAGTTCTTTCCAACATGTTTTTGGTTGTATTGTTATTCCTATCATATCTGATTATATTAAAAAGCAAAAAAGAAAGCAATATTTCATTTGAAAAAAAAAATTAAGTAGGGAAACAGAAAATACAGAAGGACAGTCAGCAGCTCTTCCGGTTTCAAAGGAAATGAGTGGTCAAAAAAACCCCAAATTAAGGACTCCATCCATTCCCTGATCAAATAAAAGGTTTCAATATTTGCATAAATTATGGAATGTGTCAAAACCTAAACTTCATTCTTTCATTTTTGCCTTCGCTAATTCTACTGCTTGTGGCAAGGTAGAAGTTATGAGTAGGTTCTTGGTCTAGTAATAACGGATGTGGGATTTTTTTCCTGCTTGATGAGGCCTCATTTAATTTCATTTCATCTCACTCTCTTCTTGGTACCTTATCTGAATCCCAGACTGAGTGGGAAACTGGAGGCAGGTTGCTTTTGTTTGCATATATTTGCCATTTTCTCAAAGTCAAGTGGAAGTTAATTAAACATTTCTACCAGTAGCACGTGTGCACTTCTGCAGAGTTGCACAACTTGATTCATACCCCTCACATTGTAGAGTCTTTTAGGTGAAAGCACAGAGATTTAAGCTTCTCCAAGTTTCACAAACCTAGTTGAAAGAATCTCACTGAGAAAAATATGAAAAAAATTTTGTAGTTATCAATATAAATCTGGAAAATATATATAAAACAATGAAGAAAGATTACATATGAAGTTCACCAGGTCCATTCACTTTCAAAGCAAAACATGGTGTAAATATGGATAGAGCTTGTGGGGGAAAAAGTCATTAAAATATCTGATAGGGTTTTGGTTTTTATTGTGAAAGAGGCATGAACTTTTTGTGGAAAAAAAAGAGGTTTTAAAAAAGACCTATTCACAGATGGCTTCAAATCATTAAAACACTATGTTCCAGAGCTGCTTCCTATTACATTTACTGTCACTTACAAAGGACAGCTAGTTGGTCTCTTGACAGTATATACTAAATAAAAATGGTCTAAAATTAAAATAATAAAAAAGATTGTTTGCATTGTATTAATTTTGCTGTCCCGTGGACTAATATTTTCATCATCTTAAATCTATCACCTCCAAATCTACTACAACAGGACAGGTAAGAAAACACCTTCTAAATATAAAACCAAAATTCAGTTTTATGGTTCTATCCTGAGATACAGGGAGGTAAAGTTCACCAAGATGTCTCTGTCAGCAAAGTCAAATTTTAATAATACTAGTAATTTCAGTTTTAATTTACCAAAGTGAGTTTTGGAATTTGATTGCAGTTTTCCTTAAAGTAGTGCTGTGGAGAAGTGCTGATGTCTGCCACCTCTAGCCATCTTTAGGTGCTGTGAGTAAACACACCCTCTAAGTTAGCATCAGTTTAATAATTACTGGTAGAACAATCCTGTGGTAAATAAGAGCTGAGTGCTGCTGTCAAAACACCGATAAAATGTCATTCAAACTACAGGTCCTCACCCACAATATGGTGATAAAGTTAAAGTTTGCATTGTGCAATTGCATTTCTATTTAAAGATCACTGGAAATTTTTAAAGTATTTTTTCCACACATGAGGAATATTCAAATATTCAAAAAAAGGAAGCTGTCCTGTGGAGGATATCTCCTTGTGAAACAGATTAAAAAGGATCTATACTGTCCTTCAATGTGATACAAAAGCATAGTCTAAACTGCCACAGTGGAAAAACTAGCTTGCTTGCATAACTTTGCTGAGGCATGCTATGTATATGCTCTCTGTATCCTGCTGAAAATAAAGGAATGTTATCAATCATCTTCAAAGAAGTATGAAATTACTTTGATGGATGTGCTGCAAGCCTACTAACACTGATGGTTTCACTTCAAATGTCACGTCTATAAGAAAAGATGAAAGAATTTGATCTGAGCCAATTTCTTTTGCTAGACTTAGAACTTCATTATGAGGGACTGGTATCATCCACAGTGCCCCAAAAGTTCTTTGAAAAGTCAAAAAGAAAATTTTGGTGGTGGAATAGAGAAGATGGATTTGCTTTTGTCTTTTGCACAATACAGTCACCTTACACTTTCATCTGAAACAAAGATTGCTTTCATCTTAATATTCATTTATAATCTGTTTTATAACACAAACAACAGTGTGGAAATTTCAGTGTAGATCCCACACTTAAGATGTATATGTCAGTGTATATTAAAGTTTTGGCCAAAGCACAGAGGACTCTTTTTTAAGAATGTCATATATCATTTACTACAGTGTTGAAAAAATTGTGCTCAATGAAAAGACCGGGATTATTTGTGTTAGTTGCTATTTGGCTCTCTAACAAGTGACAGCTATATGAATACTCCATATGAATTTCTATTTAAAGGTCACTGGAAATTTTTAAAGTATTTTTTCCACACATGAGGAAAATTAACTACTTCTATTGTTTTTCCATGCAAGAGAAAGAAAACCATTACTAATGTGCCTTACATGTAGTCAATGTCAGATCAGATTTCATCATAAATTGTCCCTGTTCTGCTACTAAAAAAGTTGGTTTTGCTCTGCTAATGTCATCAGATGATGCTGGCCAAGAATCATATATTCTTCATGTAGCTTTGCAATAGTTATGTGTCTGTTCCTATGTGCACTACTGTTCCTTAAAAGAAAGCCATTGCAATCTTTATTTGTTGTTAATGTTATTGACAGAAAGTAGTCCTCATTATAAGCCATACAGCTGAAACATAATAGACTCGTTAGCCAATATGTGATTGTTAACAGCTCCTTTTCTTTTCAGAGACTTCATCATTTCTTGACAGGAGTTATTTGGTTAAGGACTTCTATAATATAGCTGTTGTGAGAAAGTTCAAATCTTTCTTGTATTTAGTGGAGCTTCTGCCAAGAGGGATTCAATGGGCAAACTCAGTAGGACTTGTAGATTATGCTTGGGGTATGCAATACTGACAGACACAACAAAATACAAAATTTGAGCCATATGGGGTGGGTGAGTACTAAAGTTTAGCCAAAGTCTGGAAGTTAAGAAAACAAATTTTAATTCAAAGAATAAAACAACAACAAAACAAAATTTACAAGGCAGATTTCTTCTGCCTTAACTTCTATTTCCTGAAGCAGGTGGAGATTTTCTTCTTTAATAAAGTAATTGCAAAGAATTGTTTGGGAAAACACCAAAGATCATTCTGATGGTACAGCTGAAGTAAAAATAAATATTATTTCTCAATATGAAGTTTTGCAGTATGAAGCTGATGTATTTCAGATGTAAATCACCATCTAAACCATATATTGAAAGAGAATATTAAATATGCAAATGGCAGTTAGTGATATCTGTGTGTGCAAGTGTGTGCATGTGTATATACATATCTACAATATTTGCTTTTAAATAAAATGTATTTGTTTTGATATAGAAATGTACATGCATGCTTATGAATAAGAGCTTTTGTATTGAAGCAGTTGTTTCAAGGAAGAAAACAAATGGCCACCTTTATTATTTACAAAGTTTAACTCTAAAATTTTTTAGAGTCCTGATTAAATCAAAACAACAGAATAAGGGTTTTTTTTTTTTTTAGTTATGAAGTACATTTGCTACATAACAAAATGGGCTTTATAGTTGAGTATCCTTCCTAATGCTGCACGATCAATCAGATTTTAAGCAAGACTAAGTGCATAAATAGGTTATATCGGAGGGGGGGTCTTCCCTTTGACATTTTCTAGATTTTGTAATAATGTACTAGTAAATTATACACTTGACTATATCACATTCTTTTCTTCATATTTTCTGTTAAGTTCACAGCTTACAGACCAGTAATCACCAGCTGAAGCATGTACTGTGTTCTTCCCATGACTACATGGGGAAGACTTTTCCAACAGAGCACTAGAACTTCACCAAGAGCAATATATGAACTACAGCTGTAGATAAACACTGTGGCATTGGTTGTATGTGTCAGCAGGTCTGAGTTTGACACTAACTAATAAAGACAGTGAATTTCTGACACAGCTGGTTTCCTCAATGCTCTGTGTCCTTACTGGAATGTTGGCATCACACAACTTGTTCAAGCTTTATACCAATGACACTGTAACTGAACCCTTATAGTTGTGAAGTTAGCTTACCTATCCTATTCAAATTACTCTTTCCAAATCATCTGTGTTACAATGGATTGCAAAAGTAAGACAACAGGCTAATTATATTTTTGAAATGTTTTCTTTTTCAGCTGACTGTGGAGGGCCAGTTGAACTATGGGAGCCAAATAATACATTCAGCTCTGAAAACTTTCCAAAAAATTATCCTAATCAAGCTTTTTGTAAGTCATTCTCCAAGTCTTCAGGAAACATTTAGCCATATAGAAGTAGAGATACTAAATCTGCTTTCCCAAGTCAGACGTTGTCAAGCAAAAAAGCTCTAAGCTAAACTAAGGTATCATGTGGCAGTTGATTAAAAAGTGATGAAGATAAGAATAATCCATTGGAATTGGTTCAGACATGTCAATTCCTTCATGCCTATGATGTCAATTATCTTTATGTCAATGCAGCAAGTGACAAAGTGCTGAAAGTCCCCATTTTACCATTACACCTCAATGTATTTGCCATGTTAACATTATATCTTTTCTGTTGAATAGTTAACCTTTTCTAAGGGCAAAGAATATGTGCATGTATTTTGCAAGGGGTTCTCTCTTTATTGAATGTATCTTATCATACAAGTGAAAAGACATGGTTATTCTACTGGTGTTATTACATTTAGATTAAGCTACAGCTGGCAAAAGGGAAAATGTTTCAAGGTGGTCCACTATGTGCTGTAGATGGATGAAGCAAAGAAGAGAACTTTTTCTTTGCTTCTTAATGAAATTTTAATTATTTATTACTTCACCTTTAACTGAAGAATTGCATTAGGATGCTAATAACAAGAGCTGTAATTTTGTGTTTCTGTCCCACTTGAGATAAGATTCTCATTTCCAGATATTAATTTCAAGTTCCAAAATGAGATTTTACTAGTAAGAAAATACTTCTCACTAGTAAAATTAAAAAAAGGTTGGTTTCTTTTTACTTTCTTTACAAGATTTCCATAGTATCCACACATACATAGATTAAATATGATGAAGTAAATGCTAAACAGAAGTAAATGCTTCTCTAAAAAGACATCTGACTTGAAAGATAAGCTTCTTTGATTATCAAAATTATCTTGCTATCAAGCAAGATTTAAATGATAAGACTACTTGGCACTTTTTTGAGTATACAAAAGAATTAGCTTTGCTGCTTTAGGGACAATCACAGTTATCAAGAATGGTAAAAAATGTGTGTGTGTATGTCTTAGGAGCCTAAATCCACTTCTCAAAAGCCTTTTAGGGAAAGAGAGTCAATTGAATTTTGGATCTTGACAGCATAAGTTGCTTTTAAATATCAGATTTAGACTTATAAGTCTCTTGGGTGATTCTTAATAGTTTGGCAGACATTTTTTGACATGGAAATGACACAGTAAATGTAATAACTGTAAAGGTGACTTTTATGTGTACGTTATTTTCTAGGTGTGTGGTACTTAAATGCTGAAAAGGGAAAAAACATTCAACTTCATTTTCAGGTTTTTGATCTGGAAAATATTCATGATGTAGTTGAAGTCAGAGATGGCAGAGGGCCAAATTCCTTACTTTTGGGCAAGTAACACCATTGGGTACTAAAATGAGTGTAATCAGACAGCTGGAGCAAATGGATGGATATAATATAATGGAAATTAATTTTATCTAATTTTGTTCTACATTTCTCCATGTATTTTGGGTCTCAGAAACTAGAAAGAAAATTTAAGGAAGTATGTGACGTCACATTTTCCAAACATTTGCATACACTTAGCTTTCTATGCAATCAAAATGAAATTAATTTCTCAATAAATTTGATTGCTCATATATGTGGACAAACAGAACTATAATCTCCTTGTTGAATCTTACCTTTCTATCTTGATGTGTCAAATCTGGGTTTGAGCTTTGATCATTGCAATCTGATATTAGTTAGGTTTGGGGGAATAACTGTAATAGTAGTATTTTCTTTTGAACCCAAAACATTTTGAAATACATAAGAACAAATTGGTTTAAATGTATTCATGTTCTCCTGGAGAATAGCTGTCTATACAGGACAAAGCCCATTGCCGGATGTCTTCTCTACAACAAACCAGATGACAGTAATCCTCCTTACGGACAAGTCTGCAACAAAGAAGGGATTTCTTGCAAACTTTACTACTGGCTACCATCTAGGTAAGCATATGAATGCATGTATTTAAAAAGTTATACCACTAGTCAAATTCATTTGAGAAAAAAAAAAGTGGAGAGTGGAAGGTGACTCTCAGCCCTTGCTCTACAGGTATATGAAAAACTTGAAGAAGAAAAGCCTAGCAGTTAGCTATCTGTACTTTATGGTTTTTAGCATGAAAAGAGATTAAATTTTTACTTTAATGTAATTGGACCAATATGTGTATCATTCCCAACTCTGTGTGATATTGTGTGAAAAATTGCCTCAGTATTTTGACCAAAAACTTTTCAAGTGTTAAGAGGACAGATATAAACTATTCCCTATACAAGCCCCAGAAAAGAACATCAATTTGACACTCATTTCAAGGTGTCATTAATGTGTGTTTAAGTTTTTTTGTAAAATAGGTATTATTTATCACATCCAGTAGAAGAGAAACCTGCATAGGGTAACTCTGATTAAGATTTGCAATATGCTCTTTTTTGCATCTTTAAAAATTTTGTTGTTAGCAGATGAGGGATCTGGAAAGAGTTATTCTTTTAAGTATTTGGACAGCAGTATTTCTGATCCCAGGCAATCCCCTTCTGAAAGATACCTTTTGTTGGGGACAGCAATCAGTCTTATCTGTTGTTTAAGCAAGTCAGCAGCCAGCTCTCCAAAAACATAAGAAATGGAGCCAAATGCTAAAGTGCATGGAACAGCAATATGCTTACCAGTACAAACACTTGCACTAACTCTAGGCCAAATCTTGACACAAATAATTAGAAGTTTTGGACTACTTCTGTGGTAGTCTGACAAGAGAAAAAAGAGAAAGAAAGAGCAGTATGTACTCAGAGATGTGTAAAGTACTGTTCATGTACAAGAACAGAAAGTCAACAAGAAATCTACACTCTTGTTCTTACTTTAAATATCATAAAATACAAGTGTCTTCCACCATGTTTAGCTAGCTGCAGCTTTTTCATAATCTAACGGTAATAATAATAATATTAATTTGCTTAATCTTTAAAAAGATCTTAACCATTGATTTGCCTTTGTAAAATCGACTCCTTTTAGTCCCTGTGTGCAAGACTGAGCAGTAGGTTTGTATGCACATTTGACCATTTTGCTGCTTCTTGTCCTGCCTTTTCTACCACATTTGTTCAGGCAAACAACACTATGCTTTTTATTTTAGCTGTTTCAGCATCTTTGCTGAGCCAGCTTTGCCCATATTTTGATGTAAAATAAAAATTAAGATTAGCAAGGCAGAGCTCTTAAAATGCTTATTGCCAGTTCTAGGTAAATATATTAAAAAATGTTCCATTTGTGAAATAATTTTGCTTATTCATGATCTTTGCAGCCAAAGGACAGAGACTAATATCATTACCATGCTGGCCTAAGGATAAAAGGATTGTCAGAAAATAATTTAATTTTACAAGAAAAGTGGATTTTTCATTGTATATATTTTCCAATGAAATAGTTTTTCAAAAGGAAGGACAATTTGAAAATAGTACTTTTTGGTAGCATGCAATATAATAAAAAAAAAAATTAAAACTAAGTTCTATGAAAAATCTGGTATCGGTTATCTACACTGAATGTATGGAATTCAAACCTTTTATAAGATCTGAATTATAAGGATTCAGACCTTAATAAACCATATTCTTTTGCTTCCATAGTATACAACAAGACATACTGATAGATGAATGAATCATTTTATTTGAATATTAAAAATTCAGAAGCAAAACAATTATCTGGCCTTAAATAAAACTTATAGATAATTAGATGATTCAATCAGTAAGTCCAGGAAGGTAAAATAAAAAATAAGCAATTTTTCAACCGCTAATTTTATGACTGCATGTTTCCTGTAAACATATAAAATGTTGACGTTAAAAATACACCTTGACCGTAAAAAGAATTAGAATATTATATTTACTTTCTATCTGATCTGCTTTTGTTACATAACTGATACTGAAGTAGCTTAATCCTTCTTTTTTGAATGTTTTTCTCATTCATTTCTGTTATTTTTGTCTCTTCCACTTTTTCTCCCAGACAACTTCCAATAGGAGACTCTTGGATTTAAATGCCTCTTTATTTGTTTGACTTGAAATACTATAGATATCTAAATTTTTGTGAAAGTGCTAAATCTCTGGAACTTGAAATTGTTAGTCATTTTTGATGGGATTTGATTGGGATTTGACTTTTGTCATCTCTCCAAAGTTTTTTACATGCAACCAAAGAACACCAGTAATTGAGCAATGCTAACTACAGCAGAAACTATGAAATATAATAATACCATAGATTTTATTCTTACAATCATATAATTGTTTACATGGGAAAAGTCCTTTAAGATCACCAAGTCAAATCATTAATTTAGCCCTGCCAAGTCCACCACTCTACCAAGTCTCTAAGTCCCACATCTACATATCTCTTAAATACCTCCAGGGATGGTGACTACACCTCTTTCCTGGCAGCCTGTTCCAATGCTTGAAAACCCTTTCAGGGAAGGAATTTTTCCTAATATCCAACCTAAACCTCTTCTGGATCAACCTGAATCCATTTCCTTTTGTTCTATCACTTGTTACTTTTCAGAAGAGACCAACACCCATCTTGCTACAACCTTTCAGGTAGCTATAGAGAGTAATAAGGCCTCCCCTCAACCTCCTTTCCTGCAGACTAAACAACCCCAGTTCCCTCACAAGACTTGTGCTCTAGACCCTTCACTAGCTTTCTTGCCCTTCTCTGAACATGCTCCAGTACCTCAATGTCTTCCTTGTAGTGAGGGACCCAAAACTGAACACAATATTCGAGGTGAGGCATTCACTACAACTCTTTTGGGTCTGGACGTACAGCCAGTTTTTCAGCCATCTAAGCCAGTTTCTGCAGGAGAATGCTGTGGGAAACAGTGCCAAAGACTATACTAAAGTCCAGGTAGACACCGTCGCCAGCCTTTCCCTCAGCCATTGAGCCGGTCACCTTGCCATAGAAGGTCATCAGGTTTGTCAAGCAGGATCTGCCACATGACAGCACTCAAGATGATCTGCTGCATAATCTTTCCTTGTCAGTGAGGTCAGACTGACAGACCTGTAGTTCCCTGGATCCTCCTTCCGGCCCTTCTTGTGAATGGGCTTCACATTTGCTAACTTCCAGACAGCTGACACCTCCTTGATAAATTGTTAATAAATTGTTGAAAGTGGCTTGGTGAGGCCTTCTGCCAGCTCCCTCAGTACCCTTGGATAGACCCCATTTGACCCCATAGACTCCTGCACCTTTAAGGTTTTCTTCTTGAAGAATGTCCAGCNACATGACAGCACTCAAGATGATCTGCTGCATAATCTTTCCTTGTCAGTGAGGTCAGACTGACAGACCTGTAGTTCCCTGGATCCTCCTTCCGGCCCTTCTTGTGAATGGGCTTCACATTTGCTAACTTCCAGACAGCTGACACCTCCTTGATAAATTGTTAATAAATTGTTGAAAGTGGCTTGGTGAGGCCTTCTGCCAGCTCCCTCAGTACCCTTGGATAGACCCCATTTGACCCCATAGACTCCTGCACCTTTAAGGTTTTCTTCTTGAAGAATGTCCAGCCTTCCTGGACTCCCTTGCCCTTCAGGACTACCACCCAAGGAATTTTGTCTGACTCCTAACCAGGCCAAAGTTTGCCCTCCAGAAGTCCAAGGCAGGAGTTTTGCTGACACCTCTCCTTACCTCTCAAGAATTGAAAATTCTGTCTTTTAATTGCCATTATTCCCAAGAAGGACTTCAACCATCACATCAAACACTCCTCTGTACACAAACAACAGTTCCAGTGAGGTGCCTTACCTAGTCAGCTCACTCACCAGCTGTGTCATGAAGTTTTCTTCCACACATTCCAGGAACCTCCTAGCATGTTTCCTCTCTACTGTATTCTATTTCCAGCACACATCTGGTAAGTCGAAGACCCTCATAAGAACAAGAGCTAGGGATTGTGAGACTTCTCCCAGTTTCTCCCAGTTGTTTTTAGAACATTTCATACAATTAGCTTCTATTTAGCTGAAAATCCTCTTTACTTTGAAAAAAAAAAAAAA
>VXBJ01006974.1:335452-354120 GCA_013400055.1 Nycticryphes semicollaris
AAAGAAAGAATAGTTGTTCAGTCTTCACTGAAAAAGACCAAGAAAGACACTGCAGTGAGGTGAGAGATCTTCGCAAGTAGTATGAGATCAGTGGAAGCTTTCACTTGAAGCTGTCTTTTTTTCCCCATGCTTCCTCAAGAGAAAGCAAATTCATTTCTTGGGTGTACGTTCCAAGCTGATCATATGCAGTATCACAAAGTATATGATGCAGAATGGGCTATAAAGTAAATTTAGATATGGCTTGTAAATATGAAAACAATTTATCTCACCATTCGTACATGGAACTCTTGGTGTTCAAAAGACCAGCGTTATAAAAAAAACAGTGAGCCCAGGAATACACCCCATGTCAGAGGAACTATCTGGTTCAACAGCAAATATGACACCCTTGACTAATTCCACAAACAGTTATTTTGATTTGAAGAGTTAATAAAGTGAAACCTGAGTTTTAAGGCAGGCATCATTTATTCCATTAAATTCTTCATGATACAAAAATATAGTTTCATTTCTTCTCTAAGCATGGATGTATGGTATCAATGTAATTACACCCCCTCAAAAAAGAAAAACTGATATTCCAAGATTCAGCTATTACTGTTCAATTATGCATAATGAGTTTTAGCTCCATGCATTTGAGAATTGGTACTGCAAACCCTTTGTTGATGTACAGAAAAGCAGAAATTTACTGCTATTAAAGTGATTAATTTCTGTTTCTTTCAATATTATTGTAACACTAGAAAACTAAGAATAAGATGTAAGGAGTGCAAGTAGGTAAGCCACATTTTAATCCGTGTAAGTTTCATGCCTCATGATAAACAGTCACCATTTAAGGAAAAAAAAATGCAGTTAATTCTACCAGCATAATAATTTCCCAAACATTCCCAATATGCGTGTGTGTCTTTTCCTTCCAGGGATGCAAACACATCATCAACCGTATTATTCACTGGAGATGGCCCATTTGTCTATGTCACCAAAGCAGCTAACCACAGCCTAATATTTACAAAAAGGTGGGTAGAATGAGGTTTGTTCCTTATACAAAGGACAACTTAAAGTATGGTGATGGTTATATACTAGTTTCTAGCTTGAGTTTATCTGAGAGATAACACGATTCTGTATGAGGTTTGGACTATACATATATCTAGGTTTTATTCTCTCTCTACTGACATGCTCTTTCCCTATCTATTCTTCCTCATCTATTGAGCATTTTAAAGGAGAGATGGTTGCTACATTTTTAGCTAACATTCAATGCAATCTTTATGCATTTACTGTGAAAACAATAAGTACTGCTATTTTTACAAAACATTCTTACTTAGAAATCTTTATATTATTAATACATAATATAGTAGAAGAATTCAAATGGAGTGGCATTCACCCATGGTTATATAGTAGTTACCACACTAGGTTTTCTCCATAATCAACAGAGAAAAAAAAGCACTTCAAATTGCGATTCATCAAGGCATCTCTTGATATATGATGAGTCCACAGTCCATGAGTCTATAATCCACTGGCTTTATTGATACAGATTTAGGACTAAATGTGGACTGCTAAATTAAGGAATCCACAGACAGGTATCTATCTAGAGACAAATTAGTCTCCCTCAAAAATGACCTCTGGATTTATTTACACATTTTAAAGTGAATCATTAGATGAGATGATCCTCAGAATACACTCAATTATAATCTTTTTCAGTCCAAATAACAGCTGAAGTGATTCTAAAGGGTCATGTCGTACAAAGTGGTAGAGTTTCTTGTAGTTTAAATGAAAATGTAACATTAGCACTGGGAAATTCTGGGATTTACAGTACACCTGCAAATGGAGAAAGGTTTGCCATCATCACATAAGAAAAAATACATAATGACTTTAATTACTGTCTTTCTGCTTATAAGAGTGTTTATTATACACATTTCCCTGGAATCCTACCAAAAGCAGAGAAGCAGAAAATCACTGTCTAATTGTTAAAATACTGAAATCATGTTGAGGATGGCAAAAGTCCATGTTCTTTCAGGTTTCCTTTATAAACATACTACATAGTAACGAAGCAGGAGAGAATTCTTAATTTGCTATGATGTATTTTACAAAAACAAACAAACAAACAAACAAAACCCCAAACATTTTATGTTCTAATTATACTCTGTTAATCCCAAACATTTATCATTCTCACTGCTGGTGAAAGTATCTTGAACTAACAGAATATCACTGTAAGTAATTTTTCTTTTTTTCTTGAGTGGATGTCTAAACCAGCATTGCCACAAAAGATCTTAAAGAACAGTAATGATTTAGAGATGTCTTCTGTTAATATCTATTAAACAGTTAAAAGTGTTTAATGCAGGAGGAAATTATTGCAGAAAGAGGTATCCTCTACCATGCTTCATCTGAACATCTGATAGGAATCATTTTACAGGGTGACACCACTACAGATGCACACACTTTTTTTGTACATATAATGAGTGATAGCAAGATCACACAAAACCAAACTCATTCACTGCTAATCAAATTCTCAAATGTATTTCTCACATTGTCTTTGGTCTTTATTCAAACATAACTAATATTGAATCAAAGGAGGTCATATATAATATGCCGCCAGAAAGCTGTGGCGGCAGAAACTCAAAACTTCTCTGATGCTCTTAGATAATGTAATTCTTGGCAGGATAGCTTTGTAACAGGGCAAAATCCTGCCTTGGAGATCTAGGAGAGCAGATTCCACAGGCATAATTGCTTCTGCCATTCTCAAGTAAAGATAATACTCACAGATGTCCCAACTACTCCAGATTTCTGCCTGGCATGCTGCTTTATCGATGACATTTAGAGAAGCACATAGGATGGGTATTCAGCACATGCAATACCTCTATTGCCTTTTGGACTCTCCTGCACTGACCAAGAGGCAAGTGAGGAAGTGGTTTTCATACTGCGAGATAGCTTCAGAAGCAAGAAAAAGCATACAGTCATGAAGTAACTTCTACTGAAGCAATCAGTAGGTACCAGTGATAGGGCAAAGACCCTCATTACATGTGACTCCCTGCTTCAGTGTAAAAAATATGGGCAAATCTGAAATGTTGGATGTTAGTTTGGCTAGTTTATGCATCTACCTAAGTGAAAGTGTAGGACCAGATAAAGGATTTAATATATAGTACCATCAAGTACCCTTTTAAAGCCTATGGAAGGAACTTGGTCAAAGAATATTTAGTTGGTATGAAGCTTATACAGAAGATGGTATTGGTTTCCTGTGGGTTTATGGATTTCTGGTTGTCCTCTTTGATGTTCATCTCACTACCAAGGGACATCCATATGAAGTCAACATGAATTTGAATACAAATTACAGAATTTGTAATATAGTATAAAATACAGGCTTCCACTTTTTAAATTACAGCTTTAAAATTATGCATCTATCTTGAAGTGGAAAATGGTTACGGGAGACTAATCAGGGCTGGAGGCATATCTCATTCTTACCTGCTCTGTGGTGAAGATTTAACTGGGGAGGTGGAGGGTGGCTACAGTTCACACCTGCCCTTCTTGCACCTCTATGCCTTTGTGAAAATTCCAGGTTACATGATGCATTATTTCCCTCACAACAGATATCAAATTTTAGAGCAAACACAGTGAGGGATACATAATACCTTATCATGTTTAAAGTATCCTTCTCCTTATTTAAAAAATATATGGAAATACATACTGTAAATTAGCTGACAGGCTTTCTTTTCCTCTGATATATTTCTGTATGTATCAGATTTAAATTGCTAGCATACACACTGTCCCAAGTGTTTAGATTCATTACAAGCCATGAAGATAATCTTAAAACCTCTGGGTATCAGAAATGCTTGAGTAGTTTTGATCTGTGGTCTTGTGCTCTTCATACTCTGCTTTATATCTCTGCTAAATAATTTCCAACCCTGCATAGGCAGCTATATATTTTACAGTGCATTATTATCTTAGTAAGAAAGATATAGTGATATCAAACTAACCTCTTAAATTCTTTGGTCACACTGATCTCTAGTGGTAAGGTATTGAAAACACCTCAAAAGGGAAAAAAAAATACAAAACACAGTTACAATTTTATTGAGAATCTGTCACAGACAGATGACTCTTTTCCCTAAAGCACAAGGGGAATCTGCTTTTATTTCTATAATATAAACCAATTAAGTGTTCATTGAAGAGGAATATGTACAATTAATATGATATATAAAATAATGTGTATTATGATTAAAATATTATTAAAATATGTAGGACAAAATATTATATTTTTTCAGTTTGGTGCTGACAAACTAATGTACTTATATATACAAGTATATATGTGCTTATATACATCTATATAGATATATACCTATAGGTATGTATATTTGATAGCAATTTAGTGTTACCCAGTGAGTAGATACTTGTAATTTAATCACACTTTCATTCTAGAGAACACTGTTTGAACAACCTGGTCGTTCATCTGCAATGTAACATTAAACGTAAGTACATATACTCTGGGAATATTTCACACAGAAATCAAATTGTTCAGACCATAAAGCCTAATGTTTATAGTTTGAATTGAAAGGTTAGGGAATGGACTATAAAAGCTATACTTGTAATGATTTAAACACAGGAAAATGTACAGTCTTCACTTGTTTTCAGAGTTAAGTATACACTAGAGACAGGTCTATACTGAAGACACATATATAAAAAAATCCAGAAGGTGTGAGGAAAGAACACATCTAAATCCAATTTATAAAGTGGCATCTTGGTTTCAGTTATGTCATGGTTTCAGCCAAAATTACCAAAACCAGACTGAGAGATGGCCCTTCCTCCCCCCAAAAACAAAGGGATAGGAAGAGGATATGTAGATTTACGAGTTTAGAATGAACTAAACTATTTTAAGAAAGTATTAATACTAAAATTAAAACAAACAGGAAGAAAATAATAAAATAGATACAGCATATACAAAACCGTATCAAGCTCCCAAGATGACAATCACGTCACCAGCAGGCATCAGGAAAAATCACAGACTGGACTTGGTGATCAACAGGAGCTGGATTCCAGATCTGGACAGGGTCCTCCTCAGACGTTAGCCATCAAAGGAAGAGAACTGACCCTTTGATCCCTCAGCTTTTATACTGAGCATGATGCAGATGGGATGCAATACCCCAGTTGGTCAATTTTGGGTCACCTGTCCTGTCCGTTCCTCCCTACAGGTGTGACCCCTCTGTGCTTCTCTGCTTCCCACCCTCCAATGGGGCAAATAACGAAATTACCTGACCTTAGTTGTTATAGCAATAAGTATAAGCAAAGGCCTCTCCGAGTACCATTCCTTGGGATAATCAGGTCTTATCACTGTGAGGACAGACAGTTGTCTGAACAATGTGCTGTTAATATAAGAGTTTAGTTAGTTAGAAGAGGCCCAGCTAAAAAAGTAGAATTACTGAACAGAAAATTGGTTTGTTTTACCTCAAACCAGGACAAGCTATAAAGCACCAATTTTTTTTCGACAGTAATAGCATTTTTGAATAGCCGTTTAGATAATACAAAGCCTATTTTTCCAAGAATATTAGCTAGTCTAATAAAACTATATTTCCCTAAAAGTCTATTATTTTTTAATTATTTTTTTTTTTTAGCTTGTGGAAAACACATGATAACTCAGAACAATGGAACAAGGATTGTAGGTGGAAGTGATGCCAGAAGAGAGGCTTGGCCTTGGATAGTTTCACTCCATTTTAATTCCAGACCCGTTTGTGGAGCTTCCCTTGTCAGCAATGAATGGCTGGTGACAGCAGCGCACTGTGTATATGGGTAATGTTCATTGCACTCATAAGATAACACAGTCTGATACTCCTGCAACATGCAAATGTCCCAATGGTGGGTAGCCGTTAGTAAGGCTGGGTTGAAGTAAGACCTGAGCCAACAGTCAAATCCTGTATAGAGCAAAACGGTCTTGTAAAAGGATCGTACAGATATGACTAGGAAGCAGCACTTTTTATAGGATTTCTAGCTGGTTACTTGAGAATAAAATTAATATAAATTTTCAACTGCTTCATTCTCCCTGTTGACTCCAGGACATCTTTCCAATGAGCTGAGATGGACATATGACATACATACCATGTCACTTCTTTTTCTGATTTTCATGATGATGAAACACTTCTTTTATGTGCAGGTTCACTAGGGAGGCGTCAGATTATGAATAATTTGTGACCCTGACATAAAAAAGTAACAACTAGCTCACTGTTTAATCGATGTGTTTTGCATCAGTCTTGGACTCAGCTTTCTAGTAAAACCTCAGTCCTTAGTTTAAAGCAGAGAATCATGGATGCTAAGCAGCATTTTCTGAACAATAAAGAATTACACTTTACATATATGGTATTAATACTGAGCACATGCACTTAGCCCATAATTAATGTGGGCCTCCATTAACTAGTTGAATCTCTGCCAGTGGTATAAAGGATGACATCATGCCTCATAAACATAAACTCAGTGTTGCCTATTCCTGCTGTATATTTTCATAGATTGATCAAGACTTACTGTGCATCATTGGAATGAATCTTGATTTATTCACATTGATTAGGTAATATTGGCTATCCCCTAGATGGTGTTATTTGTACCATTGAAAGAAGTGATGTATATTTAAATATTTTCTAGGGAGTTCTTCCATAACATCTATAATATGCTGTAGAAGACACCTAGAAACCGAATGCCAAAAAGCATTAATATTCAAAATTACAGTAGAGCTTTCATTATAAATAGCTAAGTAGCAAGGCAGTGGACACTATGCCCATATATTAATGCTCCCTCACTGCATGACAGGAGCTATATGCCACACAAAGTGTGGCATAAAGACTAAAATGAGAAGGATCAAGCCCTCTTAGTTTTCACACAATAAATCTACATCTGTCTTGGTCCTTCCTTTTCACTTAAATCACCTTTCCATTTTCATTTAAATCTCTTTTTGTCATCTTGACTTTACTGGAATTTACCTAAGTGAGAGCTTACAGTTTCACACCTTACAACTGAACATTTAACTTCAAACACTCCTAGTTGAAAACAAGATAACCTCTTGATGTCAAACTAAAAGATCAGTAGAAACCAATTCAGTATAATAATCAGGCTGGAAACATAGTTTTGAAATCATGAACTTGTTGATTAAAAAATAGCAAATAATTAAGTTCTCTAACTTAAATACAGACTCAAACCAGCATGTGTAGCTCAGCAAAGAAATGCATACTTTGTTTTGGCATATCTTTTTCGGTTGAGACTAAAAAAAATTAAGAGACCAATTTTCTAAGTCTATAAGCTGCAGCATTTCCAATGACATTTTAAACCTATTATTCTTTAGATATTCCATAATTTTCTAACTGGGATGGATATTAATTGCCTGGTGGGCAGTCAGCAGTATTTTTCACAGTGTTTAAAAAGCCATAGTAATTTAGTTGATGTATTTTTTTCCTCTGTGCTACTGTCTGACTGATTCTTTATAAATAATGTATTATGAGCTTAACATAAAAAATCAACTGCGTGTTTTTACAGTGCCAGATGTTTAAGATAGTATTACTATCACAAAATTGGAAGCACATCCTCTACATTCTATTTATTTTGACAAAATGTGTAAATGCTATGGATTAATATGCAGATAAAGATTAACATTTTACCTAATATATTTTTCAAAACTCTCATTAATCACTCATAATTGTAAATATTCCTTTCAACTTCCAGGAGGCAATTAAAAACATCTCAATGGAAAGCAGTTCTTGGCTTATATGACCAATCAGATATGACACAGTCTTCAACAGTAGTTCAAAACATCGATCAAATAGTTATAAATCCTCATTACATGAAGCGTACAAAAAACAGTGATATTGCTCTCATGCACCTTCAATACAAAGTGCAATACACAGGTGGGTTGTTATTTTCCCATAAAATGGATTTACTCTGTTATGTAAAACTCTAACTGTGCTAAACATATGAGGGTGATGGGGTGGTTGTACATTTTTTTATAGCTTAATCATTCTGGCGTCAGTCCAGTACTTCTTGGGTATCTTGTCCAAAAAGTGGGTTTGAATTAATGAACATTTTCTTACGTGACGTCATAAAAACCTGAACACAGGGAAGAGGTAGAAATGAAATGCTTTTTCTCATTCACAGACTACATACAACCGATCTGCTTACCAGAAAGAAACCAACAGTTTTTACCAGGAATTAACTGCTCCATTGCTGGCTGGGGTACTATTATGAATGATGGTGGGTCATCTCCTTGGAAAAATATGACAGGCATGAAACTGTGAGAGAAAGCTTGCTCCTAATTCCACAGGGGATGCTGAGGTCAAATAGTTTAGAGAGATACTCCTCTATATTAAAATTTGGGAACAATCCCCCTCCACTGTCCCTTCTCTAAAGGAAAGCATGAGAGTTATAACTTATTTATTAAAAATAGTATACATATCTAAGTTCATTAAATTAGGGAAAAAAATTATCGCATCCCCCTAGAAGTCATGATGATTAATTTTCTCAATATGAGATATGGACATCTTAATTCCAGATATTGGGTGGGGGAGGGGAGAAGGTTAGTTGTTCTTACTGCGCAAATGATTTTTCCCCAGTATTCAAGCATACTGACTGTAGTGTGAAATGCATGCTGTGTCTGTATACCATATGCACCAGATTTGGAGTCTCTGGGAAATAATAGACATGCCATTTCACTTCCACAGTTGCTCATAAGCATCTACTCCTACGTTTGCAGAATGAAATTGCATTTATAATTCTGAGTAGAAAATTAGTAACAGAAATTTTTATAAAAACTTGAAGTAGTCAAAGTTACACAATGAATAGTGAGGAAACAGTGGTCAATCCAAGCCCCTAAGCCCTTAATTATCACTTAGATCTCCTCACAGTGAGTTCATAGTCATTGGTTTTAGTAATCTTGATTTAATTATAACCAAATTTCATCCCATTACATAAATAAAAGACAGGATTCCGTTAATAAGCACCGTTTAAGCAGTGACTGTATTACAGGGATATAAGCCTTAATAATACAGCAGTGAGGCAGGGCTTCCTGCTGCTCAGTAGTGTGCCCAGTATGCTGGAACAGGAACAAAACCATTGGTGTTTTGTGCCAGTCACATGTATTTATTACAGCAACTAAGTGCTCTTTGTATTTTCCTCAGGTCCCACTTCAGACATACTGCAAGAAGCAAAGGTCCCTCTCATTTCAAATGAAAAATGCCAACAACAGATGCCAGAATATAGCATTACTGAGAATATGATCTGTGCAGGTTATGACATAGGAGGAGTAGATTCCTGTCAGGTAAGTACTAGCGACTCATTTCCACTGCTACCATACACCACATCCAATGAATGAAATGCACCTTGATCCTCCAATCAGTGAAACCAGGACAACCACTGTCCATGGATGTACTTTCCAGTCACAGTATTTTGCCCGGTTAATACTTTATCAAGATACAAGTTGAAAATATAAAAATCTATTTTGTATCTTTTTGACATAAACAACCATGGACGGACATAAATACGAGGACTGGAAACTTTCTGCACTACGCTTCAAATAATTACTGTTGAGTAATTCCATGAAGGAAAGAGGGACATGCTTAGGGAAAAGCAGAGTACAGAGAAATAAATACCAAGTAGATTGAAGACTCAATAATGCTTCATGCAGGGAAAGAGAGAGCAATGATGCTTTTCCCCAGAATCTGTGGACTTTGGAGACCTGTTGTAAGGAGATGCTACAGTATTTTGGATAAGATGCCTTTCTGTATTGATCTCATATGGTGCTTCCTGGCGTTCTAGTTATTATCCATTCCAGCTCTGCTTATAACACACCCATTACCTTTGAGAATTTAATCAGAGTTGGCTGTCACATAATTTTTCTTCCAGCAACACAGAGTTTACAGCATAATGACTGGCTGGTTCTCCTCAAGGCTGATGAGGAGCACTCTCATGTAACCGCTCTTGCCTTGTCCTCACAACTTAAGCCTTCATCAGGTGCAGTGACTTTGGCTAGTTTAGTGTAGAAGGAGGAGAATATGCAAGGCTAATTTCACTTGCTATTCCTTCAGCCTCTGTGGCTTTCCTTTCTCCTTCTGAACATCATACTGAAAAAAAAACAAAACAGTGTCGTACCATAGGCTGATATAGAGTACAAGTGACGAGCATTGTGATCAATAACCATTCAACCATGAGAAAAGATGAACAAGTGAATCCTGATAGTGCCTTCAGCCTTTAGGCTGCTGTCACAGCCTTTGAATTTTTGTGATGCCCTACGGTTATGGACAGAAGTTTTTTAATGGCCAAATCCTTGCAGAACTCTCCCATAAAGAACCATTCATAGAGCTGTGAAAAGACAAAACCAATACTGGTTCAACTAACTTGATAGGCAATGAAAAATAGTCATTGTTTTCTTTCTCATCAAAACAAGACTCTCATGGCTGACTCACCCCCCACTTAGGCTGTGGGATGAATTAAATTTGGTCTCCCACACTCTATTGCAATGCTACATCTGCTAAACTATTGAAAAAGGTGTGTGAGAAAAGGACACCTCCTCTTCTAGCAATCTTGCCGTCTTTTTTTCAGAATTTGAAGTTGCAGAAACACTTGGGTGACCGAAAATAGCACAGCATTTTGGCTGAATAGATTCAACTAAAAAATAATCCTTACCCTTGCTTTATGAAAAATGCAGGGCAAAACATAAAAGTAGTAAGCAAAAAAAAAAATCATCTGAAACCCAGTCCTGTATCAAAAGACTCATCAGAGCTTAATTACCTCAAGAATTTTTTCACATGGAAGAATTCATGTTGATCTCATTTCTGGTGCCCAGGATATATACGCAAAATATGTCTACGAGTATGGATCAACACAAACCTAATACCATAAACAGGCATTGATTCAGAGTTGCCACTTTTCACTTCTAACTTTTAAATTTTGTATTGCAGGGAGATTCAGGTGGTCCTCTGACATTTGAAGATGGTAACAAGTGGTTTTTGGTTGGTGTAACATCATTTGGCTATGAATGTGCACTTCCCAAACGACCAGGAGTGTATGTTCGAGTCACCATGTTTGTGGACTGGATTAAAAATATCATCTATTAACTTGGTGTCTTTTAATAGAATTTAAAGGTTGAAAGAAAGCCATTGTATAATGATGTAAACCAGACTGACATTCCAATCTCACAGTTATAGAAACTGAATAAATATTTAAATTTTGAGAAGGAAAATGTTAATAATTAATAACTCAGCTCCATTACCAATTGAGAGCAATATTTCAAAACATATGCTGTGTTTTGTTAATAAAATGTTTTTATCATTTTCCTTTTATTTTGTATGAGACCATGGGGAAACAGTTTTTTGAACACTAGTGGAGGGCTAGCATGGGTAGGAACAAAAGCAACAACAAGAAAGTTTGCTAACTGCAAATGCTATATCGAAAAATGGTCTAAATTATTAATTTCAGGACAAATATTATCTGGTTTTATGTCTTTACACTGTATTTCTCAACCTGCATTGGCATTTCAATGCATTGGCAACTCTTCTAAGCACTCTTACCACATATTAAAATGAAGGTATATGTTATCTGTTTAAATTGAGTTCACGGGAGTTCTGTCTTGTTTATTACAAAAAGCTCTGGAATAAGGTTTATGGACTGTGCATAAAGCCTGATCATGTATTATGCTGCTTTCTAATGAATAAACTGAATTTAAGCCAAAAAGTTCTCTCTTGTGTAATCTGTTTGGAATCAATAGAGTTAAATAAGGACTGAATATAGCTTAGTACTTTTCATTTTAGGCACGTGTTTTGGCAATTATTCAAGCAATTATAGATATGTGCTTGTGTGCACCCAAGCACAGATTCTCAACACTACAACTTCCTCTCATAAAAAGAAACGTTTAAAAACATCTGACAATAATGTGTATCAGGTGTTCTTGCTGAATAAAAAAGAAAAGGGTTCCTTTGATGTATTACATGTTTTTTCCATACCGGTGACATAATACTGATTTTATGCTTTGTATAAAAAATATCAGGATAGCCCATTATGGGACAGAATGCAAAAGATAAAAGTTTTTTGTTTTTTTTTTTTTCTCTTCTTGAGCTCTTTTCTAAATAGGTTTCTATTTTAAAAAGCCTTAAATTCAATGGTGTCCTAATGTTAGTGCAATATGATGCATTTCCTTTATCTCTGTTTTCAATCTAGGGTAGGAATTCAACATATTTTTAATTCCAAAGTACTGCATGAAAATTCAAAATGCATTCTAACTTCCTGTTTATGTGTTTCTACACATGTACACATAGGTGTATGATTTCTGCAACAAGCTCTCACACTAAGAGCTCACAACGCTAAACACAGATATAAAGCCCTCAAAAGAAAAGAAGGCTAGCTTACAAGTACAGGTTGGCAGTCGCTCATAAAAAATATCAAGTCCCAAACTTTTTTCAGGTCTTCATAAACATCAGAGGACTAGGTCCAGATCATAATATTTAGCTTTATCAGTACACCTGTGACCACAAGAAAGACAGATGTAGTTAACCCAGAGAGAAGACAAAAGGCGGTTTAGACACCTTCTTCCATATAAACCACACAGTTTTTAACATCAGCATGTTAAGGTTGCAAATCCTGTCTTTCGTAGTAGACTACTGTTTCTCCTGTTACTCTCCATTGCTTGAAAACAGAAACTGAAATCAAAGAGCACTCTGCTATCAGTATAAATCGATTTGGATGAATCAATTATGTTAAAATGCATACTTAATATGTGACATGATTTCTGCATTATTTACCATACATCAGTATTATAAACGGTGTCTCAGTCTGCTAATGAAATACAAAAGCCAACTTAAATCAGATCCCGTCACTAGAAAATGTACTTCCCAGAAATACAGTACTATACTTTTATTTATGTGTATTTTTTGCTTCCCAAAATGCAAAGCATAGATATATTTTGAGGTATCCATTAATAAAACATCCCCTCAGACTAAAAAAAAAATCCTGTTATAAATTCTGGTATAGAAACATATATGCAATATAGACTAGTATAATTAAAAATAAGCATTTTATTTCTACTAATTTATGTCTAAATAAAACTAGCATAACCTGAGCTCACTACATTCTAGCCTTCATTCAGCATCCATTACTTCAGGTGCCTGCATATTAACCTATGGAGAAAACAGTCATTACTACGTTAAAGCATGTGGGCAGCATGAATTATTTTCAATTGAGTCACAGTTCCAAGATGCTTTGAAATAGAGGGTGGAAACTTGATGCTGACTTGCACCCACAAAAGACTAAAAGATTAAATAAGGAAACAAGAGCTTTCTCTCTCAGATGCTTCTTGCTTGCAAAAGGCCAAGATCACTATGGAAAAAAGAAATAATTATTATAGTTCCCAGGAAAAATAGGGGCAGTGAGAGTATAATGTTTGTAAAATGCCAAACTGAAGCCATGCCATCCACTTGTGAACTAGCTACGGTTTGCTGTTCATCCTTCAGTTCCTTGCCTCACCTACTGCTGTGTTTGGAAGAGAATTAGAGAGGCAGGGAGCAGAAGGGAATGTGGTCACTGTGAGAGGACCCCACAGCTCTATGGAAAAGTCAATCATTTTATTCAAAGTGGCTCTAGTTGATGAAATTTGAAATCTTTTTTCCTTCTCCATTCTGTAGATTTTCATGTGAATAACACAGAAGGTTGTGGTGGTTTGGTTTGGGGGGGTGTTGCATGTTTTTGGGGGGTGTTTTTGTTAATTTTTCTTTTTAAATAGCAGTCCTATTGCCACTAATGGACCATGTCACATAAATACCTGTTGGTATTTTTCTGGATTCTTCCACCCCAATGAAATCAAAGGGAAATACCAGAACAAAGTCCAATTTCTAGGTAATTTGTCTGCAAGTGTGCAACACACCTATCTCTCCCCTTTTCCTCTGCTACCTTCACTACTATCTCCCTTTTGTGTGCGGAAATAGGGAAAAAAAGATTAAATAATTTGTGTATATGCGTGGGAGTTGTATGCTTTGCATGGAAAAGAAACACCAACTTAAAGCTGGGAGTCATAAGACCATTAGTTTGATCTGTGCACCTTTTGCAGTCTTCTACACAGGATTCTTAACTTTCCTTAGATTTTACCTGGTATCCAGGAACAATATCCTAAGCAAAGGAAACTCCTTCCTTCCCCTAAGCAGGTGACATGATATGGAAATACTTTGTCCTAATTATGACTATTTTTTATTTACATACAGAATCTGAGTACATTATAATAAAAGATTTGCATGCCACTTTCCATTCTTCCTTCACACAGAGTTTGACCGGTCTGTGCTGGTAACTGCCCAGCAATAACCTTCACCCCATAACAAAGACATCTATAGGTATTTGCATTCTCCTAATTGCTACATGGAAATCACTTTTGCTGCATTATTCTTAACAGCGATTGCTACATCTTTACCTGTCCTTTGGAAGCCCAAAGTATGAACAGTTAATCCTTAAATTAAGTTAAAGGGTGTTAATCCTTCAACATCGTAAAAAAACCCTAAGTTCTTTTTAACCTCAATTGTTCTGAAGAAAGAGGAATCTTTTGCCCTCAGTTGAGTTAAACAATACATAAGTCAGGAGAAAAATAATTCTGGTCTTAGTGTTCATGCAGAATCATAGTATTTTCTCTCTATTTACCATCACTACAAAGGAAATTAAAGGAAGGGAGTGAGGAAAGCAAGAAGTTGGGACTGACTGGAAAAACTACAGAATATTTTACGTAGGAACAGCAATACTTAACCTGAAGCACAGAAGATGGCTTCTTCAAAGAGAAAGTAAAAACATGGCATAACAGCAACTTTAAGATGCTCCCAGAAGTGCTCCAGCAATAGCATTGCACAATTAGTATTAGTGGTATTGAACATTTAAATGTTTTTTCTTTAGTCGGAGAGATTGATGTGCATTTGTCTCTGAACTCCAAGCTGTAGTCAACATCAGCTAGCAGAGGGTAGGCAACTCCAAAAGTAATACAGTTTTGCTTCTGTCCATTTCTCTCCAACTTCCACCTGGCAGGAGTTTTGTATCTGTGTTAATGTAAAGCCAACTAACTTCAACTTGTGCTCTTGAACTCCTGCTGCAACTGCAGCAAACCCCCTTAATTTTCTGCTACAGCGCCAGACTGTCACCAACAAATCAATTGAGTGCTATTGCTACTACCCCAAGATCTGCTCCTAATGACTGGTAAAATCATTCTTATGGCACAGAAGGCTCCTAAGCAACCAGTGAGAATGGACATTAATGATGTTAATAATAACTCTAAAAGAAGACTTTAAATGCATCACGGTTACCTCTAAATCCATTTATCAATTAATACAATTAATGCTTTTCTAGCTAATAGTCCATGTAACTTTGGGATTAATCTATTAGTGTCATGTCCAAGAAAAGCCATTTGTCTTCTTTTTGATTCAACATTACATTATTCCTAACAAACCAGTAGCTATATTTAAATGATCTTTAATGTCTTTTTTACATAGACTACTAATGCAAATCATTTTAATCTTAAACTCTTGACCATTGTGATATTACCTTTTTCCTCAGAAAATTTAAAAAAATATTGTACTTAAATAAAACAAGTAATGGCTGCCTTCAAAGGACATCTTATTAAAGAGGTGTCACTTTCCAAGTTATTTATGTTGACCTTGGACCGATATGTCAAAAAGTTATGGTTATTCCCTGGCAAAGTGGCATCAAATGACTTTTATGAATCCTTGAATATTGCCACATCAGATCGATGTCCCAACAAGGTGCCTATCTCTGCCAGCAACCATGTTAATGTTTAATAAAATAATTTGTGTGCCTGAGGATCAAAAAACTGTGTTAAGTGTGCAAAGAAATACTAAACAAATATTTTGTATCAAACATTTATGCAAAGATAAATAATCGTTACACTGTAAAATTGTCCGTTCCATTTACAGTACATCAACTAGGTTACAATGCATGAGAGACTAAAGGAAACAAAGAGGGTTTGTTTAACAAACAGTCTTAAAACTGATACATGGTAGATATTTCCCCATAAAAATTTCAAATGCTCTGTTCATTTCATTGCTCACAACTAGCTAACTTACATCTCTTAGCAAAATAAACACATACCCTTTATTTAACATGGCATATTTTGTTACTGACTTAATAATCAAATATTATATAAAAATGATCTGAACATTTGCCTCAAGGGGGAGCTTACAGTTCATTCTTGTAGATCCTTTGCATTTTCAAGCCATTCCAAGCCAATGTTCTTTGACGACATTATAATACAGCCTGACTGCAAAATATTATTTTTGCCTTGTTTTCAGTCAGTAAATCATTATACCTCCATGCTACTGTCCTTCCTAGGCGTCTTTGAAATCCATAGTGTGGACTGGTTTGGACTGGTTTTTGTTCTTCCTTTACTGAAAAATAAAAATATAAACTCTTTTCAGTGCCCGTGTGCCTTAGCAGTCCTGATTCAGGCTTGTGAACAGACCTGGGTATTTCCTCCCCTATTTGAAAGCCATCTTTGTTGCTTTCATAGCATAGGTTCCCCATCTACCTCATGCCCATGCCCATGCCACACCAAGCACAGCACCACAGAGGTGGGTTAAGGTAAGCAACCGTTACCAAAGTTACCAGACCACCCTGCTTAGCAGTGCTCTTCCAATGAATCCAAGTTACCTTGCCCATTTTGTTGGGTTTTTTTCTTTCTTGTTTTCAGTTCACATTCATCCACACTTTCTCATATAGAGTGGTCTTTCCACAGAGGGGTGTGGACACTATGTGACCAGGGTGGTGGGAGACTGGGCTCTTCCCTTGACATATAGGGGACAGGAGAACATACGCTCCTGAGCCCATGTCCAACATGCTTGGGGTGCAGCCCACCCACCCTGGGGGGCTACTGCAACCCTGCCCATGCACACCCTGGAGCTGCACCCCTGTCACCGTGCAACACTAATGGGTGCCATTGTCTATTGGAACGCCCGAAAGCCTCTTCCCTTCAGTGCTTGACCTAACTTCTCATGGAGTGATGGCACATGAATCAGACTCCTAGCAATGAATGACTGGTAGAAAGCTTCCTTAGGTCGAGTTTTCATTCAAAACTGTCAATAGTAGGTTTTGTGTTTCCTTTTTTTTTATATATAAAAAAGATAAACCAGGTTCCAAAAGTATTGCAAAAATGCTTACTCTAACCTTTACAGGGAGCCCTGAGGCACACTGTAAATTGATGTTTTAGTCTTTCCACATAGCTAGCATCCCTACTACAGCTGCTACAACATACCACCTTCCCTCACATAGATGGCAGATGACAGTGTATTGCAGTCTAGAAAAAAGGCACCTCATGAGCCACTGCAGCTGCAGTTCAACCAAAATGTTTTAGTCTCTGGCCAGAATATTTCACACTGATATTTTTTTCCAATTAAGAAAAAAATCAAAGGAAGAGAAATAGCCCTAAACAATTCTGCAAGTTGGAAACCTGAGAGTCAAGATCCCAACAGTTCTATACATTCAGTATTACTCATTTCCTGGTGCATAAATGTAAACTGTTTGAGTTGATTTAAAATGTACTTAGAGGGAGCTGGACGGTACAGCAGTTTTCAGTCCCTCACGACTTACCTCTGAAGTCCTACAAAGTAATGCATTATGTACCTGAGCCCATTGGAGTAATTGAAAAGACTCCCATTGGTTTCAGTGGACTTTAGATCAGGCCACAATGCTATAAACAAAGAAATTGCAGTGAATCAAGTAGTTTCAGCACTTCTTTCTTTAAGAAACTGACTCACTACTTCCTTCAGTCATATTTTGTAAATTAATGATGAAACTCTTTAAATGAAGAGTCCTTGACACCCAGCAGGAACAATTTCTAAATACTTTGGATCAGAACTTCAGCTATATAAAAAGAGCTTATCTTCAGTGAACCTATTCTGATTTTCTACAGCTATGTATCTGGTTCAGGAAATAGGTTTTAGTAAGAAAGGTAAGGAAGATGCAGTAAATAGCTTGAGCATATCGCTGTTTTGACCATCAAATGCAATCATAGAAACTGAGAAATATACCAGGTTGGAATTTAAACTTTCTGCAAGGCATTCAGATGATAATGGAGATGGATCTTTGAAGCAGTTTCTCCTTGCTCCCCTGGAAGAAATGAAAGGGAGAGCATCTAAGCATGAATGAGCTGATCATTTCCACTAGCTACAGGGAAGATATTTTGCTTTGCTTATTACTACCCTTTAAGAGCCCAATGCCAGGCAAAATTAGTCATGACCTTTCAAGCTAGGCATGTCCTGGTTGGCCATGGATTGTGGCTTTCAGAGGAAAGGTCACCATGTTGTGGAAGCCTAAAAAAGAATGAGAAGTCAGGTTCATTTGGAAACTTGTGGATCTCTCCTTCCCCAGGACAGAATCCCTTTCCTAAAGCTCTAAAGTATCCAGATGATAAGTTCAAGTGGTTGCCTCTTTTTCTGATTTGCTTTTTACCCAAGAAACTAGTATTTGTGATGAACCAAAATGATTTGCAAGGTATGTCATCTGTGGAAATACAACTGAAAATAGATGAGGAAACATTTTTTTTTTAAAAACAGAGCTCTGTTTCAACAGTTAAATAAGAACAGTTAAATAAGATACCAGATTCTTCTTTTGACTGAAATGAATTTTAAAGAAAATTTGTTTTATTTTCTTTAATTAAAAGCTTTGGTGCAACCCAAAATGAACATTCCTGAAAAAAA
>VXBJ01006974.1:354147-374139 GCA_013400055.1 Nycticryphes semicollaris
AAAAAAAAAAAAAAACATCTGTTTTATTTCAAATCCATTTTCTCCCTGAGTTTTGTACCATTTAATCTACCAAACTAATCAGCTAAAAGAAAAAGTACAATCTTCCAAGCTGAATTTCCACTATCTGTGTCATGAAATTTTTAAGTCTTGCAAGTTCAGATTAATTACTTCTGGATTAACTGCTATAGCATAAAAGGCCTGATCAAAGCTCACTGAAGTCAACACTACTATTTCTATTGATTTCAGTGGGCCATGAATATCTCGGTGTTTTCCCAGGCGCATTCAAGAGCTGAACCTTTTCTGAGGAGAGAGCAAGCTGCCAGAAAAGGTATGAACACGAATGTCATACTTACCATGAAATCCAGGTCCATTGTAGTAAGGATCCAAAATTTAGATTACTTATATAATTGTTATTGTTATACATATGATTTTTTTTTGCTTTGATTTTCCAGCCTTCTAGAGCTCCAGTGCTGAGCCTTGGATACAGCATTTCACAACTATGAATTTACCTGCCATAAGACAAGCTGGATAGTGCACTTTTTCCTTTCCTTTATAGCAAAGTGCATAACATAAAGACAAAATCTAGTTTATGATGGAGACCTCCTAACATTTTTTATGTTCACTTTTTTCAATGAGACACACCATTAGGGGATGCTGCAAACATCAGTGTACACTCATTCATAGAGATATAAGCAGACTTGACATTTGGAGTGTTTTTTCATTTGGATTAAGGTATTACAGCTATTTGCAGAAGACGCTAACTAAAAAACATAAAATAAAAATAAAGACTAAAAGGAGGAAATTTTTTTTCTAAATTCCTAGAACAGGAATAAAAACATGCCATATCCTTTACTAGTATTCCTACTTGCAGGAGGGGTAACAGCTGCTGAATCTCTTTATTATTCTTGTTGTTTTACCAAAATGGTGTTTATCCATAAAACATATTTCATTTTAAACTTTTCTGGATTACATTAACTTGACAACACTTCCTGTAAAAAAAAAAAACAAACCAAAAACCAAAACCAAAAAACCAAAAACCAAAACCAAACAAACTGCAGAATGAAAGATATAAAGATATCCTTGAAGTTTTCAAAAGGTTGGTTCAGAAAAAAAATGAAAAAAAATATTGTCATATCTTGGTATATCACATTTTGAGAAAGACAAAAATTCCAAAGAATGTTAAAGCATGGATCAAAACATATCCTGTTTCATAAACTGAAATGTTTCCTATTTGCATAATAATACAACTATTTGATGCTACGTCTATGTCCACATCTATTTACTTTATGTGTCTTTTTGACAGGTACATGATTTACAAAGGAGTTGCAGTGGCGTGCAGTGCAAAACATGTTTTTCTTTCTGTTTTCAGTTTGTTTGCTCCAGTCATTCATCTGTTGTACTTATAAGATATGCACTGAAATAGCATTAAGCAGCTGCTGACGACTCAGGTTTATCCTTTGAACAAACTACACTTTTGGTCAGAAACCAAGGTGAGTTCGTAAATTAGTCCTCTATTGGTGACGACAGAGCAGACCTCTATCCCCACAGCCCAGATGCTGCACAGGTGGTAAACATGATGGAAGAGGCAAAGAAAAAGTGCTGCCAGGAGTTCAGCCTATCAAATGGTCAACAAAGATATCTTCTTCAGAAACAGATGAAGTTCTAGTGGTAATATACTTTGAGGGACCTGAAACTATTTTGGTGCATTGTGGAAAAGCCTGATTACAGGTGAATGTTCAGCTGTTAATCTACTTGTATTTTAACAGGTGAAAAGATGCTTAATTGCATATATGGGGACAGATGTAAGCAGTCTTTCAGTATGAATAACTTGCCAATGGAAACATGAATTCTGCATTATAAGACCATTTCGGATTAGTATATTTTACCTTTTATGAAGCATCTGGAAACAGCAAGTCCCAAAAGCCACCAGTATCAACAGCAGTAGTGGTATAGTGGGTATTACGACATAAATTAGATTCGGAATTATACCTAGAAGACAGAAAGCTCTCTTTAATGTCTCCAATGTTGAAATACTCTTAACCACATGAGTAAAAATCTGGACTAAAATATCAGAAAAATATTAATTTACACAACAGAACATTTATACATTCCTCCTACAGGGAAGAGCTCTAAAAAGATGGCTCCGCAATATCAAGAATAAAATAGTACTTCTCCAGCAACGTTCAAAATATATCTTAAGGACTTAAATTATGACATTTTCTATGTGCATCAGTGTGAGATTTTCAACTTTGTAATTGAATATCCAAATATTTCAGGAGAGTACATTTCACAGCCTATTATTTTTTACAGGCCATATAATCTCTCTATTTAGTTGCCCTTGCATGTTGTATTTCCACCCATGCAGGACAACAAAAGGAACAAACCCAGCCCTTGAGCTCCCATTCCCCTTAAAAGACAAAGGTAAAAGATACACTTTCCTTGACTAATGAGGAGACAGCTAAAGGTGCAGGTAACTGAAAAGTTTATGCCCTATCTGTTAGAAAAGTTGCGCTTGTGTCCTTTTCGCGAGTCACGGGTATGAGATATAAAAGATCACATCTGTATGCACCATATGTTTGTTACACAGGATGGAAAAGAGGTAGGGAAGAGATGGAGAGAGGCAGACATTGGTTACCACAGCCTAGAAGGTGATACTGCACATCTGGGTGAACAACGGTGAAATCTTGTGTCTTGACACAGACTCACTAGAGTCAGAGACAACAGAGCAATTTTAGAGACTGCTGAACTGTAGATTTGAGTCAAAGTTTGGGGAGACATGGAAATAATTTGTTTCCACAGTTACAAAGAGGACTGACTAAAACTCTTGAAATGCTATTCAAAAGTATACTTTTCCAGGGCACTTCCTGGGGAAATAGACTGCTTCCTTCTACTGACAATAATGGAATCTGTCAAAGATTAATTTAACTGAGTCTACTGTTAATATTTTTAGCAGACCACTAAATTCATATGAACACATTACCTGTTTCAGTAGCAATAACATGATACTGATCTTCTGGTTTGCTTGTGTCATAAGAATTTCCTGCTGGCACTGTTGGAAAATTACCTGAAATGGATATCAGACATTTAAAAGACGGGTAGGCATAGCGCTTAGCAATATTGTTTAGTGATGTTTTTTTTCAGTGTTATGCTGATGGTTGGACTAGATGACCTTAAAGGTCCCTTCCAACCTAGACAATTATATGATTCGATGGTTTTAGGAAACCAATGAGTACAAAATATGGCTGCTATGTTGTTAAAGAAATTAATAGTAATTTATACTGGAAAAATGAACATTTTCAGGATTGATTAAACTGCTGGATATAAACACATAGACAAAATTTTATTGCAAAATTGGGATTACATCTGTAACAAAAATTATGAGCAGTGCTATTCTGAATAATAGCCATATATTTGTAGCTATTGCTCTCTTAAGGATTTATTTTTCATATGTTCCAGTTCCAAACTACGCCTGTTAAACTTGAGTAATTTTGGGGTTCTTATAAGCTGTCCTTATATTTACATATTTACCACTGTAACTCAATTTAATGTTTCAAAATTTCTTACCATGACCTGGCTCCACTCTGTCTCCCAATTCTTTTTCTAAGACATTATCTGTTAAATCAATATTTGAAATCAATTGTTGAAAACAAAAAATATGTATAATAAAACAGATGTTTTCATTATTTTGCATGCAGTATCACAGAAATAGATACATTATCCAAAATAATAATTGTTTGCTTTTTCAGCATTTGATCTTCTTACCAAAGACTATTTGCAAACTAACGTCAAATCAATTCTAGTTCATAAATTTTCGCTACTTAGAAAAGGGCTATAGTTCATTCTAGTTCCAGTTCTTGGTGGCCTTTCCTAAATCACTAGCTAAATCATCGAATCCCTTAATTTCTTGTGCTGAATAAAACTCCTAACATATTCAAAGGTTCATTCGTACACATGCCCCTAAACAATCTGAGGGGAAGTATTCCTGATTAATATTTAAATCTTTTTCACATTTTCAAAAATATGCTTGAAGAACATTGGCTGTGAAAAAACCAAAGCAGCACAAGTTTTTGAGGTAGGATGTCAGCTTCATGTAGTTTGGTTTTGCAACAGGCAGCCCTCAAACACAAATCATGGGAAGCGGGTTCTAATACATCACATACAGAAATGAAATTACCAAGAGAGAAATGATAGTATAGTATTTCTTGTAATGCATCAGAAACTGGAGAACCACCTCATGGTTTTGAGCTGTATTGCAGAGGCTTGCAAGTTTACTTATGGATATATAAAGATATCAAAACAACACAAAGAACTGAGTTGCTGGCTCTAGACAGAATAAGAGGAGATGAGTTTTTAGTTTGATTGCATAATCAAACTTCCAGGAGCTGGACAGGAACTAAAGGTGGTTGCAATTACCAACTTACAATTAAATTTAAGATCGCTGAATGATCGATATGATCTAAAGCCAGACTGAACATTGCAATAGTAAATGCTGTCAAGGGAGGTGCTAAAATAGGGTCTTAAAAAAATTAAAGGGTCTACTAGAAATGCAGCTGCTACTTCAGTAAGACTGCCTATTAAGTACTGAACTTGCTGCTGACACAATTAGACGCAACTTCATCATGGTCACCTACAACCTTTGTGTTTTGGCCTATGACTGGTATCATACACAATATACTCAAAACAGACAGGAAAGTTCTGAAAAAAAATATACTCAGATAACAAAGTGAAATTCAATATGCATATGGCACTTTAATACTGGTAAAATGGTTGCGGTTTGTATTGTAAATGGCTGACATTGAAGTTATTACAGTGATTTGGGGGTCGGAAAAATGTCATTTGTAAGTCTCACTAGGTTTTAGAAAGCAAATATAATTTTCTTACATTGTGGTATTTTCCTCAAGCAGTGAAAGAAATGTCATATAACTATTTATATACATTAAATGCATCTATTCCTTTTCTGCATGTGATAGAAAAATACATTTCTGGAGAATAGTGTGTTTTGCTAATGAGCACAATTCCAACAGCTTGAAAAGTAAATAGCTACAATTCAGCAGTACTCTATTGAGCTGCATAACAATGTCAGTCCTAATAATAATCTACCTATATATTGTCTGCCTTGTTATATGCCTCATTGTATACTAATAATCTATCTGAAGATAGTGAAAGAAATATAAATTCATTTTCATTGTTACTGTTATCACTTTATTTTTTGCTAATCCAAAATACCTGGCATTTTTTCAGATGGTGAGAGCAACAAGAAAAAATAACCTTTATTACATCACAATTAGAATGGTAAGCAATTCACTGTTACAGAAAAATTATTTCACTTAAATATGTTTGGTTTTAAAGATATGAAATATACTTGAAACTGATCCCTTTTCATCAAACCTGCATTAAAAATGTTGTGCTTTTAAAAACATAAAACATTTTTGTTGTGTTCTCCTATTTCAAAATAATTGTGATCAGTTGTAAAAGTGGTAAAACTGTATACATCACAGTTCCTTGAATGGCCTGTGTGGACAAGATGATAACTGATCACCATAAGGCAGCAATACTCACTAATAAGTTTAGAAGGAGGAACAGATTTGGGGGGTAGGGTGAAATATGTGGGTATATCAAGCCTTCCAAATATTTAATATTTGCCTGCAATATTAATTGTCATTAATTGCCACTAATTGCCATATTAAGATATTAGACAGTGAGAAATCCACCAAAATTGAAGGGAGAAAATAGTCTGCATCTCTACAGACAGGTGGAACCCTACAAAGAGTGTTATTATTGCTAGATCATGAGCATGGAGAAAGGAGGGAGGAAACTGCAGAATTGGGTATGTCAAATAGCTGCTAAGGGTATGATTTCATATGCATTCAAACTTTCAGCTTAGTTTTTGAAAAGCAAACATACCATAAATTATTTAAAATTATTTGCATGAACCTGCTGAAAGGCATGTTTTCCTTTCCCGTAAGTACCACCAAAAGTAGAAACTGTTACAGTCTCAGCTTGAAAGTTTACTTTTCGTGTCCTTTTTCTGTTTGCACAGAGTTCTAGTTTATAGTTCATGTTTCCCCTACTGACATATACACAACCTATGTCATGTCTGGAAGTACAGCCAAATTGCCTAAGATCTGGCTTTTTCTGTCACCATCTGAACTAGTGTGCATCTGCTTTTCCTATCTATAAATCTACATGTATGAATGCAGAATTTTCTTCTTGCTCTTCTGGACTTCTTTCTTTAATCCAAAACTTTTAGAAACAGCCATCACATGTAAGCTGGTATAAAGTGTCAGATGTCTGCAACTACAAGGACATTGTAATTTTTTTACAGGAGAATCAAGAGGTATCTTGGACATACTACTTGACAGTGAGCAAAGGAAGTTAAAAATAGCCACTTAGAATTCTTTTGGGAGAATAAAGTTACTAGTGAATGAGTTAAATTAAAGTAAACCTGGGAATGCATGATAGTGGAGCTAGCCTTGAAAACATTCTTACTGCATACAGATGTTTTTACTTAAACTATCACTAGATTTGATATATTACATCCCTGTTAATATCAGCTCAGTCACTCAGACACCAAAAAAATAAGTGGCACAGGACCCGTTTTCAGATTCCTTCACAAAACAAGAGGCAATTGGTTTTCTAAGAAAGTGTTGCACCTGTGAAATATAACTATTTGCACCTACCTGGGCCATACTTGCAGATGAAATTGTGCTTCATGTTGCATCTATCATCATTCCATTGATAAAGGTATGGCCCTCCCAGCCCAGGGTTTGCAGTTGGCTGATGATACATCACAACACAGGCTTCACTTCCACAGGAAGGCTCATCTGTGTACCAATTTCTAAGAGTACACAAAGAAAAATATTCAAATTTTGAAGGTAAGGTACATCAGGATGCCAAGCAAAGGAGCTTACATCAATGAAAACATGTCCACTCCAATGGCCCCTTCAAAGATACGCAGTGCTTCCCTCAGCTCCTCAACGAAAGCAGTTTAGGGCCTGGGCTCCACATCTCTGGACCTTAAAAAAAATCTGACCTGTTGAAACACTTCTGCAAAAATAACACTATACTGCTCTGTTACCCGATTTCCTTTCTATCTGACTCTTACTTGTATCTTAGTCCTGAGCCCTGTGAGCTGCTACAGCTCTGGCCTTTTTGCTTAGTCAGGAAATTAAAGGCTTTTCAAAAGACAGGCTAGAAACAGAACAATTTACACTAAGTAACATGCATTAATTTACTTGCTGGCTGGCTTCCTGATTTAAGGTACCCAGGGTCTTGCAGAATTTATCTGCTTGCTTTCAGACCACACCATAAATCCACTATGGGAGGCCATACAGAGGCAAACTCAGGAGATGGAATAAAAGGAAATGGTAGGCTGAAGCCATATTATGCTATCCTTGTTCCCACTTCAAATTCAAACCCTTGGCTGCCAGTTCCCCTTTATCTGGAGAAGTTAAGGAGTCATGCCATTAACTTTTATGGACCTGCAAGTCTTCAAGCTTCTTTACAGAAGAATTGACTTGCCAGGCATTTTTGCTCTCCATTTCTTTCCATGCAAGCTCAATAAGCAATTTTACAGACTTACCTGAATGGTGAAATACTTCCATCTGCCCACTTGTAGAGGTTGGGGCAAGGGCTTGAGGTGGCTAGTTCATTGCCATTTCTCCACAACCCAATCCAGAAATCACCATCAGAAATCCCAGAGGCTGACTTAGTGAGGTTTTGCAACATATTTTCTATTAGTTGCTGCTCAGCTTCGCTTTCCAGGCTCAGTAAAGCCCCACCATCCATTTCACAAGCTTGACGGGCCTCCTCAAAGCCCACGCGTCTAGACAAGTCCTGGAAATAAGCTAACTTATAGCAAGAACGCTTGAAGTCATCATAGCACACCTTTTGACCTGAAAAATACAAATATGAGAGCGTTTAAAGTACATTAATGAATATCACAACTGAAAAAGAAAAAATATCACAGCATGAATACAGTGGTGGAGAGTAGGTTTTTTTTCTTGTGCTCCTCTCTGAAAGGCCTTATGGTGATACAATGATACTGCTGAAAACATTAGCTTTAATTTAAATTGCAAATATCACGCAGTTCATGGGAATCTGTGGCTTTCGTCCCAACATCTGTGAAACTCACCAAGACACTGAAGACTGTCACTAACTTCTAGAAAATATATTCTCTCCTTTAACGACTGTACCATCAGGCCTCTCTGCTAAAGCCAGGATCTGTTTGGAGGGTATTTTCTTAACTATTTTATACTCCACACCTATTTAATAATCAAAGCTATCTGATCAGAAAAAGTTTAAAATTCTGTTTTAACGGCAGGAAGAAGCTAGCGTTTTCTTGATCCTGCTGTTTAACCTTGAGATTGTGTATTCACAAGGACCTCACAGCTACTCTGTGCTATAATGCATCTAAATAAAATCTGTAAAGGGTGTGTGGAAGACGAGTGTCTGCTCCTTCAAGGCTATCTGGTCAATTACTTTTCCAGTGCAAAAATGGATAATAAAAAAATAAGCAAGCTGAAGACAAAATATACAGTCAGAAAGCCAACAGGAAAACATAATGGAGAAAAAATGAAAATTAAAATAAAAAAAAATCCCAACAACAACATGAAAAATAATTACCTTGACAAACACACTAATTGTCTTGCTATCAAGAAGCTGCATGCAAACAGGACTTTGCAACTTGGTGAGGATGCAAAACTAGGGGCCCAAGATGTTGGAGGTTGTTAGGAATATGCAGCCTGATGAAGGACTGTGCAGGATTAGGAAATGGGGAGAAAGAGTTGGGGAATGGGCAGAAAGGGCTATAAAAGGGTCTAGTCACATGTAAAACAGGTTGTGTGTGTAGGGGAGTCCGGACACGTGTGTCTCAATGACTTTCTGTCTCTGCCAGCCAACAAGGAGCAGGGGACTTGGCTGCCTGTGTTTATGTAGTCCTGCATATGGGTGCTGTTGAAGGCAGTGCCTTCTCTGTGGCAATCTGTGCGATGGCCATGTCAATGACATGTCTGTCACTAGGATACCTGCTGAGATATCTGCTCAGCTTTGCTACTGGTTAAACCAGCCAGGGCAAAAGCAGCAGCTACATCCCACATGGGCTGTGGGTACCAGGGTAGGGACCAGCAACCAGGCAGGAGGGAGTCCTGAGACTAGAGGTACTAGAGGAAGCTGCCACACTCTCAACAACCCTTAACACAGTCAACAGAAACTCCAGATATTAGCAGATAAAACAATACTATTCAGATGTAACAAAGAAGCCCTAAGATGCTTTTGGAAAGCACTATATCTACCGCATTTACACATTTTTTTCCTTGCCCTTCAGAGCTATGCCTGTGGAAAGAATCAAAAGCCAGCCAAATGATAAAATGATTTTTTTTTTTTCTTTCCAGTTCTTTGGCTAAGACACATGCCTTTCTCCTAAAAAGGTAAAAATAATTATTATCTTCAACTAGTGAGATTCTCTAGAGTTTATTCAACATATACAAGACGTGGAATGAACAAAGTAATTTAGCTCCAACTGAACACCAGTACAGCTATCTGCAAACAGGAGAAGGGTTCTAAATATAAATTTTTATAAAGCGATAAGGTCTTAAAACGTCGAGCGTTTTCAGTATGGAACTTCATCATTGGAGAAGAGAAGTAGGAGAGTTTATTTTGCTAAGTAAGAATTACTAAAGCACACTAAAATAATAAAAGCTTCCAGGTGTTATCTAGATTGTTTAGAAATCAAGAAATTTTATCATTTTACTGGAAATTTTTGCAAGGAAAATATTTTATTGTACCATATTAGTTTTGCATTTGAAAATCTTGTCTTTGCTCCTACTCTTAAGCAAACTCAGATACATGACCTTCACATAAATAACCCATTGGCTTTACCTTTGAACAGGTTTTATCCCATTTTACCTTTAAAAAATATTAATTTGTTGCTAGGACACAACAACTTCATTCTATAACTTAAGCTGTACTAAAGTGTGGTGGTTTTTTAAGCCAGTGGTTTTCTATACACAAGAATAAATACAGAATTGAACAAAGAAACCTAAAAGGTACAATAAAGTTCACTCTTCTTGCCCTAGTGTTGCTTCATTTTCATATTTAATTGTAGAGTAGACCACTTTCTGTAGCGGATTGCATACACTATATCTGCACAGAGCACAGTTTCATGAATTTGCAGACAATAAGCAGACTGTATTAGAGTGGCATGAACATAGGAACATAAAAGCAGGATCATCTCATGCCTTTTAGCTATACCTGAAAGTAACTCTTATTTTGGGAGCTTTCCACAATAAGAAATGATATCTAAATTATATGGTCAGTAGAATAACCAATGCTTCATTTTCTAGTGGTTCCTATGATTCTTGTCATCTTTCTCAAAAAAAAAAAAAAAAAATCTGAAATCCTCCTTTTGTGACACCCTATTAAACTTCATCTGGGACATCTGTCTTGGTAGTCTCACTCTTATTTAGGATTAGCAAACAGACTCCTGAAAAGCCACATGTTTGCCAGTAATCTGTCGAAATAATACAAGAATAAGAATAATCGAATGTAAAGACAAGCTTGTATCACAGGTATCTGTGGAAAAAGCCAGGCTCTGAGATCAGGAGAAGAATACCTATTTTGGACTTTGATAATGTCCTGATAACGCTGTGTATGTCATAATTCCTTTCCTGCCATTTCCCTTTATTCGTATCAGTTATGTGCCTGGCTATCAATGAATGCAATAAGAGCCATAGTTCTGGCTGGGCAGTGGTGCTGAAGAATCAGAGGGCAAGCCCTTTGCTACAGATGGATATAAAATAACGGGTATCTTCATAAGACCTCTTTGAACAGAAAGCATCCCTCTATTATCAAAGTGACAACTCAAATGCTCAAAGGTGGAAAGCCCAAGAATGAAAGCTGCATGTGAAATCACAGCTTGTTGCCTTCACCTATAATGCTGCAATTCAAATTTTGCTAACATGATCACCACCCTTTTATTTTCCCCAGGAGCTGTCTCATTGACAGGACAGAGCGTACAGTAAAGGAGGAGTTGTCCAACATTTTAATCCTCACCACTGGGTGAGTGACTATGGCTTGTTGCCAGAATACACATATGTACATAACAGTGCAAACATCCAAAGGCTAACGCTGAATTATGTAGGACACTAATCATTTACAAGGAAAAAGAACCACACCTCTCTCCCTGTAACTAAAGATTTGATTCAAAGCACAAATTCAGGATGTATATACAGATTTATGGCGAGCCCTTTGTCCCTGTTTTGCACTTTTTATTTCCCAGACAATTTTTAGAAAGAAACTCTTTTATTATTCCTTTCATTCTATGCACATACTCCTCCTTGACACACAGTAGTCAGTTATGAGCAAATTCAAGTATCAAAATACTCATGTCACGATTTCAGTCATGCAGGACCATTCAATCCACCAAGAAGAGTGGGCTGGCCACTACCAATCTCAATTCCTGTGCTGGCCTCCCTTTCATGGGAAAACAGCTAACTTTACATCTGTAACACATACATCTGCTCCCCTTTCCTGTGTGTTTCTCAGGTGGCTGAAGTGCCCCCCTCATTCTGTTCTTATGCAGAGTCTCTGCTCTTCTGAGACAGTCCCAAAACTTCAGTCAAATGACCTCTCCAAGAGGACAAATGGGTCCTTGCTTGCTAACCAACCAAGATTTTTCAGGGTACTTAATTTTCCAGTCAGCTCTTGCATGGAGACTCATATTGCCAAATAGCACACGCTGTTTCTGAGCTGCTACAGGGCTTCTGTCCATAAACTGTAAATTGTGTTGTATACTGGTCCAATACAGAGGTTGCATCAGTGTTGAGGCTCAGCTCCATCACCCACACCAAGCTGAGGAAACCAGGTGGGAGAGTACAGAGTAGGGAGGAGAGAGAGAGGCATTTGTTATGTACAGCAACATCAGAGCTGCTTGAGAGGTGCCACTGCAGCCCCTAATATGTGCCTATTCTGCAGAGCTCAGTAACAGCTTGCTGCCATTTTGCACTTGGAGCAGGAACCTTCCTTGGAGCTATCCAGAATACAGATGTGAAGGCCTAATTTGTACCCAAGTCTCATACTGAAAGGGTTAGTTAGCCAGTTTAACATAAGCCAGCAGGGTGCTCAGGTGGCCAAGAAGGCCAACAGCATCCTGGCTTGTATCAGGAATAGCATGGCCAGCAGGAGTAGGGCAGCAATCATGCCTCTGTACTCAACACTGGTGAGGCCTCACCTTGAGCATTGTGTTCCGTTATGGGCCCTCGGTACAAGAAGGACGTTGACGTATTAGAGTGTGTCCAGAGGAGAGCTACCAAGCTGGTGAGGGGTCTAGAGAACAAGTCATATGAGGAGAGGCTGAGGGAATGAGGCATGTTTAGTTTGGAAAGGAGGAGGCTGAGGGGAGACTCCATTGCCCTCTACAACTNTTTTTTTTCCCTCTTCCCCTAAACTGATCTGAATAATTTCTGAGGATACTATTGTTCTTATAGATGTTTGTACAGGGTTAAATAACTCTAAAAACAAGTATTATAAAGTGAAATAATTGAACAAGTGAAAATTTGTGTATAATCCAACTCCTAATTTAGTTGTCCTTCATTTGGTGCTCTCAACACCTGTGGCAAAATAATTACCTCCTCACAGGCTGATCATTTGTACAATAATATACCTCTAGAAAACAAAAGAGAAAACAGCAAGAAACCAAGAAATATTTGGCATTAAGACCCATCCAATGTGAGTAAAGTATGCAATACAGAGTAGTAAGCTTTCCTGAAGAAGCTGTGAATTTTTTTTTCTAAGCTAAATTAGTCCCTGTGTTTAGGTAATGACCTACTCTGAATCTTTTCTTTCTTCTTTTGAAGGGGACTTTTATCTGCTGTAACATAGCTAGTTCAATGTGTTAATGGAAATCTGCAGTTGTGCCTTAATAGCTGGCAAATCAGTTGACGTTTTAGTGCTGTTCTCCAAGCATGCTGACATGTTAGGTTTTCAAGCTTCATTTTTTTACAGCTGTCACTCGCTATTGATTTCTTAACTACAAAGCAGAAATAAAGCACCAGTGAAAAAAATGACAGAATGGACCACATTGTACAGCAACAAGGTAAGTATGGAAATATTAAATATGGGCTATTTTATCTTCTAACATTTTTGCAGCAGACAATTCCACTGTTAAGTCTAAAGCAACATTTACTATTTCTGCTGAATAAATTGAATTCCAATTTTTGTCACAATTGACTAGAAACTAGATTCATAAGCAATTCTACTGGAATGAATCAGACTAACATACTACGCAATGTAAATATAGAAAAGTGAGGATTTTATAACCTTTCCACAAAATCTCCCCTGTGCTGCTTGAGAGATGAAAGAAAACATGAAGGAAGACATTGTTTCATCTTAGGGTATTCAGAAAGGAAAAAGAAAAAAAAAATATCTTATTGTATTTAGTCCTCCCTTCAGCATGAGACCAAAGATCTAACAATTTAATAAGATGTAAGAACTCATTCTTACTATTTTCCCTTATGAATGCTCAGACAAGTTGAGATTTCAACTGACCCTGACTATCTGCAGATGTGAAGGTGGAGTGCTTATACCGTTAATTTCTAGAGTGTATCAGCTCCTTAATCCTTGATCCATCTTCCCTCACTCCAGTATAGGTCAGACCCCAGTCAGAAGCAGGCAGAGAAATAGGCAAAACATGCACTTGGCTTGGTGTAATGAACCTACACCTTACCTTTTTATCAACAATTGCTTTCTTGACTGCTGAGGGAAAGTGCTGTGTTGAAGCAACAACTAACTGACAGACAAAGACTGTCCCCTTTTTTTCCCCAGTTGCAAAACTGCAAGATTGGGTCTCTTCAGTTTCCTTAATGGAAATATCTCCAGGTTTGTTCTACTTCTGCATTCACCAGCCATAGCTCTGGCCCTGTTCCCTCAGCCGTAGCAGCTCTAGTTGCCTACTGCAGAGAAACGGAACTGGCTAAAAGCCCCTTGCACTCGCCTTGTCCCACTGTCCCATTAGCTGAAGAAAGCAAGTGTACAGTTACTTATTTTAAGAAGTGCTAGCTATCATTTCCATCCATATAGATCAGTTTTCATCCTTGGGTGCCACCACAGAAGCTCCGTAGCAGAATGCTTTGATATCGCCATTAAAGCAAAGATAACCTCTAGCTGAAATACTTGGTACTTAGTTAAACACTTCTGCAGATAATTCTGCAGGAAAAANNNNTTCTGCAGGAAAAAAAAAAAAAAAAAAAAGAAAGTCTCATTCAAGAAAAGAAGAAAAGGAGAAACATGCAAATTCTCAGCTGGTATTCCAATCATTTATGTCTCCACTATGTTTTAATAATGATGGCTCATTAAACAGGAATAAGAGGTTCTTTTAGGTCTGTCATTTAGAATGTCATTTAGAAGCAAAATTACCAATAAAGCACCCAGCTCAAAGGCTCATCTCCTTAAGAGCATCAGAGTCAGTTCCAACTACACCCTCATGGGCTGTGAGGGACACAAAGGTCATCTCGAGTAACAGCCATGATTCAGTCAGAGCTTTTGGGGATGTCAGGTAAAAGATAAGCTCTCTGCTGGTAAATCCCATCCCTCTTCCTCTTGAGCCTCATAAACTAACCAACAGTCCAGGTTCTGCTACCATTAGCACCCACTTAGACTAGTGGGGAAGAGTAGCTGCATGGACATACCGTATGAGAGGAGAGACAAACAGAAGGCACAAAGCCTGCTCTAGAAAAGTCCATTATGTTTTCATATTGTGACTTTTTTTTTTTATTCCAAAGATAGACTCAGCAGAAAACACAGACAAGCATGTGCTACAAAGGAATGTGGGATATTTAACATGAGCCAGAGTTCCAAAGTTCAGCATAAGGTTGACTGAGGTCTCTGAAAGTAAAGTAACAAAATAAAGACACAAGGACTTAAGTGAAATTGAACATGAAATAATAGCAAGACAGAAATCTACGTAAATTAACCAAAATATTCCATTGGTTAGATAGTATTTCTCTGCTTGATTCTCTTGGTCTTGAGCTTGTGTGAGCACATTTACTTCAAGGGCTGCATAACCAGCATGGAGGACACTGGGCACAATTTGTTTTCACTTGCTCCTGTGTCACAGGGTACTTCACGCCAAGTCTCACTAATGCACTTCAGAATGTGACCAGTAAGAGGCTAAAATGTATTAAATTTTCTTAATCATATTTTGATTCTGAGCTGATGCATCTTGTCAACTGACCTTTGTATCATTCAGACAGATTTTGATTGGGTCATGTTTTGATATGTTACTTCTGTTGGTGTTTTAATGTATCATATTTCTGTCCATCTACTGAATTTAATTTGTTTTTCCGATGATTCATATTACTTTAATAAAATACTGCTGTGATAAGACTTCATAATTGCGTTGTCTTTTATGATAAAAGCAAATTGCCATCTTCTCTCCCAAAGTTTGCAATACCAAAGACACATCGTTCCCCAGTTGAGTCAGTATTCAAACCACAGATGTTGCTCAGCTCATGCTCCTGAGCGGCTTAAGGAATTCTGAGCACTAACAAATTTGCCATTCAAATACAAACTGCTGTACAGACCATATGCCAGCCTATGTCCATATTAATAACTTCATAACTAACTCTTCCATACCTTAACGGGTACTTTTTTCTTCCCACCCTTCTAATAGCAAAGTCTGCAGAGAGAAGAGACATTAATTACTGATTTATATTTTTTCTGGATTAGAGGTTATGTCTAATTGTCATCATACAGTTTCTCTAAAGTGATTTTTTTTTTTTTGTGAAAAACTTTCAAAGGTTCCAAGTCCCTTTTAAGGGCTTATATAAAATAACTGAGGGTCACATTTGCCTATTAAGTAGCTGTACTTCAAGTAGGTACGGGTACAGTGAGACAAATTATAATATATCATACCATATAGCCATTAGCATGTAGACAATATCTAAGGTAGCTTCCTAGAGGCTGGCTCAAAGCTCTCTTAAGCAAAACCAATCTATTAGCCAGAAATCTAACAATATCTGTCATAATGGAGTCCCTTTCTTGATAAGTTCTTAGGCATTAGCATGTAAAAATTATAGGCAAAAGGCAAATTTTTTTTTATTCTCTCTCACAGGCCAAATAATCTGTCTTTAGCTGTTAACCATCCTGTATCTTGTGGATTAGCCAAGATGATGATAGAGGTCCTCAGACACCACCCAGTCATATCTAGGATTAATGTAGCTCTTGCAGCGAGAAAACAAGAGGTGATTAAAGCTCTAAGTAAAAAGAAAGTACTATATTATACCATTCATACAGAGATTTAGGACAGTTATGTGGAACATGAAGCTACACAAGAAGCATTTGTCCCAGTCCAGTCCCTGTCCTCTTTTTTTCAGCTCTTTTCGTTTTCACCTCTCTATCAGACTTCACTATTTATACTATTGTGTTTCCAAGCACTTTTGGGGACAAGGAGTTGACTCGGTTATTTCTGAATAACAATAGCCCCATAATAGTTACAGTTTTACAAAACTGGGCAATCAGAAATGAGACAATTTTATTTGTAAAGGAGCATTGGCCAGTGCTGATTTTAATATTAAAGAACATTACTTATCCCTAACACCTGGATTTTGCCATCTGGCTGAATACAAATGTAATTAAAATGAAATCTGATAGTTCCCCTGAGTATTGCAGCAAGATAGCTGGTGGTTAACTGAAAACTGATGACAAGTATTGATCTAAACACACTACTTTTGGCAAGGTTTATTAAAGCCTCTGTGTGCTCAGAACATGCTCTGTTCTAAGTCTTGGGAAGATGCAAGCAAGGATTCCTTGCCCTGCAAAGCATGGGTACGTTTTTCATTGTGTTGCATAAAGCACTAGGATGATTTGACTTCCCCAGAAGAGACTGCAAATTCATCTGGATTTTCAAGAACAGGGATGTCGTGTTTCAGCAATCCATTTGTTCTTCATATACTGGGAACTGGAATACCTGCCCTCATGAAAGGCTGCCATCTTCACCCAGCAGCAATAGGTTAATTCACTCATTTCACAAAAGAAATTAACACACACATGTATTTCTTATACTTAGCTTCTCAGCCCTGGCACACATGGCAGGGATCTCAGGCCACTGATAACAGAGCTATAAAGAAGTAGCTTGATGTCTAAATCTCATTAGAAGCTAATCAACACTTCACCATACGTAATTATCCTTGCAGGAAAACATACAATTACAATTATGTAAATCAATAGAGGGTGAGTGTCTTCAACTGGAAAATAAATATCCATTTTTATGAAGCAGTTTTAGTCACTGATTTGAGTTTGATATGACAGTGTAAAAAAAAAGAAAAAAGTCTATAAATTATTTCCCAAGTACTTCTTTCCCCGCCCCCCAGTCAAATCATTAAACCCCTGACAGCTTTCCTTTCTAAGTGAAACATGCTTATTTTTTGGCATCCGCTCTGTTTCAGATATCTAGCACATCATAAATTTAAAGCCTGAGATCCATTTAGCTTTTCCTATAATAACTGTTTTCCTCTCTTCGGATTCACATGAACTTTATGGGTATACATCGCAGGGCTGATTGTGGCAGCCAGTCACTCGCTTCTCTAAGGGGCCAGTTCAACACTGCACTGTCCTAAGGCTTCACGCAAAGTGCCAACACAGTTGCCAAGACAACTCCCTAAAAATTGCAAGTTGCCTTCTCTTTTCATGTGTTAACAAGGAACTGAGATCTGTGTCAAATCTATATTTTTCCCTGGTCTGTCATTGAGAGGTCTAGCGTCATTGTCACTGTGAGCAATGCAGGCTCCTTGGCATCACTGGGCATGAGTAGAACAATCCACTTAGAAACTGGCACCCACAGAGAGAGTAGGCTTTCATTTCAATGTGACACAGTATGGATCTTCTCAATTGGCAGTAAGAAAAAAGTCACCATGAGCACAGGACATGGAGTATAAACATTCTCTTTCGCAACACATACTCAGGACCTCAGTTTGCCTAACAATGGATTATGTTTGTTTAAAAAAAATGCAAAATTACCCAAAGTATAATACTCTTCATGGATATAAATAACCCTATTCAATTCCACCGACACAATCAGAGAGGCCAATGATAACACCCAAACATCAATGGAATCTATTCAAAATAAAAGGAGATGTGTTAGAAAGTTCTACACCCCTACAAGTCTGCTCCAGGTATGGATTATTTACCCAGGACTTAAAAACAAATATAACAAAACAATTATTGCTGAAGCTGTTAGCAGCGATTTTGCTTGACTATTTTGATTTTTTTGAAGAGTCTTATACACACACACTCTAACAATTTATTTTTTTTATATATATCACAGTCTAAAGACACACCAAGAATGTTCTATTATTTCAACTGTTTAATAAAAAAAAAAAAAGCATAAATACGGACACAAACACTGACAAGAGTGGCAAATCAGTAGTTTCCTGTGTAGTTGTGAGGACTAGAACAGATTGCCCAGATACTTTTAAGCATAGCAGTTAGTAAGTTAGTAAGTAGCGTGCTGTGAATCAGACTTGACAAAGACTGTAGAATCAGAATGGCTTAAATATAATGTGTGTCAGCCCAAGGGAGCAAGCAGGGAATATTCTTATTCTCCTCTCCCAAACCAGGGGACATTTTCACACATACCTAATTTTGTTTACATCAGCAGATTCCCTCAACAGGATTTCCCACAGGCATAAGTTTAAGCAATTCTGAGTGTTTCTCCCAATTTCTCATTTCTTATTTTTGTCTCTAAAAGAAAATAGCTCATAAATCTTTAGTCATTAAATATATACTCTTCACCAATTATTATTCAGAGTAAGCATCATCCATTCTCTTAGTCTTTTTCAGTGAAATGCAAATATCTTTTTCCGAGTAAATGTGTTTTCAAGGACTTGTTACGAAGATACCTGTATTTGCCACAGATGTAAGTAAAATTCATATATATAGAAGTGGGTGCAAAATTACACTGATTTCCTTGGTTTATGGACTTAAAGTTTCCTAAGGTAGAGCACCTTACATACACTGCAGTACAAGAATGCAACAGAGTGCCCATCTTTTTTTGCAGTAGTGTCCTGGTTCCACTGGAAATAGGGTTAATTTTCATAAGGAGCTGAGACAGAACACAGTCAGGAGTGTTGACCCAAACTAGCCAAAGCTGATTCGATACCATGTGACACCATGCTCAGTACATAGCTGGGGAAACTGGCAGGGGGGTAGGAATCACCACTCAGGAGGAGGTTGGGCTTTCTGGACTGTTGTTTTCCTCTGTCCTTTGCTGTTTTCTTAAACTGCCTTTACCTCAACCCATGAGTTCATCACCTCTGGAAGAAGGATCAGGATTATCCTTGTGCTGTCCTGTGTGATACCAATTTATAATATGATAACATCACTGATCAGGTGGTTTAGTTGGTGTGTTTTTTCAGCATCACTGGCCTGCCCATACTTGGGTGTCATCTCTCAATTTATTAATAATTGCACCTAATCTAGGGAGGGATGGGGGCAGGAAATACTTTCCCCAGCTCTTTCACCTCCTTTTTCTCCTTCAGGTCACGTACTACAGCTTTTGAGAATTTCAAATATCCTTAGAATATTCAAACCAGGATGGTTCTATTGCTGTGTCTCCTGTATGTGCTTCAGTTCTTGTTTAGGGTTAAACAAGCATTCGAGACTGACACTTAGAGATCTGCCCCAAAGCTAGATAGTCATGGGTGGCATGGCATATGGGAGAATACAGGCAGATATCTAGAGAATTTCTCACCTACAGTGTTTGGGAACTTCACTCCAGAACACCTACAAGACCCTGATAAAGTGTTGAATATTTGAAAGGAAAATGCTGTGATTATGCCAGAAAGGTACAACTTACCTCACTGTGCTGGGTTCTGATACAGTTCATGAAGTAACCCAGACACCAGTCAAAAGCACTAGGGAAGATTCAAGGTCAGTCCCTAGGGTTTTGGAGCTGGGGATACAGAGGATCTGAAGCCAACTATACTCTAACTAAAAAAA